>JAEMWC010000109.1:652500-707500 GCA_016490735.1 Pachyseris speciosa
TGTGCTTCAGTGGCAACGTTTAAGCAATTTCTTAAAACTTTTTTATTTAAGTTAGCATATAGGTTGTGAGATTCCTTTTGTTTTAAGATGTTTTTGATTTATATAGTAGATAACTTAGGCTATATTTAAATTATATTGTATATTGTAGATTTTTATATTCCATTTTGTAATTAGGTAGCGCTTTGGACAATTATTGGATTTTAGCGCTATATAAATAAAATTATTATTAATTATTATTATTGTTAATGTTAACTTCATATTTTATTCTATAAACCGTGTCTCAGCCAAAACTAATGCGTTTCAATTTCCCAAACTTAGCATTTTCTAAAGGATTTTGTCCCTTTGTGTTTCATTCAGTGAATAGTAATTACTTTCCAATATATCCTCTTTTCTCCAAAAAATTATTTTAAAAAAACTTTACGCTACAAACTTCAGCCTTCTTAAAGTGCTTTTGTAATAAACGGGGGCTAACGAGTCGGTATTCAAACTGGCTAAAGTTGATGTTAATTGTCTTCAGAAGTTGTTATATCAGTTTCTGAAACCATTCATACGATGTATCATGATTAAGGCGAACAATCGCTTGCAGAGTTGCTTCCTGATGCAGAATCAAGTTCAGAAATCTCCCCGCACCTGCAACGCGAAACGCCGAATCCTCTTTCCACGCAATGATCTCCTTGGATCTTTTTTCACTCTTTGACTATGGCAGCCTTTTAAAGGTTCGCTGCGGGATGCCTCGTCATCAAGGGGAGATGACGTTCCCATGGATCTTAGCGTGGACTCCGAGGTGCTCGAACTGCCGCTGGACGATGAATGGACGTGTTTGTGGTGACGACGTATCTTCTTGAATACGATAAATAGAAGAAGTCCGAATACAACTACTGCAAAGATGAAGACTGCCAGGAAAATTACTTCTCTATTTCCTAACTTTTTTCTTTGGAACACTGGCATTGGTTCCGGATCAGAAGCTGGGTAAAGACGGAAATAATAATATTAACAAAACATAAAATAATCTAAATCAGGTGGAAAGGTAGAAGGTAGAAATGAACCAGGACTACAGATTTTTAAATGTTAAGAGTGCTGTTTGAAAACTAAAAAATTTAGACAGACCATAAGAGTGCAACACAATACGGGGAATGAAATACAGCTGTCGTGTCTTAAGGCTAAAACCAGTCTATGATTAGTTAATTATATATTCATTTACTTCAGTACCCAACAGTGGATTCTGAAAGATATACAGCAACTCACCAATTCCACAAAATGGAAAAATCCTTACGAAAGCAAAGCCAATTAAAGGCCCCTGTGAGTCAGGTCATGGATCGATCTCGCTGCATTAATTACGACCAGCAGTTTTGATTAATAATGCAACCTTTTTCCCAGAGTCCACTACACTGGCTATGATGTATGCTCGCTCGCGGCTGTTTGTTTGGATGCCACACAAGACTCCCTTAAAAGAGTGCGTTGCGTGACACCCCGTAAAACGACTGTAAGCAGGAGGCCATTACGCTCCTGCTGTAAGACCTCAAGAAATCTGCAGCGATGTTACAACTGACATGGTGACTCTTTTTGCCACAATATTGGATTGCTTTTGAGAGCATTTTTGTACTGATCGTTTATTTAAGCCAAAAGATATAAACTTTCTAAGCAGGATCGGTGCTTTGACTTGGAAAGCTATTTCAGTAATCCCAGTAACCTATCTTCGATAAGAATATGGGCTAGCCAAGAATATGTATCCGTCTGCAAATGGACGATATTTTTACTCCCAAAACAAATGTGTTGCTTGTCTAAATACGGATTTTTGATCCTGTGTAGCGACTTTAAAGCGACGTTGTATGTTGTGTCAAACATTAGTCAAACACTGAAATGTAATAGGGGGGGGGGGGGCGGGGGGCAAGGGTATTTTCGTGACGCCGTGACCCGGTTTTTTTGTGCTCTGTGAATCGTGATTTCATAAAAAAAAAAACTGTTCCGTGAATCGTAATTGAAGTGTATTCCGTGAGGCGTGAAATGCAAAAGTCCTTGGCTGTGAATCGTGAATAGATAAGAAATAAATCGTGAATCTCTAAAGTTGAGTTCGTAGCTGAATTTCACTGCATTGTGATCAGATTTTTTTCCGTTACCTTAGTGAATTTAACACTTGAGTCGTGATTCGTCAAATCGAAAATTTACTATCGTGACTTCGTTACAAGACCCCTCTTGCCCCCCTCTAATAATCATATCAAGATCTAAACTTAACCTTCTATCCAATAGCTGAGACTGCAACACGGTCGGTTTTAACTTTCATTTTCTGAAGGTGCGATTTCTAAGCGCGCGCGCCTCACACTCCCGTAGTATTTTTAGCGTCTCTCCCTAGTTTCACTCTACGTTTTCGCCCTCGCTCCAGACCTTTCACTTGACGAAACCTCGCATTCGACCAACGCAAAAAAACGGCTGTTTTGCAGCCTAACTATGCAACAGCACGCAGGACTCTGGCATGCGACAGCGAATATTCCATTCCTTTGATCAAACGAAGTAGTTTGGACCTTGTCTAAAGCGCCTGAGGATAGGAGATTTCCTATTTCCTTGCTTATGGTCGCAGGAAACCTTAATCGTATTAGCTTTCAACTTTCCAACTCCACAAAGATATATTTTGCCTGAGGATCGAACGAAAAACCACCCGCGTTACAATCTTCACACGCTTCGATCGACGCCGTTCATGTTCACTTTATAATATAAACAGTCAAGCAAGAATCTACGCCTTTCTATTACCGCTTGAAACTTGTAAATGTTGAGCCAAGATGACTGTTCGGACAAATGCAATACTTACCAGGAGAGGGACTAGAAAACGTTTAATCCAAGTTTATTGAATAAATTAATAAGAATTAAGTGAGTGAGTGAGTGAGTGAGTGAGTGAGTGAGTGAGTGAGTGAGTGAGTGAGTGAGTGAGTGAGTGAGTGAGTGAGTGAGAGAGAGAGAGAGTGAGTGAGTGAGTGAGTGAGTGAGTGAGTGAGTGAGTGAGTGAGTGAGTGCCATAAGACTGCCTCCCATACCTCATGGCACGACTACGTCATCAACGAGCTAACAAGGGGAAACGAAAGCAGCCAAGAAAGACTGAAAGAAAAAAAAAACGTAAGACAGAAACAAAAAGAAAACAAAGCAAAGCAAAAAAAGAAAAAGAAACGAAACGAAAAAGAAAAAATGGAAAGACAAGTAAAAGAAGGATTAGCCCCAAAGGGAAAATTTCATGAAGATTAGTTTGGGATGACCTGAGGGGAGGAGGGTGAGGCTATGGTTTGACGCCTTGAAAATGAATGGCGACTCCATCATAATACGGGATGGAAGGGACTCTAGCGCGCCACAGATTACCATTATCAAGAGCGACAAGTTCAAAGACACAATTGTTTCTACTGGCAACAATATGTATCTATTTTACAAGCACAGTGGAGTCTGGAAAAACGGTGCACGAAGAGGATTCACCGCGTCGTACAGGACAGAAAGTAGGTTAGGATGATAATGTGCATTCCCTAACTTATCTTCATGAAATTTTCCCTTTTGAGGCTACTCCTTCTGAACAGTTTTTTTTTTTTTTCAGTTTCTTTTATTTGCCTTTTCTATTGTTTCCTTTTCGTTTTTTTTTTTCTTTTTCTTCAATTTTCTTTCGTTTCGCTTTGTTTTCTTTTTGTTTCTTTCTTTCGTTCCTTTTTCTTTCTTTCTTGGCTTCTTTCTTTTCCCCTTTTAAGATCATGAATGACGTAGTTGTACCATGAGGTATGGGAGGCAGTCTTAAGCCCGGGCGGGAGAAAAGTTGCGGGGATGACGTAATCATTCCTTGAGGTTCCTTCAATCTGCACCACAGGAACACTCCTCTCCTGCAACTGGTAATGTTTAGTTCATGATTATAAGCGCATTCTTACAAGACTCGAGAATCATCAAGGACTTCATAAAAAAAAAAAGAAAAGGATTCCAAGCATACCTGGGCATGAACCTAGTGCACACGACCTGGACATGAGTGGCTTTCCCGCGCATGTCGCTTTACCGTCTTTTGAGCTGCTTCCACGCAAACAATGGCGGTATCTGTGCTGCTTGCCCTCGCCACACGAACTCGAGCACAGGCCCCACGACGACCAAGAGCTCCAACTGTCATAAATGGGACCTGCCAAAATATATTCAAAGGTGACAGACTGCAAACAAATGTTGCTTCTAAAAATATCTGCATGTAATAATTGTTCATCAGTAGGATACCTAAAATGTGTGCAATTCCACAATTGGTTTCGGCTCCATCAAACTCTATACCAATTGCAGAACATTTTAGGAGGAGCCACCCACACTGTGAGCACAGTTATTGACAATACATATTAGCAAGGAAAACAACGTAAAATAATAGGAGTACGTTAAATAACGAACTAAGCACACGTGAACTAAATAACGAACTAAGCACACGTAAACTAAATAAGCAAGCACGCGCACACTTGCATTAAAATGTAAGGAATGGAGCCATAAAGATCTCAATTTTTGGCGTCAGAATAATATAAAGGATATAATCTCATCTCTGGATTGCTAATCTCATCTCCTGTAGTGTAGCACCATATTTCTCAACGATAGTACCGTGGCGTTTCAAGAATTAAGTCAACGTTTACGAAGCAGCGTAGATTTCAAGCCTTGGTGAAGGCGATGTGATGAAAGTCAGTGAAGTCTATCAATAAAATCCAAATTCGATGTGCAAAGTCTATCATATCTCACTAATTGAGATATGAAACACTATAGGCTGGATAGGCGGGAATGTTGCTGTCCATGTGAGGAAAATTGACAATCCGAAATGAGAAGTCATCCCTCTTATCGTAGACACTGAGATGAAAAGGAGTGTTGTTATCACCATTCCTTATTCTTGTGTCTAGATAACAAACTTCATTTGATGTCAAGGTAGTGTCCTTTAGTTCCAGTTCCGACATGCCAAAATCAATACTAAGAATTTTCCTAAACTACGCGGAAAAGTCACCGTGGGCGAAGAAAAGTAAGCCCGGGCCAAAAGAAAGCGCAGAAGAATAAACGCAACGCATTCATCGCAAAACCAGCGCTTGTTTGGGTGAATTTTTTCGCTGTATTTTATCAGTGAAATAAAGACTACTACTACTACTACTACTACTACTACTACTACTACTACTACTACTACTACTACTACTACTACTACTACTACTGCTGCTTACTTATGGCAGCTTTCTGCTTTTTCGCACCACGCGCAATTTTAGGCTGTCTTCTCGTTTTCGTTGGCTTTGACGAAATTGCCGCGGCCGACTTATTCCTTTCCATTTTTAGATGGTAAATATAAAAACAGACTCCTCGTCTGTCACTTTCCCGCGAATGAATGAGACTGTTTGCCACGTATCCTCTTCAGGGGATTCCTCGGTTCTTCTCTATTGGTCGGCGGTATGACCGCGTTGTCAGGAACTTCAATGAATCGTGAGAACTGTAAACTCTTTGGAGGCCAATTTTTGCGTGTAATCCCTTCATTCAAATGAGTTAATCCCAATCTAGAATTATCAGATTTGGACGAAATGTGGCCAAAATGTTTCTCAAACATTGACTCACAAAAATGTGAGGCTTTTACAAAACTCGAAATATTTCGCCAGTGGCGACCAAGCGCGTGACACGCATGGAGATAAATTCTATTGGCCAAATTTACAATGGATTTTCTCATGAACCAATGGAAATATCGGAAAGCCTCACACACGTTTGTTAGCCAATTATATCCTGAATGATATAGTCCAGTTTATTTGGATGTCCGTGATAACGCAAGGGCTATTAATTCCGTTGAGCAAACATGGTTGGTTTTGCGTTTGGACGCTTGAGCTCGCTTACCAAAACAAAAGTTGTTAAAGTTAGAGCTTTTTGTCAGATACTATAGTTTATTAGATTTCCAGTGATATATAGTTTCCTGGGGTTTCTTCAAAACAATGCACAGAAGAACCATTTTACGAAAGACACTCCTGAAGGTTTACAGTAATCTTAACAAGGCTCAAGAAACTGAAACTGTAAACATATCAAGAGGGTTATAACGAGAGCTGCGAAAATGAAGTGACAAGACTCAAACGTTATAAAAATTTGTATATTTATTTAATATTAATTTCATATTTTATTCTATAAACCGTGTCTCAGACTAAACTAATGCGGTTCAATCTCCGAAACTTAGTTTTCTAATGGATTTTGTCCCCTTTTGTTTCATTCAATAAATAGTAATTACTTTTAATAGTACAATATATCCTCTTTTTTCCAAAAAAGTATCTTAATTTAGTCTTATCCTACCAATACAGATCTACACTTGCTATAAAAAAAAAACTTATGCTACAAACATCAGCCTTCTCAATGTGCTGTTGTAACTAAAGGAGGATAACGATCGCTATTCAATCTGGCTTAAGTTGATGTTAATTGTGTTCAGAAGTTCAGTGTTATAGTTCTGAAACCATTCATACGATGTTTCATGATTAAAAAAAAGGAATGAATAGAAACGGCAAGTGTTCATGCAACTCTTTAGGGTGAAATCCATGCCCCTTTCTAATATAAATTAAGTTATTTGGGGGAAAATACTTCACAGAAGTTCGATATCCAAGAAGGTGTAAAGACGTCTTACTGATAATTGAACGATTTCACGAGTGGCTACTACGATCTCCTAACAAGTTAATCAGCACAGGTTACTGTCCTTCGAGGTCAGGGGTACGTGGTAGCTTGGGCAACGTAAGGCTTTGTTGGCTTTGAAAGGATAAGTGGACCGAATCTGTCGTGAGAAATGAATTTTAATTGAGTCGCTCGTGATAATTTATGCATCGCATTTCGCGAGTGGCAAATCGGCGAAATTTCCTTCATAAAATTGGTCGCAGTCTTATTTGGATTTAGAAACTTCGTAACTGTTAGAAAATTTGTATCATTATGTATTTTGTTTTCTTCTGAAGGATTGGATGTCAAAAATTTGTGTAAAAGGCCTAGCACCTAGTATTTGGAGGAGATTACAAAACCTCTCATTCAAATCACATTTGAAAGGGTTATTGAGGCTAAAGTTTGATGGAAAAATTTTGTTTACTATTATGAACCAACCGACATCGTATTCAGCAAAATGCTCAGTGATAGCAACACTTCAAATTGTAATGAGGATTTTATCTCAACCGTAGTATGGGGAATACGACTATTTTCTAGTCACAGTAATTGTAAACTTTAAAAAAAAATTAGGGAAGAACAGAAGTTTAACAATCAAAAGAAACGTCGACTAACGTAGAAAGAAAACAACCGAAGTCTCAATAATGGAGAGAAAAGTGACCAATCGTGTGTGACGATATTTCCGAATAATTTAGATCCCACAAACTGTCAGTGAGCATTTTCCTAACTAAAAACTATTTCCCTGAATCCTTTCAGGGCAGAAGTATTAACACTATTTACACAAAAGATTTACATGAATCTCTATAAATACGCGGATCTGTCTGAAAATTAGTTTTCGGGGGCATTTCAGTTAGCATCCAGTCCCCGTAATATTTTTTCTCTGGAGCTCGGAACTCCTGGGAAACTCCAACAGGATACCTGTCAATTCGGCATTCTGGACAGTCACAAGGGAACTCATCCCTTACCAACACTCTCTCCACACCGCTGATCACCCTGACAGGCGAACAATCGCTTACAGAGTTGCTTCCTGATGCAGAATCAAGTTCAGAAATCTCCCCGCACGTGCAACGCGGAACGCGATCCGCATCGCAAACAAATTCTGTCCTTCGAATCCTTTTTCTATGGGATGATCTCCTGGGATCTTTTTTCGCTCTTTGACCATGGCAACCTTTTAAAGGTTCGCTGCTGGATGCCTCGTCGTCAAGGGGAGATGTTCCCATGGATCTTAGCGTGGACTCCGAGGTGCTAGAACTGCCGCTGGACGATGAATGGAGGTGTTTGTGGTGACGACGTATCTTCGTAAACACGATAAACAGAAGAAGTCCGAATATAACTACTGCAAAGATGAAGACTGCCAGGAAAATTACTTCTTGATTTCCTAACTTTGTTCCTCGGAACGCAGGCTGTGGTTCCAGTTCAGAAGCTGGATAAAGACGGAAATAATAATATTAAGGCGGGGTACACCCGAACCTCGTTTTTTCGTCACTCAACATGGATTTAATGTTAATATCTCGTTCGCGTTTCAAGCAATTAAAAATCCCTATGCTCATCTCACGAAGCCATGTTGTGGGATATTTTGTGAATTCTTTGGTGATTTTTAAGTATATTTGGAAAGAGATAATTTTTCTTAAAGGATTAGTTAAGGTTAGGTATAAATTTAGGAAGATTTAATTAATGTTTAAAACTGGTATTTAAGGGGGGACTAACTTAACTACAGACTTAGCGTTGTTGTCAAGGGATTTTTACGGATTGTATTTGTAAAACACGGTTTTTCGGTGTCTTTGCCACTATATTGGTGAGGCGTGCGAAGAGGTTAACATGTAAATTTATAAATTGCTATTGCGCATGCGTAACTTGCCCCAGGCCCCAACAGCGCTTTAGGAGAAAAATCCCTAAAACTTGGAGAAAATTATGTGAAGTTCCGACTTTTTTTGCCAATCGGAGATATTCCAGCTTCTTTACAAGCCTACGTAAGCAATTGTTGTTAACGTACATAACTGCAATGATAATGACGAAATGGTATGAATTTGCGTGCTTATGACGTCATAAATCTCACATAAACGCGAATTTTTTTTGCACCTTGGCGATTGTTAACCATTGGCACCATTTTCGATATCCAGAAGTGTACGCCACTCAAGTTTTAGGTCTTTTTCTGTTCTGGTCACGTGACTTACCAAATATGGTTTTGACTCGAAAATCTTGTAAAAACATAGCCAGACAGCTTGCCTGTGCAAGTTAAGGTTTCCAAGATATGAGGGTTGGAAACTTTCCATAGCAACAATGTTAGCTCATTTTGTAGTTAAGTTAGTACCCCCTTAAAGTTAGAAATTAGGAGACGGACGCCAAACAGTTCCCCAGTAACCTGCAGTGCCCTTTTAGGGTGTCAACTGTCTGGTGGTGTTTCAAAACATTTGTTCCCCATTTCAATCCCTTCTTTAAACTCCATAAGATTTCACTGCATTTCACGAGTACCCCCACCTTAACAAATAAATAAATAAATAAATAAATAAATACAAGGTAGAAATGAATCAGGACTACAGATTTTTTTAATTTTGAGAGTGTTGTTCCAAAAACAAAAGACAGACCATTTTACTTGTCTGCAAGAGTGCAACACAATACGGCTGTCCTGTTTTCGGCTTTGGTGGGGGTATCTCTCGGGCCAAACCCAGCCTGTGGTTAGTAAATTATATATTCATTTATTTCAATACCCAACAATGGTAGTGTGAAATTACCAATTCCGTATATCAAAACGAGAAAATGCATTTAACTCCTCACTAAGGTAAAGCTAAAAGAAAGGAGAAAGAATGAGCCAAGATAGAAAGAAAAAACGAAAGAGAGAAACGAAAAGAAAACAAGACAAAAGGGAAGAAAGAGTAAAGAAAAAGAAACGAAACGAAAAGGAAACAATAGAAAAGACGAACAAAAGAAAATGAAAAATAGTCTGTTTAGAAGGATTAGCCTCAAAGGGAAAAATTTTATGAAGATAAGTTTGGGGATGCACATTATCATCCTAACTTACTTTCTGTCCTGTACGACGCGGTAAATCCCCTTCGTGAACCATTTTTCCAGACTCCATTGTGCTTGTAAAATAGATACATATTGTTGCCAGTAGAAACAATTGCGTCTTTGAACTTGTCGCTCTTGATAATGGTAATCTGTGGCGCGCTAGAGTCCCTTCCATCCCGTATTATGATGGAGTCGCCATTCATTTTCAAGGCGTCAAACCATAGCCTCACCCTACTCCCCTCAGGTAGACTTATCACCCACGTGCAACTGAAAGACCCCGGGCGGGAGAAAAGTTGTGGGGATGACGTAATCATTCCTTGAGGTTCCTTCAATCTGCATCCACAGGAACACTCTGCTCCTGTAACTGGTAATGTTTAATAAATGATTAGCGGCCGGAGAGTGACACAAGAAACAAAAAACGCGGTGGCGAAAGGAAAATGTTGTTTCGTAGCTTTCATTGAATGGTCAAACTATAGTTTTTCTTCCAAAAACTAAAAAGTCTGACCCACCTTTCACAGTACAATAAACGAGGTTACAAGGAAGTACTGCTAATAGCTCTCTACCGAATGACCGCAATTAGTTAGTAGGAACCATCTTGTGCCGCACATATTAACAGTATTAAGCCCAAACCCTTCTCATTATCTTTAGTTTAGATGACCCACAGACTTTATGCTCTGGGATGAGATAAGACGCGTTGAATTCGTAAACAGTACTAAAAGAAGACAGTGAGTAGCATCGTTTCATCTACGCATCTAAAGTGAGGACTACCTATTGTGGCACAATAATACAGGAAGGTGCTTCCCCTTAGCTCTCAGTCAAATGGCTCACGTGATACTATTTAACGACCATCAAGGACTTCATAAAAAAAAAATAAAAGGATTCCAAGCATACCTGGGCATGGACTGAGTGCACACGACCTGGACATGAGTGGCTTTCCCGCGCATGTCGCTTTGCCGTCTTTTGAGGTGCTTACACTCAAACAATAGCGGTATCTGTGCTGCTTGCCCTCGCCACACGAACTCGAACACAGGCCCCAAGACGACCAAGAGCTCCAACCGTCATAAGTGGAACCTGCCAAAATACATGGCATGACAAGATCAATACTACGATTATTTTTTCAAACTACGCGAGATAGATGTTATGTGACAAAATTTTGATTAATAATGGTAGCTTAAGTGAGTGGAGCGCAATTTAATCTGAACTCATAAGCGTGATTTCAAAATCGAACGAACGTACAGCACGGATTCGATTGAAATCACAAATATGATTTCAGACCAAAATTGCACGACACGAAGTTCATTTACCACTTTATTGCACCCATTTTGAACCACATCTTTTGTTTCAATATTAATATTTATTTATCCATGCACTTCAGGAGACTCCTTTTATAGCACATGTTGGCAAGTAATTCTCGCACCATTGACCTATGCCATATAAGTCCCTGGCTTTGGCTTTTCGTTGTATCATCAATTTTGTGCTACTGCTTGTTAATAAATTAATAATAACTGTTTAAAAAAATTGAATTTCGGTTTTTCGTTTTCATTTTAATGGGTTAAAAAAGGATGCACTTTTGAGAGCCAATAAGATTGCAAGGATCCCAGAGATTTCAAAATGGGTGTAATAAAGAATAGAATGTTACTTTTACTAGATGATTTCTCTCTTTTCCTCTTTAAGGCAGCAGAGTAGGGAGTAAGGGTCTGCTCTAGCTGACATAAATCCCAAATATTACGACGTCATAACTGCGTGGCACCTCTTAAAGTTGTATCTTTCGAGAATAACAATCGGAAATTCTTTAAGTTTATCGTAAAACCACACTAAGCTTCCTTTTGAACTTGAGCAGATATTATTTATTTGAATTGGCACAACCAATCTCGCAAGGGCCGGTAAAGTTAAGTGATTGACGTAAGGGAAAAGCTTAATGTTAACCCTCGTGAGAGTTGTGAGTGGAATTTCTTGTTTATGAGATACAGCAGTACCAGTACGTGATGTTGTTACCAACGAAGCACGTACCTATCCGAACTGGTTTTTAAAATACCAGAAGAGATTCTAAACCAGAGAATTGCGCTTTCCAAACCTTTTCAGCAAAGATAGGGTAGTTATAAGCTCAAACAGACCCACTATTCCAGAAATTTACTACTTCTCAAATCTAATAAAAAATATTGGTTCGGTTAATATAAATGATATTCTGTTTGGGCTGAGAACATTGACTGACTTTTGTACAGGTCACAACTCCAAAACTGACGAAATATGTGCGTTTTCAATCGAATGACCTCACAAGATTTATAGATATGTTCGAATTCTAACTGTCCTGTTTATTTGTTTATCATCGTACATCATGATTGTTTCCATGGAAAAGGCTATCAATATTTTCGTGACATTTGAATAACAGAATCCACCCCAGTAACAAATTGCACAAACACTGCTTTTTCTAGTGCTTTGTTTTTTTTTTTCAGCATATTAGACAAAAACATCTTTTGGCAAAGCATGATCGCCCAGCTGAGTGTTGTCCTTAGAGTTTTTGAAGAAGCCATCAGTGTCAAGAGAATTGTGTATCGTCAGTAAAGGGTTATTAACCTGATTGGTCCACTTTAAGCCGTTACGTAATTGGCTGTGAAAATTGTGATAAGTGGTTGGTGCGTTTCGATCCTTCTTCAAGTAGTCAAATACTCGGTTGCGTTAATGTTACTAAAATTAGTCGGTTTGTTCATTGTTTGTCTGCCTTGTTCATGTCATCAATAAGTCTACTGTAAGGTGTAGCTGGTTGTAGTCCACATTATCATTATTTGACGTAATTAAGTGTCACATCTTGCAAGCAAAAAAAAAGTGGCTGAATAATATCAGTTTTGTCCAAAAAGTCTTGAGGATATTAAATTCACGCAACTTCATTCAAGAAACAAAGAGCCACTGAAATAATAACTAGGTACAGAGTTATTACTGCAGCTGTGCAAGACAAATACGACGTGTTGGAATTGCTGAAAAAAGTAAGCTGCTGGATGAAATTCAAACCAAATACTAATAAGATAATATGAAACTCTAATTAAGTTTGACTATAAGATCACTTTCCCCACGAAAGACCGCCAAAAGGCAATGACTAAACACATTAACTATACTGTTGTTATTTTCCAAGTCAAACGTTATGTTCGGTTTAGTAAAAGAGCAAAAAAAGTCCCAAATCAGCTTGACCTCCCGCTGTTGGGGTTGGATTTCCAGTGTTCCGACAAAGGAAATATGGATTTCTAGTTTAATTAAAAAGAAAAAACGTTGAACTGAATAAATTCTACACGGGTCACAATTCGTTCACAACTGTTTCAATTTATTTTTATCCTGTGCGTTGTGATATCATGCTGTCTAGAGGTTTAGGATGGACTCTCTGCCATTAACGATTTACCAAAGGATCAAGGGTCGCCCGCAAAGTCTTTAAAGGGATTAAAAGATAACCTTCTTCCTTTGCCAGGCTACTTTTGTCTTCAGCTGTCAACTGATGAACCAATAGGCAAGGTAACTCTAAGCGGTTTCAACAGCGACAAAACTGGAGCTGGCTAGATTAGCTAGTTCGCAAACGGAAAGCACTAATTTGACAAAGTAATGATTCCATAGTCCTAGTTTGAATTGCTTCAAAATAGCGCAAGCGATTTTCAGAATGTGCCAGTTTGAAGAATTTGTGGCACCGACAAGCCCGTCAAAATATGAAGCGTTAAATTAACAAAGTCAAAACTGAGCGCAGTCAGCCAGTTTTAACAAGTGGAATCGCCTTTCAGTCACATCACTTGTAGGTTTCGACAGCAATATTTATCACATTTACATGACTAAAAGCTTTGTGTCTATTTTAAAAACACTTTACGAATAACATTTTTGTGGCTTTAGAAAGTGCTAATTTATCATCTGCTCCCAGTTCACCGATATTAAAAGCAAGAACGTAAAGGAAATGCAATTGACTTGTCACGGAAATTCAGTCAAATTTGGCAGCGCGTTGTTTTTGGCTTTAATCTATTTTTCCTCAACCTTGATAGAAAGCTTTTTGCTTCAATCGCAAACAGCTTATGGTTGAGAGTTTTTACGCCTCTTTCCCAATATAAAAGCAAACTTTGTATTCATGAAAGCAGAAAAAAAATATTGGCATGGGTTTGAGGCGCCAGGAAGTCTCGACTTAAGTATCCTTTCATCTTTGTCAACCCTAAACTAGTTTTGTACAAAAAATCTTTTTCCGGAACTTTCTAAGAGGATTGAAAGCTTTTGTACTAAAAGTCTGGCTATTTTGTTCTAATCTGGATTACTAGTTCCAATTGTTTGGGTGTTACGACTGTTATATGCTGGTATGTTCTTTTCAACGGAAGAGAAAAGAAAAGAGGTTTCGTGATGTTCAGAAATAAACATTATGCAACACGTGTGTCCTTGACTCATATCTGTAATTGACTTTTCATTAATTACGTAACGTGACAAGTACGTGACATCAGCTGAATACTAATCAAGGTCACGAAATTGTCATGCCGAACGCTGCGGTAAATTTGATCCAGTCAAGATCACCCCACATGACACACCAGGTGAAAAACTCGGGAATCTGAAGGAGCATACAGGAAAAAGAATTTTAACTCACCGCTATTGACACTTTCTGTTTGTCATTACATATTCAACTGAACAAAGGTCACGAGTTCGTAATTCCTTCACCAAATAAATACGCCATCAGGTTTCTACCTCAAGTAAAATAACTACCGTAACTTAACTACCGTGAAAGATGAGCTTTCCAACTAAAATACCCTTTCTTTGTGTCAGATTGAAATCCTGAGCTTTTTCATGTTCATTTTGTATTTGCATTTTCAAGAAATGGTCATAAAGTGAAACCGCTACAGTCATTTACACTATAAATTCTTCGCTGGCAAATCTTGGTAAATTTCTTCGCCTCGCTGCACTTTTTCATCTGCTGTGGCCTTATATGGCCAGCTTGCTCGCAGGCTACCTCTCTGATGGTATTCTTTCCCTTTTTTATCAGAATCACCTCATCTTTGTTGTTTAAATATATTCGTAGGGTTTTGAACTCATCCTGCTTTGCTCTTCAAGCTAACAAGGCACTAATTCAAAACAGATACGCAAACTTTTTGCCATTTTGTGCAGTATAATGTAGGTCTTTTCAAACACAATGATGACACGAGGCATTCCAGAGTTAAACATTTCAGTTCAGTCTCAATTACCCTTAATCCTATTAGCGAAAAGCTCAACACGCCCAGTTCTGTTCTTCGAAACTATGCCCGGTCTGCAAATTATTATTATTATTATTATTAGTTACATTGCCAACTCCAATACATCTCCACTGGACTTTTAAATGTACCAAACTCACTTCAAATTGTGTGAACAACAAAAAAATTCGTCCGATTATCACTTGTTTTAGCAAAAGGGCCAAGAGACAATTACATAGGAAGGAAAGACGTGATCCTAATATTATTGTCTTGATAGAACAACGAGAATGTCGACTTAGTTTTTCAATCTTGTTGGGTTACTTTGCAAGGGTGTACAAGACTAACATCAAGTCAATGAGGTTGGGCGGGAACCGTTAATTGGGCAATAAGATTCTTCTCTACAACAAGCACACATTCCGCAAAAAACAAATTTTAGGAGATATTAGCTGCATAAGCTACTCTAAAAATCCGAGGGTAAATAAAGTATATGTATGTATGTATGTATGTATGTATGTATGTATGTATGTATGTATGTATGTATGTATGTATGTATGTATGTATGTATGTATGTATGTATGTATGTATGTATGTATGTATGTATACTTGTAATTAATAACAGAAATTGCAGTAATTAACGTGATTGCCAAAGCGCACTCAGTATTTAAACACAATTCAGGGAAGATAGCAGAAAGCCACTTAACAGCTTTTAATCGGCTCCTTTCAGCCCAATATTTCACTGTTGCAGACGCGAACGACTCCTACATATTGCTGAAATCTGATAAATGGAAGCTGTTAAGATAAAACACTCAGTACCAATATGGTATTTAAGACGCCTGAAATCACAGCCTCTAAGTTTCCATAAGATTGCGTCAAACTGTTTCGTGAAACTGCCTTCAGGTTAACGATAGGCAATGCTCCGGAAATTAAAACTGACACCAATAAACCGCACTTTAGATGCCTGCTATCCCGCAAAGACAGATAAATACCCTAACATAAACAACTGCTATTTTTGTCGTACTTTTTTGTCTCTAAACAGCGGGTTATTTCACAGTTGGGATTCTGGATGTCGAGCTGTTTGCGCTAATACCTTAAGTCTGCCAGACGCCAGAATATAGAAAATCAACTTAAGAAAATGAAATCAGAGTTTAATTTCTCAGCTACAACATCGGCAATTAGAGAAACACTTGAAGCTGTCTTGAGAAAGCAGATTAACGCTCAGGCTGAAAATACATTTTTACAAAGTTAAAATATTCAGTTGAAAATATAACATAAAAATCTATGAAGAACACCGAGCAGATAAAGTTTATCTACGAAATTAACTTTATCCATTCCAGTTTAAGTAAGTGTGATTTCTGACGACACAGCGATTGTACAACAGAAAACTTAAACCAAAATCTCGAACGCAAAATATAAACGTAACTATACACGCTATTCCACCAAACAATTTCAATACAATAACTGTGGATTAAGTTTCACCAAAAAAGAAAAATATTTTTTAAGCATTCGAAGTTTGCGAAAACCCAGCAAATGACCAAACATAGGACCATTACATCTAAGTGGCTGAGGTAAAGGCAAGCAACGATAGAGGACACAGTTGAGCATACAAATTGTCAAAAAATGTATTTGGGTTTTCATTGATCTTTGTGTCATGTTCAAGTAGAGCAAAGATCGATTTTAATCTCGACATTCCTGCCCGGAACCCAACAGATAAATTCCCGGAAAGGCAACTACATAAAAAAAATCGATGCCAAGTTTAAGCCTCCGTGAATTTCCTGCCGTCTGAAGCTGTGTAGCGCAAACTTGAAGCAACGACTTGTCTCAGGTTTGGCGTAGTCCACAAAAATCTACAGATCAGGTTTTTTAAATAAGAACGACGAAAACGCTGGAATCGATTGAATACCTTTTACCCACATATATAAAATCTGAAAAGTTTGGAAATCAAATAATTCGCTCGGATCTAATCTGAAGATAAATTTCCACAACTCGGAACTTTTTCCAGCTGGGTTCCTGTGATAGTAATACAAGAGACACGAATTCTTCGCAACATATCTACCTAATTTCAATGCTGTATATATTTGTTTTTGCGTATTTTTCAAGTTAGTTTACTTTAGAGACACGTTGTTTACCTGGCAAATGATGGACTACGTGCTATTTTAACCCATCGCGGGAGGCATAATTGAATGCTGGGTCAATATTTTGGGAGCTCCAAACTTCTGCCGTGTTGCGTTTTGCTAAAAGTAGCCATGAGCACTTGATCAAAGATCGACCAGGTTGATTTGTCTTTTGCAGAAAACAACAAAGCCGTTTGTGAATTCACATCATTAATACCTGTCAAGGGACTGCTAACGTCACTGGACAAACCTATTAAACACTGAAAAAATGAACGCAACCAATCATCGTGCAATATTCCTTCAGAATTAAATTTCTATTATGAAGCGAAAACATTAACAGCTTTTTGAGACGCGTTGTGGAATGGTGCTAATTGACTTTTAATAGCTCATCTTCGCCTCGTTGCATTTCCTGTCTTTCCAACCAATTTCACCTCATTTCACTATACAGCTGTACGTGAAATTCAAACTAGAAAACACAAAAAATACCTAGAAAATAGACTCTTTTAGGCCATCCATTGCACAAGCTATCGAGTATATTAAAATACTAAGTGAATTAATTTGTAAAACCTGGTTAGCCACAAGTTGCATCCTCCCCTCTCTAAGGCAAAGTTGCCCTGCCAAATTAATTTGCGGTAAAAGCACCTTAAAGATACATTAAAAAGAAATGCAGTTTGAACTTCGATCATTAAACGCGGATTTGACGTGACGTCTTCAGTGTTTATATGATCGTAGTAAATTCTCTCACGCCCCATTGTGTCCATGTTGTAATGCTGCGTTTTGTATCTCAGGCCGAAAATTTCTACCCATGTCAAGAAACGTCTTTTTCAGTAATGACCCCAGAGGAATTCGCCGAGTCAGTAGAAAGCGGTTCCAGCTTGCACGATGAGATTCTTAAGTGTTACATCGGATAATGAAACGACCTTTTTCTTTTGTGCTGTTTGTTTTGTAATCTGTGGACTAAGATTAATGTTTTTTTTTTTTGTAACCTGGACAGTGTTACATACCTGCACTCGTTGGAAGACACACGGAGGTGATCTTAACCCTCTCTCTTTTTAGGCTAGAATAAGTCACATAATCAAAGCAGTATTCTCCTATGAAGTCCGTAAACAGAGAACACGGGAAGAAGACGGTAGTGTGGCCCTGCTCTACTGCTTTGTGAGCGATGACCTTCGAGGAATATCCATCATGTAACAGTATAACGTCGTTAGTCCTCGCATTCTTACATTCGGGGGGTCGAAAGAAACAGTGAAGGAGTTTGTGCATGGGAAAATTCTTTTGGCGTGAGGGGACAATGTTTGGCGACCCTTGTGCACGTGTAGGTCACGGCTCGTGGCTAGTGATAAGTTTGTAAATCCAGTCTTGTACTCAAAAAGATAGGTCCCTTCAGTGGCGAACAAATCACAAGAAAAGCGCATCCGAATCCACGAGCCTAACGGTATCCTTTGCTTGCCACTGGACAGTTTGCGAACGTACTTTCGTGTCACCCAAATCTTCTTAAGGCCTTTGAGGTAGAAGAGATTAACTTCGTCGCGATGTTTCTTGGGTAAGCACTTGCGATTGTGTCGAATCCAGATAGAGCCAAATTGAGTTAAAGCGGTGTGGTTTGTCGGCGACTCAATGATGATATTACCCCATTTTAGAGTCAGTGTCTGGGAGATAAACGCCGCAAATGCACTGTTTGAAATGCGATACTTGAATCGGTACAATCCTGGGTGGTCGAAGATTTCGCAGGGCAGAACCACGGAAATTTCGGGGTCATGCAACGGTACACTTTCTGTGTGAAGTCTTTCGCCGTTATCATAGACTATAACGCTAAGTGTTCTATTAGTTGTAAGTCCAGAGAATTCTCTGGGAAAATGGAATAACAATGTGACATTGCCCCCAAGAACTTCCGATGAGACAGGAGATAAATCGACTACAAGGCCATTCAGCGCTCCTTTTCCAAATTCTTTGTCACCTGAAATGAAGAATAAAGATACATCAAAACAATCTTGTGGGTCAACTTTGCCCCTCCATAAATATGCGTTGTAATTTGACAGGTCTTGTTGTGTATTTAGCCCGTCGATAGAAAGGTAATTTACATTAACTGCAGTTTAAACGCTCTTTTGTCAACTATAGCAGAGCGATTTAGACGCTATCCGCTACAATTAGTCTAGCGATACACTGTAGTCCACAGTGAACTAACTTCACTAAGATAATTTAAATCGCAAACAGAAATCTCGCTGTCTCTTCACAGTGTTGCGTTCTGAGCGAGTAAATATCAAAATTCGTTTGGTTTGGTAGCGCTTGTTCTTCTGTTGAAAGCAGATACTTACCCTTGGCCTGTGATGAAAGAATGCCGGAGGCAATCAACAAACATAACAGCATCGAGCATGTTTCCATCGCTCTTTCGTCTTCATGGAATGTCTGTTGTCCTGAAACCAACAAGAGTGGAATAAGGCAAACGCACGAGGGCAGAGCTTATATCTCACTGCGATATGTGCCCGCTCACTGTCTGACTCGGCGTTTGCTTAAACCATTTAAGACATATAATTAATTGTCCACAATTATATTGTTACATTGTGCTGTAATATTCAATTAGCATTCGGCCTCTTGTGCCCTTTGTAAGCCAAACAATGACTAACTACTGTGCTAATAACATATTGCTAATTTACGCCTCCTTACAGAAGCTCCACAGTTCAACAGATGATGCCGAAACCTTCGCGCACCAAAATGCAGCGAACGGAGCGAGCAATCGCAGTGACAAGTGATGTTGGGATTAATTGTAATCGTATTGTCCCTGTTGCGCGAGAGGCCGCACAGCAGTCTTTCAATCGCTTTTTATTGCGATTTACCTCCTGCTGGCTTATGGTGTTTACTTAACGGATTTAACCTCTTTCCCTGCGTTTGTCGAACGGATTAGTGAGTTGTTGTGTTAGCCAAAAAAAAAACCCTTACATTTTTAACTGCTGATATCAACTCGACGCGACCAAATTCCCTCCCCTCTTATCATCTGCATACATTAAGATATCGCTTTTCTTTCCGTATGCAAATTTGTCTTTTTTTCACACATCTGGCAGTGCAGGGTGAAAATTACTTTTGGCGTAAACTGACAAGCGACAACTAACTAGCGCTGTTCGTCGAGTCCAATACGTAATAATTCTCACCGACTAACAGAGCGGCGAGAGCAAACCGGGCAAACACAAAATCCGTTCGAACCCTCGTTCGGCGCTGACAAATTTACTAATTGAATATTCTGTTTTTACAGTAATTAGGTCGTGACAATACATTTCCCTCCCTGAGAACGCCCCCATGTTTGGTTTTCTAATGAGACACGTGTTAGGGTGCATTTAACATGTCAATCTAGGGCTTTCATGGTTGGTTGCGATCTATGACGTTCGATGTCAACATAGCCATTACAGTTTTGTCTCAACAAATGAAGCCTCCCGAAAAACATCCGCGAAAATCGCTAAATAAACCCCCCTCCCTCTAATAACAGGTCATGAACACTCTCAAAAACCCAAGAATGCTTACTCCATCTGTCCTCTCATCGGCTTAGAAGATTTCTATATTAATGCGCGTCTTTGCCTCCACTTAAAATCGTTGCAATAATTAAAATGTTTGAATGGATTACGAAAATTTCGCAGGGTAAATTTTATGCACACTACAGCGCCGTTAACGCGGCAAAGAATCGAGATAAGAAAGGCGGAGTAGCAGATTTTTATTTCATTCATTTTGTTGCCAAAACACACGAAATCATCGCGCTACAAAAACTATAAATATATCGAGTTGCAAGCTTGTGTCGCACAAGGTCACGGAGATGGAAAGTAAGAACAATCCGTGTTAGCAACAAAATTAACTCAAGGGTGACATAGACAGACGCGGCGCAAGCTGGCTGAACAACTGCGTACTCAAATCCACGATATTTCCCGAGGTCTGGCTTTCTAGACGTTGCCGGCGCAATAATGCAAGCTGAAATATGAAGAATAGCAGATAATTTCACGGTTTAGCGTCAGTTGAATTTAAACAGCTTCGCGAAAGCACGCAAAGGCCCTTGAAGATAAACAGCAAGTTCGCGTGTGCTGATACATGTCGCAATTTCGCTTCATGTGTTTGAGCTAAATGCTTGATGACAAAACTACGACTTCTTGGCCTTGCATACAAACTCGAGTTGATACATTGAAAACATTAACACCAGCCTACCTGACCAAACACAGCAAGACCTCGCGGTAATCGCCTAATCCGCAAATGATTGCTCGCTGTGTTTACACTGGATGTTTCTTGAGAGCTTCTGCAGCTTGGCTGTCGTAGTGCCCACACCGATGCAGCACTCGCTCATCTGTCTTCCCAGTGCATATCACGAACGCTATGCCAACTTGAATACGCTTATTTATCGGCTAGTAATGCACGCTGAAGGTCTTAACAGTCAAAGCTTAGTGCCGTAGCTTACTTGATCTGTTACCGGAAACATACCGCACGCCAGTGATCAGCCGTGTATCTTTCATGGCTTATATCTTCCATTAGATAAGAGTGCACGTGGTCAACTTATCGGTCGCGGGACTGATTTACATCAAAATATCCTTGTCCACTTTTGACAACACAGCGTCAAGGCGAAGTGCATTTGGAGTGACAGTTGTATTGTTTTTTGATGAGGTGGGAGGTGAAGTTTAGAAACTTGTCCAATGAAACAAAAGCAAATCTTGTTATGATGGAAGACATATCAACACCATTTACCCGAAGGCGTTTTAAACATGACAAAACTAGGTATATTTATTCCAAATCGATCCAAATTTTCCTATTATTCATTTCTCAGTTGTATGTATTGGCAGTTGATCTTTAGTCGGACTGTCAATTCACTGCCGTTCTTCGGCATGTCAGGGTACCTTAAACGCACATTTTATTTTCAAGTTTTTAGTTCAAACTACGACAGATGCCTTTTTCAATTAGCTCTCTAGCAACGGTGCTTAAAAGCGCCTTTAGTTTTGATAAAAAGCTTCATCATACTTCGAATTCTAAAAATTATTATTAATATTCACGGAAAACTTGAGTGGAACTCGTATGTTTGTATAAGATGGTGAATATATCGTCAGAGACTGAATTGAATTCAGTAACAACTCTAAACATTGTTTTCGCCATTGAGACAAATGAAATCACTCTTTACAATCTGATAAAACTCGGTCGTCCATGACGCCAGGGCAATTTTGTTCTTTGTGAGTCTTGTTATAAGCTTGGGAAGACAATTGAGTTTAATGCACCTGAAATTCGCTATTTTTCTTTTCTTTCCTTTTATTTCACGCAGGGATTAATTTAAATTCACTAAATGTGTCCGCGGAGCCTTGAAAAGCAACTTTAGATTTTTCTTTCATAATTAAAAGGGGTTTTCTAGGGCCATTTGCATCAGTCAGGAACTGTCAGTTTCTGCTTCCAAGAATAGCCACAAACAGAGAATGAAGCAGTTCAATGTGTCCATCAATGTCTCATTTTATATGCATGGCAAGCTGGTAACAACAGGATACGCGCCGTGATGTCTATGTAGGATTGTGATTCACTTCTACCTTGAGAACTTGTTTCCGAGACACGTTGATAGAGGCAGACATATTTAGTTTTTGTCTCTCATGCTTTCAGAAGCACCTGACACAATTGACATGTGCTGTGATGAATTTTACAAAGGGCATGTACACTTAAAATTGAAATATTTATCACGAAGACCACAAACTGAGTAACATAGCAGACCCCAGTGAAAACCCGGTCAAGGTCGAGACAATATAGTGTCCCGTGAATATAACTCAGTTCCTGGAGACAGACATGTTGTTATAAGCTCATAAATATTGTATAATTTTACTTGGTGATGTCGATGTCTTATTTTTAAGTTACATGGCATACTGAGATGTGAGCGTTTCCACGAGGGAGGTATTACAACGAAGCCGAATCAGTACTCAATTTGCCGATAGATAGAGCAGAAGGAAGGGAACTGATATTTGATTAGAGTTCAAACAAAAGCAAACACGTCGTCAACAGTCGAAGACACGCAACTCAAATAAATAATTCCTATGTGATGCAGGCAATGGGAAATTTGAATACGAAAATGAAATTTACCTTTAAATTCGATCCTTAAACCGCCGACGATGCTGATGTTATATTGGGCGGCTGTAGAGTCTTGACTGTCAAGAATTCGCAAATGAAGTTGAAGGTAAATTTCGCTCCTAACCTGTTTAAATCGACTTGCTTGGGATAATTCGCAACTGAACAAACAAAACACCAGCTAAACACGACACTAAATAAATATTTTCAGAGGAAAAAGACACACATTGGATTTCAGCCTGAGCTGCTTATTACAAAGTCACAGCTTAAACAAGGGTTCTGTCCATTAACTTGCCCATTGTATTAAAGAGGAGAAATTTTAAAAAAAAAGTCTAAGTTAATCCTAAATAAAAGGATTTTAGCAACTTTTTCGCGAATGTAGCCTATGATTTGTGAACGGGTCCTCGATAGCATTAATTCCATTTCCGGATTAAGTTGATCGCACTGTATTAAATGGAAAACGGTTGAAAAATATCTATTTGTTTTTTCCCCTAATTTCCTAAATCAATACGTACGAAACATTAGCACTCTGCTCTGTGGAAAAGGCTTTTTCAAAGTTGGGGAATTAATATTTGTCAATCTGTTTTAAGATACTTTTCGTGACCCAGCCATGAAGTTCAGCTAAATGAATCTTCGCTTGCAGCTTATCCCACTTTGAAAGGTATTCACGAGGCCATGAATCAAAGCCAAATGACAAGAGGTTTATAATTTCAAAATTTTAATTCTCATCGAAGCCTTAGAAGCACTTAACTCTATACCAGCAGACTAATCCGGTTCACTGAAATCCTTGCGAAGTAATCCCTTCAGCTAATTCAGTAACTTTTAGAAATTCGTGTGAAATTGTACAGCTTAGCTTATTAACACAATCCAATAAATCATGAATTGCTTTTGGACGGAGCCAATGTCCCTAAATTTCTCATTGAAAATAAAGGACTTCCCCTGGGATATATCAGCGTTTTCTTGGAAGCGTGGTCATCATGCCATTTTTGATTATTGGAACGATGTATGGCCTCGGCAATGTTTAGTAATTTTGTACGGTCTTCTTTCCGCGATGGTTTCAAACTAGGCGGTGGACAAATCGAATAAAAGTAACATGGGATAGTGATCAAACGAGAACTTTCATTCATTGTTTGGCCAACTATTTTCAAATTGGATCAAGTTCTCTCCCATAAAATAATACATTTGTTTCCTATTGTCTCAAATTGTTTACGGCAAAATAAGTTTCAAAACCACTTGTCTCTACATATTTTTTCTAAGTCATCCGAAAATTTTATAATCTTGTCTAGACGACACCTAAACTTGAATCGTCATTTCCCCTTGAAATACGAAAAAGTTTCTGGTTAGTGTAAACATCACTGACACTAAATCTGAAAAGAGGATTTAGAATGTCTTTTGATCGGCGTTCCAAGTTCAAAGAGCTCTGAACAATTATCCAGAGCATTTTATCACGTTTTGCCCTGGTGATCATTTGGAATCAAAGATTCTTACCAAAAATGACCACTCACTTGAACAGAGACGTCAAATTGCCAGCACTTCCCGGAAATCTACCACATTTGGCTCTCCGATTGTCCTGAAACTGTCCGTTGCCGTCCGGCGTGTTCGGCCGTTATCAGGTCCTCGCGGAACAAACACAGCACCACTGACTTGACTGGTTTGAAGAAACCTGACTGACTTGATTAAATTTAGACTCAGCCGCCGGAACAGATTGATAATTTTGTGCACTATAGCATTACTAATTTGGTCTTATACCTAACGCGGATAAATACAAAGAAATTTGATAACCTTCATCATCTGACATAGTACAAGAAAAAGTATAAGGAATCAAGATTCAGAATTCTGAATTGAGCGACCGGCTAAAAATGATAGAGAACAATAGCTTAATCTGCCATTAAGCAATGAAGTGTTGAAACGTATGAATATTTTTCCTTATGAAAACTCCTTTGTTCTGTGCCTTACACAATTGGATAGGAGGGTGCCTAATATGATCAGACTTCTGCCTCAAGATTTTCGTGGCTGTACCAGTGTCACTGGCCGGGATTGCTTAGAATTTCGCCATCTTCGAAGCAAACGAAAACTCTCTCTCAGCCTTGAGTTGATTATGACAAATATGAACTTAAAATGCGCGGAATTTTTTAATTGCTGTATTTTTTTAAAAAAGGGCCAGGTGATCACAGTCGAGTGAATTGAAAAGAGCTTTAGATAAGGACGGCGAAGACTGAGTCACCTGGAAAACATAAGCTACGCATTTTTCACGCAGCACTGTCGTTGGCGGTATAGCCGCCGACGCTAATAAATTGGCAACAAAAGGTCCGTTATTATGGCCCTGGTTAGCCTAAATCCCGGCATAATATATGCTTCAGAACATGAAATTTTAAAAAGAAAAAATATATGTATGATTGCAAAGCTTGAAGTATTCCATTACAGCTACCTGCTTGAACAATCCAGCCGAACAAACGGGTCTCAGTATACACTAAATGGCAAGAAAGTGGCGTTCGCCATTTTTTTGCCGACGGTGCGCTGTCATTTTCTGACACATTTTAATTTCTAACCATGTGCTGATATATCATTTAAATTGGAAACCACACATCGATCTTCTTGCTTTGAAAATTATTCTCAAGCTTCAGGCATACTTGACAACCACCCAATACCCGTTGCCAAACTCGGAATTTATTAGTCTTAACTTGAAACCTACCTTAGTCATGGTTTATAAGCTCTTGGGGACAGGCTTTTAAAACATCTTAGAAAAAACATCTCATTCTTCAGAAAAGAGTAATAAATTAATCATTTTATAGAAATGGTCATGTTTCGTTATTGTTCGTAAAATGCACCATCACAGCCCATAAGTTCTCTCTGCGATATCAATTGCTAATTTCATGTCTAATACAATTTTTGGCACAAATGTCTCCAACAAACACACAAACGTATTTCAAAATGTCTCACACATACAATGTTGCAGTGCATAATCATGAGCATTTGGGCTGGCAAGTTTTAAATTTTACACGCGAGACTACAAGAAGGCTCTGTAGTGCTCTCCAGAATAACGTTATCGTGAAAAAATTTTCGGAAAATTGAAAAACAAGTATGGGTCCATTTTGTTGATGGCTCTCTGAAGGAAATCAAATCGTGAAATCAGGTCAATCAGCAATTCTAATTTCTCTTCACAATTGTTGAGAGGGCACTTTTACACACACTTTTACACACTTGGAAATTTAAAAGTAAAGTGAAAATACTGGTCATTTTACAGAATTTTGATATTTCCTACATGTGCTTTGAACAGGTCACTTCGAATTTGATCAAATTTCAAAGTGTGGTACTTGTCAATAAAGCAAAGCAAACTATTGGCATGAAATTTTTCGTTGCTTTTGTATCCGGCACCCGAGTGTGGAACATATTAAAAGAGGAGCCTTGTGGTGCTTTATTTTACGTCTTAGATTTTTGATTCCGGATATCACATGAAAACCACTTATGCACATGTCATCGGCTTCCCCGTGGGGTCGACCCCCGGGCCTACCAGGGAGATATGTGGGGGAATACAAGGATGATGGACAGGATTCTTTGCCCGAGGGTAGGGGAAAATCTTGACATTGTTCTACGATCAAAGATTAGGGGATGGGGGAATTCACAAGTTTGAAAAGGATGTTACGGGAATTTTCAGCTGAGAGACACCTACCCCAGGGGACTTTGTCCTGAGAGATTCCCCAACCCCCCGGGGAAATTCCTCAAGTTTGCTTGACTGATTTTACAATCCCCCCTGGTTAGTCCGGGGATCGACCCCACCGGGAAGCCGATGACATGTGCATTACTTCATTTATTAAACTTGATGAGATTTTTTTATTTGTGCACATTACGCTATAGACGTTAGAGTCGTCTGAGACGTTATATACTGGAGACGACTTTAACGTCTAGTTTAAAATCGGACGACTTAAACGTCTTGTGTTAAGTGCGTCTAAACGACGTTAACAGACGGCTTAAACGTCTCAGATGTTAAATGCATGCGTCTGGTATAAAAACGGGACGACCTAACTGGGACGCATTCGAGTCCGAACTCCTTTGTTAACCTTCCTTGCTCTCTTGGTCGCCACCGCACACAAGGGATGCAAGTGCTTCGGCCATATCCACTTGATGTCCTCGTCCATTGCCTGAAAAAGCTACTTCCTAGACTGATTTTCTTTGTCAAAAATGCTTACATCTCCATTACTTGCCTTTCTTGACGACGTCAGTCGGGAAACAGACTTCAGAAGCTGCAATTCCGCCATGTTCAGATTTGTTCGTACATTCGCGCGTTAGTAAAGTTTATTTGGCGGCCAGTTTACTTGTGTCCATTGTCTCCAAAAATAGAATCCAACCTTTTCTTTTAGAAAAAATAAGTTTTTTTTTCTGTTAGGTCTTTACTTTTATGCGTCCCAGTTTTATACCAGATGGTTTTCACCGTCTCAGACGTTAAATGCGTCTAGACGACTTTAACGTCTATAGCACAAAAACGGCCATTCTTATACCTTTGTTCGCTACCCACCTCGATTGGGAACCTTGCTATTTGCTGGTAGTAAAAGTTTCCCATTAATCAAATTGTAGAACAATAAAATTGTAACAGTAGTTGTTGCACTCTGTTGAACGATGTCTAACCATATTGAACGCCAGAGGTGGCAAACGGTACAAAGCTTCACGAGAGGCCAGGTATTCAGTCCCGTGGTTTTACCATGGATACGTCTTTGAGAGACCGATTAGTGCGCACGCGTATACCTAACAATGTTGAAAGCTGGTGGTAAACGGCTTCAACACCGTTCAACATTCGCAATAACAAAAGAAATGTTGAATGGATGTTGAATCAATTCAACATGTTTCAACACGGTTGAAACGGCGGGTGGCAAACGGTTTCGACATCACTGTTCAAGAAAATCGAACGGATGTTGAAGCAAATGTCGAAGCCGTTTGTCCGGGCCTTTGATGTCTTCATGTTCCATATTCTGATCCCACATACTTACACAACAAGGCTTCGGTATCAAAGAATAACCGTTAGAGGTTGGTCGCCAGTTCGGGAATCACAAACAGGTGTCGTTGCATTTTCGGATTCTCCGAACTGATATGACATTAGTAAAAGGTCCTTTCTTAAATTACAACATGGGCGATCGAGAGCCTGTTGCCATTACTGAGGCTAAGTCAGATCCCAGCGCGAAATCTGCAGTGCTTTGCCATGATGTGCTACGATGTGTCGGACGTCTGATTTTATTTTCCAGTCAGGAATTTGAAAACTCATCAAAACCTAGAATATATAGAATTTTCGTGAGAAAAAAATGCATCCCCATTGCCATTTATAATTGTTTCCGAATTGCAGACTAACCCGGATGAAAATAGTCTGCCAGCCCGCCGCCAACATCAATCCATACGAAAACATAAATGCTATCTACGTTTGGAAGCAGTTAAATTCAGCGAACTATAATACATACATAAAGTACACATTCAAGGGAGTAGAGCACATATATCAGCATAGCCAAATCATGCAAGTAAGAGTCAAGCAACTTATCAAAGCCGGTGCCCTTTTGAAACTTTGCTTGTTTTATTAGCTTCGCCAGAGCCCTGACAGGGACACTACAACAGCTTGCGCCAATTGCTGTAGGCCCATCTGATAACATTGATGGTGACGCTATTGGCGAAATCAAGTACTGAGCTAGTGTAAACACAACAAAAGCCAATACAGGGCAGACAGTATGATCATTCTCTTTGGAACTCTGTGAAGATGAGTTCAAGCAGTCATAACCAAAAGCATACAAAGTTCACAAAGTCATTTGCTTTTGTAACATTTCAGCCTAATTAGCATAATAGCACCATGGACCCCGTAAGATGAGAATAAGATTCATGACCCAAAACTGACGAATAGCCTGCTAACTGAATGTGTGGCAAGGAGCCTTCATTCACTGAATGAATATGTTTAATGAACAGAATATGTTGAGGATGTGCAGCTGTAAGGTGAAACACGAATACCGTAACGAAGCGGGTATCCTTAAGGACCCTTAAGGCAAGAACGTGTTTATTTTGACTCTAAAATTGCAGCTGGTTTCGGGGGAAAAGGGTGAATTAGAAAGATAAGGAAGGACTGTGTACTTCGCATTAGATCAATTTAAGTTGCCTGAAATTGTTGTAAAAAAAAGTAGCATTATTTTGTTCTAGAAATCAAGCGGCAAGGACTATAGGACTCATCGGACACAAAGGTGTGACGCCACTGTGTTGTCACAACACGGACCACGAAGACGCGGTCTCGATCAATAGTCGTTGTTTGCCAACAACTCTTAGTATCAACTATAATCCGTGCCTTTCACTGCTACATGCAGATTTCGATATCTCAGCAAACATTTCGAAACGTACGTGCCAGTGTTTGCAGTCGTAGGCCCTGTTTACAAGCAGGTAGCCTGAGGGTAACCCTAGTGTATAGGGTTACCCTAGCCCGAATGTTACCTCCCACGTTTCTATTTTTTTCATCAACGTGTTTAATTACAAGGCAGCTAGGGTTAGCCTGGCGCTAGGGTGACCCTAGCTAAGTGCTAGAGTTACCCTAGCGCCAGGGTAACACTAGCTGCCTTGCAAACGCGCTGTTGGGCCGCAACACAACTTTTTCATTGTTACCAGACCCTTTGAATGTTAACAAAAAAAAAGGCCAACGCGAGGCTCAAGACGTCAGTATAATCTTCCTTTTCTCTTAGAAACAGAAAACATTTCTAGTGCAAGGTAGGCAAACATCCTTCCCTCAAATAACTTCTTCCACCACTGATCTGTACGGCCTGGTTTCATCGTAATCTTCTTCGTCAAATCACTCGCATGTCTCACATGTTGCATTCGAGCGAGTGATGTATTGTATATTACAGGGTTGCGTTTAAAATTACAACGAGTTGTCGTTGTCTAGAAATATAAAGAAGGTAGCATAACAGCATTCCATGACACTAGAAAGCAGCAATAACCGGCAGTAAAGACAGGAAAATCGACTAACTTAACAGAACTCTTCCCTTGCCGGCCATTTTGTTTGTGAACGTGAACTTTGCTTGTAAACCTCGGCTATCTTTGACCCTCCTGCTAGGGTAACCCTAGCACCTGGGTTACCCTCCCTGCGGTCTTGTAAACAGGGCCTTAAAAAGAGCCAATCACCTTCTAAACGGTTTGTGTTTTTTTTATATTCGAATTGAGGACGCTAGAATGTCACATGTGGGCCAACTGGAAAACGCCAAAAAAGGAAACCTTCAGATGTTCCTCTAAGACATAGCTGACTGACTGCTGTCCTCAGCTGAAATAGACCAGCAAAGCTAGGATAAGTGGGTTTCATAGCTGGTGGGAAAAGAGGAACTGAAGCGGAAGATGGCCTTAGCAGCACTTCATTTCTGTCCGGCAAGTTGCTCTAAAAACTGTGCCGCAAAGACTTGAGTCCGTTTGCGAGCAGCCATCACAAGCAATGTATGTCGTTGCATGGGCGGAGAGCCATTCTGCTGTCTGGTTTTCTGACCCGGAGTTATCCGGATTCAGGAACTGACAGGCACGTTCAACTTCAATTTGATCGCGTTCAGCATCAATTTTCAAAAAAACTAATAGCATTCTTCAGCGTCAGAGGGAAATCCCCAAACAGGTAAGCGTGCATGTTTGCTTGTGTTGTGCCAAACGTGAAACTGGTAAAATTCAATCTTCCTACTAAAGACAAATATGGAAAAGCTAACCTACCATGCGGATGTCAGTTGACTTCAACAGTGATTGCTAGCGATGCACTTAGCCATGTGGCGCATGATCTCTGAACAACTGATGTTTAAAATACAGTAAAATGTTGTGGTAATAACTTACCATGTGTCATACATATCACGTGCTTAACCTACATGTGCAGTCCACCATCCACTCAAGTCACATATATAAGTAGGACCTTGGTCAGGTTATCTGCCCAAAATTATAAACCAAATGAAGTGGAAAACGTGTTAAGGTGTACCACACAAAATTGTCAAGCATTAAAAAAGACTCTAAAGCCGGAAACCAAAATTGCCAAACACTTCAACTAGACGCCATTTTTAAACCTTGTAGCAAACAATAACTCGCTGAAAACACGAAAGAAAGTTGTTGGGATCGTTCTTCGTCACATTTTTTTCAAAGCTCAAAGCGGGGAAGAAATCTCCTGACCGCCTGACATCATGAAACCTCTAGTCACATGTCTAAGTGAGATGAAATAACGAGAACATCGATGTCTGGAGTACGTTTTCAAAAAGCACGTTTCCACAGTGTTTCGAGCTACTTATCAATCAAAAAGGGCTTTTTGGCAGATTTGGTAATTAGACACTTAGCGCCTCGTGGTTGAGGACAGGTTCCAAGTTAAAACGCAAGGCAATTGAATAGAGTCGGGTTTTACAACTGGTGGAGCCGGCTCTCAAAGCCCGTCAGTGACCCATTTTGAGAACTAATTATTCAGTTTTTATTGGAAAACAATTACCTGTTCTTTTAAACTAAACCGATTTCCCACCGAAAATAGGTATCGAGAGGAGCCCATCATCGGCTCCCGGTATCGATCTTCTCGTCAGTCGTTGTATAGACATAGTTTTGCAGTAGAAACTTATATCGAGGCTGGAATAAAGCTAAACGACTGAAAAAAACAAACAAACAAACAAACGCGATAACAAGACAAAGCAAAAAATAACAGGCCTGTACGTAATTCGAACTTATGACCTTGGCGACACAGTGTTGTAGTGTTTCAACTGAGTTATCAACGCAACCTATGTCATTTTGTGAGTGTTTAATAGACTCGTGCAGCATGAGTAAATGAAATATGAGAAGTTATGTATCTTGGACTGTAGGTGAACGTCGTGGTATAATGACACCGATCACCCTGAGTTGCATAGGCAACCGTTAAAATATATAGCACCCGCGCCCTTGAAAGGATGGTAAACATGGTAAAGAGCTTTACCAACTGAACCATGCAATCGTTTTTATTTGAAACTACTGAATGTGATATCAAAGTTTCATCACACTGAATTTTCAGCAACATCTTCAAACGCTGGCAATGCTACAAGAAAAGTTGTTTACCTAGAGCACAAACTCGTAGCTTGACAACAATTTCCAAACGTAGCTTTGACTTCCTTCCGCTAAGATAATCGTGATAAGAGGTGAAAAAAGATAGCACACGTCGGCATGGACTATAGGCCAACTGTGTCATACTAGGTTTCGATCATGGTAAGAGCACCAGTCTTCAGGCACGAGCGTTCAGGTGAACTGTTTGTTTGTTCCGAGTCATTGGACATTAACGTCAATATTGCTTAGCAAGTTGTGGTGTCTACCTTACTACGAGATCTAGATTTCTAATTTCTCCATCTTCTTCGAAGAAACCATAGTTCATAGAGGGAAATGGTTGTGAAACCTAGCAAAGTTCTTTGTTATATGATTTTGTTTGCTATTTTGGGGGTTGACCGTGCACAATAACAATAGGTGTTTACGCATGGTCATGCAACTAACCGATAGAAACATTGCGATTATTTAATTCATGCATAGTACATGAGCTCAAAACAAAGAAATGTGCACCCTCATGGACCTTCCAACATAAATCTTGGCCTTTTTGACTTGCTCCTTTGATGTTTGCCGGGTTTCCTAACCATTTACCTCTATTAACTATGAAGAAACATATGCATCCCGTACCTTTGTTTTATTTTGACCCGCTTTCATCTGAAATTTATGTCAAATTTACTCAAGGGATATGCAGGGCACTTCCAATTATTGCACGCTACGCACGTATGTCGCTGCGGAGTATATGTGTCACATTTTTAGGTCTTCACGTTTGTTAAACCAGGTTGTTACATCCAGCAAACTGGTTAGCCTTACTATTGATCATCACCGACCTTTTTTCGTTTTTGCCATAAAAAATAATTGAAAAATCAATTTTTTTTTATTGGCTGGCCCGTAACGGCTTCTATTGTTTTAATTACCCCAGATTTTCTGGAAAAATTGCGGTCCATTATCCCAGAGTCTCTCCGGGCGTCCACCCGCTGACCAAGCAGCCCGAGGACTCAAGGTACGAGATTGGTTTACACCCCAACAAGGGCACTGCAGGTTGCTGGGGGAACTGTCTGGTGTCCGTCTACTAATTTCTAACTTTAAATTCCAATCTTAGATCTTCATTAAATCTTCAATATTTCCTATCACCCTCGATTTAACTAATCCTTTGAGAAAAATTATCTCTTCCCAAACATACCCAAAAATCACCAAACAATCCACAAAATATCCCACAACATAGCTTCGTGTGGTGAGTGGATGGATTTTTAATAACTTGAAACGCGAGTGAGATATTAACGTTAAATCCATGTTAAGCGACTAAAAAATAATGTTTAGGTTAAATCACGCCTTAATAAAAATCATCATCATCATCATCATCATCATCATCATCATCATCATCATTATCATCATCATCATTGTCAAACTCTTCCCCGGCTTACTGAATAATTCCCTCTGCTGAAAGAATGTCCTTGAAATTTCAAAGTTGCTCATAGTACACAATCCTAGTGCAACCGTGGTTGTTCATTGCCTTGAAAACCAGCTTTTTGAAAGAGTCGAGCTTATTTACTGCGACAATATCCCAAACTGTAACAGTTATTACGGCTTGCAAAACATCAAAGTGCAATTTAAAACGTGGCTATGTCTTGGATCAAACCGGCACAGGTACCAACAATAATAACGAAATGCGATAAAACTTTAATGCGTTATTTTTCATTCAGGTATGGAAAATGTAACCATAGTTCTTTCAAAGTGCAACATTGTCATTGCGAGCGAAACTTTTTTGAGAAACTGTGAAAATTCAGAACAAATGTAGAGCACAGAAACAAAATTGTACGAATAACAAACAGTTTCCCTTCAAACAGGTACATTAATGTCATTAATTTTCTAAACTTACATTGAGTTCGCAAAGGAAAGTTTCAAAGCTAATGAATATTACTCCTTACCGTGGACTCCGGTCGCGCTTCATAAGTTTTGCGACACTCTTGTATAAATGCAGCCACTGTTCTTTCACGATTCAACAATAAGCGATGCCTGCGAATGCGACAATTGTGACAACTCTGATTAAAAAAATGTGATTATGTATTCACACAAATCCGTCGGGAACTGTAATTTACGACGCTGTATCATAGTGGAGAACGACAACATTCCGTATTCTGTCAGTAAAACTGCAAGAGATATTGCAGTTCACGACACTGTGATATTACAAAGCACGACAACTGTTATAACAAATTGAGCAAACTTCTTGTTAAATTACGAGACAAATTTTAAATTTTTAAGACACTAGTAACACAAGCTGACAACTGTTGCTGGAAATGTGACAGTGTTATATTACGAAATGAGACAGGTATGCTAATTTACCACGCTGTTATTACAAAGAGCTATACTAATGTTAATAAGAAAAGGTAACAATGTGTTGTGAAACAATACGAACATATTACGGTATATGTCAAGTGTTATTAAAAATAATACTGTTGGTTATTAAAATGCGGGATAGGTATAAAGCTTAAGGGAAAAAATTAAAAACAATGTGCTAAGGATATGACACCTTATGACCCTTGATTAAATATTACACAATGCGAAACCCGCCGTCATTTCGAAATACGACGATGTCTTACTGCAAAATGTTTCAACGTTCTGATTGTAAGAGAAAATGGAACTTGATGATATTCCAAAGCCACTTAAGAGATGTGGAGAAAGACGATTACAAAAAAATATTCTTAAAGTAACAACTGTTTCGGGGTTTGTCAAACGACTCGGAAGCGACTTGGGGACAACGGTGGAGGCGCAAGGACCTCAAGCTAGAAGCCAACAACTTTTGAGTGAATCGTTTCAGAAAAGCCTGCAAATCGTCTCCACCACCCATCTATGAAGAACGTAATTGATTCTCCCTATCACTGGCCGGTTTTCAAAACCATTTTGTAGACCGGCAAATTTAATTGAAATCTCTGGTCAAAATGAACCAATCAGAACTATGTTTATGACAATGGATGTAAATACAGCCAAACGCGGGAAAAACCAACTCGCACTTTCACCTCAGTTGACAATTTGTGTGTGGGCGATTATTGGGCGAATTAAATGACTGGAAAACGACCAGTGTTCGAGTAGTATAAAAATAAAATAATGAAAATCATACTACTCCAGGCTGTGGAAATTTAAAGACCGGGCATATAATGCGTTCGAATCCATTCATTAAGAATTATTCACCGAGGTGTCCCCGGCTGAATGGTGGTTTAGCTTCAGACAGAAGAAACGAACTATTGTAGGTTGGAGCCGCTTTTAATAAAAAATTATGCTCAGACTATGCAGAACTTGCTATCCAAGAAAACTGAATCAGGCGGAGTGTTACTTACATCTGGATTAATTTCATTTTGCAACCCGAACATCGAAACAGCAGCAAAATCCTGAAAAAAGCGCTGTTTCAACAAGTGTTTTTCTCAGTTGATTCTTTAAATGAAAGTCGTTTCGGTTATAAATTGAATGACGCTAAGAGATCGTATCGTCTAATGATCGTATGAGAACCGGCCACGAGAAAGACGCTATCGAGTCTCCTTCATCCACGATTATTAAACCATGTTTCAAACCATGGTTTGGTCAGTCGAATCTTCGGCTTAATCGAAGTAAGTGCTTCTCCGTGATAGAGAATTTTAAAGAAGCAAAACTGAGAAAGCGGTAGAGTTGAATCAGCTAAGTTTCTCTTCCCCGTCTCAAATAAACAGTTTGTTTAGCAGATCACCAGGGAAAGGGAAACAGAAAACAATAGAAATTCAACTGGCGTTTGTGAATTAATCAACCTGAAAGAAAGAAAAAACTACGACAACCTCACGCACCTGTTCAGCGTCTTATTCATGCCTCAACTGCGTGCTGATACGACAGTTATCACCCGTGAAGGGGAGAAATGTGTTGTGTGGACCTCTCACTACGATCATGACATATTTGATATTCACCTGTCGGGTGAACATCACCGTTTCGCAGCATGGTTGAGTATACAATTCAGTTCATCCAAGTTGGGCAGTAACGAAAAGTCGGCTGGGGAACGCATTGATACAAATGCAATCAAGTAATTACAACCTTTATTCAACACATGAATATATAGATCCCCTACGAGTCACCAATAGCCGAACAAAGCGCTTCTCTGTGTGACTCAAAACATTGGGTACAATAGGAAACCACTTTTTGAGCTGAGCGATTGGATTTCATCGGGATATGGTGGAATTGTAAAATTCTAATGTACTCCTGTGGAGTTCTAATTGATATTCTAAGTGTTAAAATTAGCATAGGATCTAAATACAATTCCCTTCTTTTTATCCTAGCAGGAGGAGATTCATTTAATTTTCAAGCATCATTGACGTGTATTATTTGTTTTATTTCCATCGTCTTTTAAAGCAAGAAATCGAGATTAATCTATTGAATTTTTAAAACCATTTTCATTCTAATGACCTTGGCACTTACTCGTGTGTCGCTGTTTTAGGAAAAGCAATTATTTGACATGCAAATATTTTTTTCCGAATTGACGACTCTTGAAATTTGCTATTCAACGAACAAGTTACCTGAATACTAAAAGAGAAAAAGATACTTCGAATGGGTTTCAAAAGTGACTTTGCATAATGAATGAAACACAGAAGCTGAGGAAAAAAAACACACAAAATTCAACTTTCAAACATGGAGGATTAATATAATGAGAGAGACAGGACTTTAAGTGAGATCGTTTTCCATGTCAATGTTTCGACACTCACCAGTTATTTGCTTAATTTGACCATTTGTATACGGCTTAATTTCATGCAGGGATATATCTCTAATTATCTGGTTGAATTGGAGGTCAAGGTAAGAAATTTTATGAAATACGATGCCATTTCAGAGATGAAATACGAGAGCACTCACACATGAACATTTAACTGACAGGTATATCCCCGCGAGGCACAGGCGCTAGAAGGTTGTTTACATGCGCTAGAAGGTTGTTCCTAAAACGAGGAGTGTGGAGTGCGGAGTGCGAAATAAAAAGGATTGAAGCACATAAATACAACACAAATACAAACAAACTATAAAAATAAACAGGAAATTGAATATAGTGCGGACTGTACAGTGCCTATCAAAAATCGTTCAAGCTACTGTAAATTTTCAGACTCGACGGACAGTAGAAGAGTTTGTTTGTAAAACTACCAAAAGTCTTAAATTCTTCTTATTCTGAGATGCTCTTTGGACGTTCTCATTTTTTTGTATTATAACGTAATTTTGATTTACTTTACTTACTCGTTTAGAACATGGTTCATTCATGCATACGATATTTCTGCTGAATTTCTGCTGGTAAAAACCGGCGAACAATAGTGTTTTCACGAGACGTCAAGGCGGCATGTTGGTGTCCCAAAACAAAGAAACAACGGCCATGTTGGTGTCCCAAACTAAACCTCTGGGTATTGAACTCTATGAAAATGCTTTCTTTCGTCTGAGTAAACAATATGGCTAGTAGTCACGTGTATGAAAACGCTCTATTTGTAAGACGGATAAACACTAGGAGACTGTATTAGGTTAAGCAAACTGGCCAACACAATAAAAAATAAAAAGTGTGGTGTAGCTCGAGATAAGCAAATGGTCTACATTTACATTTACATATTTTACCTTGCAATATCTGTTATAGAAATAGTCGCAAGCTCCTTAATTATATTAATGTAGTGTAATTATCAAACTCCATGCTTGAAAAGTGTCAACAAAAAGTGTCAATTTTACCATGCACTCTGGACCTCTTTGGAAGCGGCTCCAAGTTAAAAAGTGCTTTTATCTTAAATGGTTAAAGACTGCGGTCATACAAACACGACATCATGGCTGTGTTGTAGTATGCTCTACCACAAAGCTCTACGTTGATATAAATCGTATTAGAGTAAGAAGAAAGCAATATAAGAAATATAAATCGCATTAGAGTAAGAAGTTTCAGAAGCATATCATGAATAAAGTAACAAAAGTTATTTCAGTCCCGGGGTGGGGAGGTGGTGCTCCCTTATATGGACTAGATATGTGCGGCCCCAAATTAAAAGGGTGTGGTTTTTTAGCCGATTTGGTCTGAAATACGGTGTCAATTTTGACCATTTTGGTCTGAAAGAGGGTGTGGTTTGTGCATTTTAGTCTTTAAGTGGGTACGTTTTTACTGAAGAAGCTACGTCTTCATCATTAGCCGATAAGACCATCAACAAAGATAAAAGCCCTTCTCAAATTATGTTTACACAAACCGTGTACGTGAAATAGGTTTGAAATAGGTCTGAAATAGGGTATCAAATGGTTATTATTATTATTATTATTATTATTATTATTATTATTATTATTATTATTATTATTATTATTATGTGTCCCAAATCACGGCAATGTCATGCTGGAGGTTCTGGTGCAAGCTGCAACAAGCAGCCTCAGCAATCCAAAAGTTGTCTCAGGATCCGGGCTGAGCCCAACAGCACGGTCTTTTGCATTGTGTGGGCTTGAAGCCCGACATGGATATCCTCTAGGTATTTTTGAATCCGTAATTAAAAATTTGAGCCACATTTCTTGACATGGTCACTAAACTGAAAATCGAAAAAAAAAAACAGTGTGTCTGCTATTTTTCATATTTATTCAATTTTCAGCAATACAAATCAGATCAGTCTTTTCTCACGCAAAGCTTATGATTAGTTGATTACAATGACTGGAAGAAGAGGTGGGGTGCCCGTGCTCGTTGGTGAGCTATAGCCATTTTTCAACCACAGAGCTCAATTTCAAGGTAAATCCGCCATGTTTTCAATGTGCGCAAGCCAATCTCGTTCCCAGAGCCTGCGTTACCCTTATCCAGCGGAGCGGGCAACGGACGCTCTGGAAGAATCCAAAACCGGAAGCAGAAAATCCTGGTTCCGGTTTGATTGCGCCTGCGTGAGGTTTCAGGACAAAATGGTGGCTGTTGATCATGTCAACACGTTCAGCAGGACCATTTCAGGGCAGTCAGCAGGGGCGATTCCACCGTAATCGACCAACAATCAGAAAACAGTCACATGCATGCAATAAAAGCCAACATGTGAGCGATTTACTTCGAACACGCCTCTTTCTAAGGATACATACATCGATTCTTTTAGAGGAAGCTCAGTCACACCTTGCAAGTTTAATTAAGCTTTAAGCTCTATTACCTGCTTAGAGGATACTTAAGCCATAGTTCATAGAGGAAAATGGTTATGAAACCTAGCAAAGTTCTTTGTTATATGTTTTTGTTTGCTAGTTTGGGGGTTGACCGTGCACAATAACAATAGGTGGTTACCGCGTGCTCATGCAACTAGCCAATAAAAGCATTTCGATTACGTAATTCATGCATAGTAAATGAGTGCAAAACAAAGAAATGTGCACGGTCATGGGCCTTCCAACATAAATCTTGGCCTCTTTGTTTTGCTCCTTTGATGTTTGCCGGTTATCCTAACCATCTCCCTCTTTTAACTACGCTTAAGCTTATAATATATGTTCGGATTCTAAAGATTAAGAATCATCGTTTCAGTGTTGGCCTAGAAAAAGGCCGATGAGAGCTTAACCTCAACAATAGTCCCACCTCAATTTTTGTTAGCCCACTCAGAAGTTCTGTAGCTGCTATCTGGAGAAAAAGATATTTAATGATTTACTGAAGTAGAAAATCTTCATGGAATGGGTTGAGGCGATAGTTCAGTGTTAGTTAAATATGAAGCACACTTAGTATGCTAGTGGAATGAGGAAGAATATCTGATATAATTATTAGTATTTTTTTTTTTTTTTACTTTTACAATGAGACAGTGTTCCAGTACCTTTTCTCATCATTATGTAATTTTGAAGTGCAAATAAAGTTTCATTATTATAGATGGATTTTTTGGTTGTATCCTATATGGTTATTGAGCTTTTCTATTCAAAACTATCCCCTTCCCCACCTTGTCTGTTGGATGGTTTCATAAAAGATACATTTATCTTTCAAGTATACATACTACATGAAATATATTTTCACCCATAAAGAGTTCCCTAAAAATAAATGTGACCTCCAAGGCATTTAACATGACCCCCTTACTTGTCATTGACCCGGGGGAGGGGGATTGCATATTTATTATGCCACAACACAGTTTTTGTAACACATCTATTTATGAACAAATTCAAATCCTGAAAATGGAATACATACCTGACCCCTACACCTGGCTATTAGAACTCTGGAAAATCCTGTACATATATGTGTTAAAATGTATTAATTTTGGGCAATGTTCTTACCTAGTTCTAGCCATGTATAGAAAACACTTTCTACATGCAATTGTCCTTTCCAGTATCCCAAGCTTAGCCTGTACAACTACAGTAATTTTGTAGAAGAAGGAAGACATAGTCCAGTCCTTAGGGCTTTTAGATCCCTTTTCAGATAAAAAAAAAAAACCCTGATTTTTTTTTTTGGCTGCACGTCCAGGGCTAAATCAAGGAGACACCAATTAAATTAGAAGCAATATTGGGTCCACAGATTGATTCAAAAGCACTTAACTTTCCTTTGACACTGATATATGGTAACCTTGCAATAAACGCAGAGTACGAGCAGTATGAGCCAATAGCAACTGCTCCTATCGCCAAATACAGAATGCTTTATTCAGTTTGATGCCCAGTACCCAGATCATGAGAATGAGAAAAGAGTGTTGTACTCGGTACCCTGAGTCAAATGTTTTTGGCTAGACCATTATCACAACTTGACCTTGAAGGACACATTGCATAGAAAATGACAAGCTCTCAAACAGCAGTATGATTAAAAAATGCTGGAGAAAGTAATTCAATAGTTGTCCATAACTTTATTCCTTTTTACTATTGTCCTAACATTACCAAACATTGCTGCTCCAGTTTTATACTTAGCCCCATCTCCCTTTTAATAAGCCTTCTCTCTAATAAGTACAACCCTCCTCAAAAATAGATGGAAAAAATCAGCCTCTGAGGGAGTATTAGAGAGATTACGCTATATGTATAAATTATTTATTACACAACGGATCAATCTCATTAAAGATGACTATATTGTGTTTATATATTGAATCAATTCACTGTCAATTTCTGGGCACGGAAACCATATTGTTGTGAAATTCGACTACCGCATTCCTCGTCTAACTTACGCCCTCTTTGAACATGATCTGCACAGTGCCTCGCCTACTCTTCAACAAGATATTTCAACTCCTTTATCATTGGTTTTGATGTGGAAAGTTTATTTACACACGAACGATACAAATACCTTGAACATTGGTCGGAGCAATATGTTGTAAATCGACATCTGTAAGCTGTTTAAGAGCTATTAAAATTCCATCTAATTTCGCCCTATCTCTACAAAATTAAACGCGGTGGTTTCTTTCGTATCTGATCATTTCTGCAGCTTTCGTGGGACACGTTTAATAATTCCGCCATTGCCTGACACTTCGCGAAAACAACTTCCGATCTGGTCATGTTTATTACTTTGTTTGTATCAGCCAATCAGAAGTGTCCTTTTTTGGATTCGACCAGAGGTTCGTGTCCTTTTTTGGATTCGACAAGAGGTTCGTATCCTTGGCGCTGGCCAAAAGGATCGCAGCCTCCGGGAACGAGATTGTGCGCGAGCACGAACGCGCAATAAATGACGCCATAAATTATGCGCAGTAAAGATGCGCGATGCAAATGTGAGGAATCACCTTAAGTTTAAAAGTTCTTTCAAAGGATCCCATTTCTTATTCTCCTTGGTGTAAGTGTACGCTTCGATCTTATATTGAGAAGAGAGTAGGGGGAGAAAACCGTTAATGTTTGGAGGGGTTTCCCTAATTTTACAGTGCCAAATGAAAAACTTGGCAGTTAGGAAACAAAAATTGAGTAAAATATTATGACGTGAAGAGCTTTCTGGTTTCAAACCTAATAAAACAGACATACTCTTTTGGTAAGTATTTGAGATGATGGCATTTTCCTTTAACCACGGTATTAAATAGTCCCAAAAAGAAGTGGATTTTTCACAATGCCAGAAGAGATGAGAGAGTTCTTCAGGGAAATCTTCGCAAAAGGTGCAGTTAGAATCATTTTTAAGGCCAATTTTTGTCAAAAAACAATTCGTCGGTAATATTCTATGTAAAAACCTATAATGAAAGTTGGCCAATTTAGTACTCTTGGTACAGCGACAAGCTAGTTTATAGGTGTTTTTCCAGTCAGGTTTATAGCAATTGTCAGGTTCACATTTGGCATCCCATTTTGTTTGGCTTTTTTAGGACTATTAGCTTTCAAAGATATGAGCTTTTTATAAACCAGTTTGTTGGCCTTCCGACTTTTAATAAAAGAAATATAGAAAGCTTCACGTCTTGTTTCACTTGATTCTTTTATGGCAGGGGTTCTGATGGACCGAATTGAAGAAACGAGTCCAAAAAAGGTTAATGGTTGTATCTGTATGTCTTAGATATTCGATACTTCGGCTAAAGAGAAAAACTTGTTGTGGTCTCTCATTATGTGCTTTACTTTAGAAATGCCTTTCGAAAATAACTTTTTGTAAAAAATAGGTTTATTCCCTACTCTAATTAATGAATTGTACCATAGAGGTTGTTCCAAAAATTGATTCTGTGATTGGACCAAACCTTCGAAATTAACTTCTACCCGGCATATACACAGAATTTCTTGGATTAGTGCGTTGTTAACATCAATAATTTCCATAGTATCCTTTTTATTGAGGTTACCACTGAAAAGAAGCTTTCCACCATATTTCCCGAGCTCTTGCTATAAAATGAGTTTCCATTTTCCCGTATTTTCCGCATCATGATACTTTTTTACCCATGCTAATTTAAGGGATTAATTGTACGAAAAGATGTCGATGTCATTTTGAGCCCACCTTAATCATAACTGTTAATCAAAACATTGCGTTTAATCTTATCTCCTTTGTTATTCCATAAGAAGTCATAGAATATTTCATTTATCTCTTTGAGAAATTTTTCGGCAATTACCAACGGCGCTAATATATAGGGTAAATGTGAAGAAGCTAAACTCTTAAGAACAACAATTTTTCCTATGAGTGTTAGCCGTCTAAGTTTCCAGCAATTTAAAACAGTTCGAATCTTTTCCAGTTTTTCATCATAATTAGTTCTCATGGTAATGTTGGGATCTGTAGAGAGCCAGACACCAAGAAACTTAACTTTGCTTTCATTCCACTGGATTTTTTTTTTCTGGGAGGAGATTTTCTTTTTTACCTGCATAAGAACCGATCCATAATGCTTCAGCTTTTTTATAATTAATTCTAAGGCCAGAGGAAAGACTAAAACGTTCAAGTAGGTGAAAGGTAGCCGCTAAGGATTCGGCTTTCGTTCCATCAAGAATAAAGGTAGTATCATCAGCGTATTGGCTTAGTTTTATATCTTCATTATTCACACAAATTCCCTTAATTTTACTACTCTTTCTGACTGCATTAGCTAAGATTTCGGCCGATAAAATAAATTTTTCTGGGAATATTGAGATTGAGGTCAAAATTCAACTATTTCTTCGGGGAAACAATGCAACATTAGAAGTTGTCGATAATTTTGGCCTCTACAATGCATATACGGAAGAGCTCTGTTGGGCGCTAATTGTTGTGAAACTCGTTTTTGTTTCCGAATACACACAATTGTCGACAAGGCTATCGTTTTAGTTTATCGAGCGCTTTTCTCTTGTAGATTTTATCCTTTACAAAAGTAACCCCTTTTCCATGAAATTATTTTGTTATTTCCGACGTTAAGGCAAATCCGAAAACATATTCATTTCCCCGGGGCGGTTTTTAATCCATTTCCCAAGATAGGGAGACTTGTTTATACAATTAAGCGCTAACTTTTTTGATAAAATCAACAAATACTCGGACTTTTCAAGCTTCTCAGGGACCAAGCACTTAGTGATATTATGTGAGTCGATTATCTACTGGTTTGGTTTTTGTCGACCTCGAAAATTATCTTTGACCTTCGTGGATTTAAAATACGTGAAAGAGCCGTCTAAAATCATTATGCGTGTAGGACGAACTTAAACTGACCGAAGATGAATAACGCATTTCAAAATAACAGCCGGTGCCAGTTATAATGTGTTCTCTTCTTCGTTTGGTGCGCTGCTCTATGGAAATTTGCGCATCTGATAAAATTGGTGATCATAGAGGCAGTAAACACACATTAGAACGAGCAAAAGACAGAGCCATTTGACAAAACTGTAAGCTTTTCTTTGAATAATAAATTGAACACCAAATAAAAGTCTTCGAAATTACAAGCACCTGTGCGTATGTTGATAGTAATGAGATCCATTTTTTAGCCAAAGTTTGGTTGGCCGGTAAAATCTGCAACATAATAAATACTGAAAAAAAACTATAACTTCTTACCTTATTGTGGCGTTTTGAGATGTCTTTAAGTGTGTACAAAAATATCTCATTGCTAGCAATACTTAGTACACTCCACTCAAAGCGACTTGATTCCTTGACAAGAATATTGTGTTTTTTATACATGCCCCGGAAAATTTAAAGCGAACCTTTTATCGGAGTTTCAAAGCTTTGTTTCTGTGCTAATTGCTATTTTTAGTTTACTTCTCTTGCCGATAAAGGCTTTTGAGTACGTTAGAAGTGGTAACATTTCTCAAGGTACACAAGCTCAGTTTTATTGCGAATTGACAAAAGGAAAAAATAATATCAAAAATTTTCAAAATATTATAGATTTTGCAGGCTTTCCAACGGGAATTAAATTACCTATGTGAAAAGAAGATTGATTATTTGGCCCTTTGGCGCATAAATGAGTTTGAAACATACCTTGCTATTGTGGGACGTCAGTGAAGAGCTTTTGTAGACCTTCCTTGTAAAAATAACTACTCCCCATCTGTCATTTGCATAAATTTCAAGTTGATATGAGTTTCAACTGAAGCATGCTCTTTAGCCTTTTCAACGCATTATCTAGAAAATTGCTTTTAGTTGTCAGTTGTCGGATAATTTACGACAGGTGGACCTGTATTGGACGCAAAATATTCACTCTAAATGCGATAAACTAACAAAGTGTTAAATATTCATGCCACCGTCCAGTGAATATGGGAACTTCTGGGCACCGAAAACAATGTCGTTTGCTTTTCTCCAGTGGTTTAGTAAATTTAACACTTTCTCAGAACTCAAATTACATAAGGTCGTACCGGAAGCACTACCGGAGAATTTTCATCTCATCAAACCCGAGAGTTTTGAAAAAGGGAATTTATGGCGAGTTTTGGTGATCTAAAACGCTCCAGCTACATTAAAGATAATCAATGTTAAACAAAAAAAAAACTTTTTACGGTTATCCTATGTAAATATCTCTAATTGTCTACGTTCAAATTGCAAGCCACGGGGCTTTTGTTTTGTTTCGGATTCAAATGCAGTCTCGTATTGGTTTAAATGTCTGATTGTTATTGTGAGGAGTTAAAAGCATGCCAACCTTAAATTACAGGTGGGTGTTACCAAAGTGTGGCAGCCTGTCAAATATAAATAACAAAAATGTAAACAGAAAAAAACTTTTCGGAATATAGCGTCATTTTGCAAGTGATAGTTGTTTCTCAGGTGAATGATTTACCAAGTTATATGAGAACAACGAAGCCTTTCGTAATTTTAACTGATGCCTTGCTTGCATGGAAACGGAACAATTGACAGTGCTTCGTTAATCATGTGCTTTTTCTCCTGGCAATTAATATAACAGCGTTGATGTGAAAGACCAGGTTGATGAGATGCAAACCTGAAAGGATACAAATATTAATTTAACTGTACTGATTTTAAGAAAAATGCAACACCTTATTCTTGTAAAACTTGGCAACTTATAGCACTTAAAATCATAATACTTTATCGATAAATAAGCAGCGAAAATCGTAGAGAAAAGATTCATGCTCGACTGGGAGGTCACGATAAATAGGAACCCAAAAATTGATATAATTTTCAGTGTGGTACTATTGTCGCCTTTGATACAAAAGCCACAAATTAAAAATGACAATCGAGCAAAATATGTTCTAATGAGTTCATTCGTGTTAAAAAGGTCGTGAAAGAGTTTAATTTACATTGTTCCAGCGACAAAAACGAACAGCATTGACATTGTGACATTGTTTTCCAGTACACGTATTCAGACAGCCGAAGAAAATTGATGAAGAAGGATTTCTGCTCGACTGCTTTTTCGGTAGTCAGTCATCACGATTATTTGTTGCCCTCCTCAGGCATTGTTAAATATTGAGAAAAGCAATTTAGAATTGTAGGCTTCATGGCAAATGGATGGAGAAGCCTATTAAGTCTCCTAGTTCTGGGATTCAATAATAATAATAATAGTAATAATAATAATAATAATAATAATAATAATAATAATTATATAATAATCCAAAAACCTTTATATTAGAAAATGACCAACTTATTATTAATAATAATAATATTAATAATTATAGACATTTTCAAGGAGAAGGTTGACCATTATAAAGATCTAGCCATACAACTCTCCCGGTTGTGCCATAAGCGGGTAATGATTACTCCAATCATCGTCGGATCGCTGGGGTGCATGAAAAACAACCCCTACAAGGCCCTTAAAGACCTCGCCATGGAGACCGATTGTCGCAGTAACAGCCTGCAAAAGACAGCAGTCGTGGCTTCCGCATACATCGTGCGAAGATTCCTAATTTGCTAGGCTCAGAGGACTGGTTGTACTCCGCCTAGTGGATTTACCAGCCAGTGCAGCGGAAACCTGTACTGTGAAAACTTGAACATAACAATAATAATAACAGAGGCAGAGAGATTTGGAAGAGAATTTCAGGTACCTAACCTCGACTGGGCAGCAAAGGAACCAGTTACTACATTTGCGAAGAGATCAGAGTAAAACAGAATGAAAAGCAACAGGCCCAAGATATAGAAATGAAGCAATGGGAAGAAAATGAATTACAGGAAGATATCCCAAGACAATAAGAGGAGTAGATGTTAATGATTGCAAAACGAGGAATACGGGACTGAACGCTGAGACAGAGGGACCTACTGAATTACATCCCAGGCCTCCCTACCAAATCTTATTATGCAAGAATTGCGAAGGATGACACCAGTCTGCTGTGCAGAATATGCAACAAACACGAAGAAACGATAGATCATATTATATGTGTCGGTCCCGAACCTGCAAAAACTGACTACCTAGAGAGGTACAATAAGGCAGCTGCATATATCCAGCATTACAATACCAAAGTCCTGGAGAGATGTATGAACACAAGTCCGAGACGGTTACCTATTTAAAACGAAGAAATCGTTACAATTCTCTGGGATATGCAGATACATACGGATAGGGAGTTGTCATGTAGCGAACAGGCCTGATATAGTGATCAAGGACCAGCCAACCGGTGTTACAAGCTTACAGATATATCGGTAACATCCGTCAGACACACATCGACGAAGGTCATCGAAAAGCTCTCAAAATATAAAGACCTTGAGATAGAAGTCACGAAAATGTGGGGAATGAGGATAGTGACTGTACCAATTATCGTTGGTGCGCAGGGACTTATAAGAAAGGGAATGGAGCAGAATTTAGACGTTTTATCATGAATGCCGTTCTCTGATTGGCTACGCTACTCACTATCTATTCCGTGATAGACCTCAGTTAGTAGCGGTTGCCAACAAAATTGCGCCCACTTCTTCGCGTTTTCGAAGTGTTTGTGAGCATTTCCTTGTTTAGTTTTGAACGACTAGTAGATTTATACTAAAACAATCAGATTATTCGCTCTCGATTTCTATGCGTGATAGCTGATTTGGGCTGGCCCTCATCAGCTATCACGCGATAGAAATCTCGAGCTCATAATCTAATTTTTAAATATAATAATGTTAAGAGAGGGCTTGGTTACTCTAATAATTATCTTAGCGCAACGACGATGATTACAACAAAAAGGATTACAGCAATATCCAGTCTGAGATGTTCCACGGTACGCTGAAGATGCAAATCTTACCTAATCTACTTATGATCATGGAGAACTTTTTCGAACTTTAAGTCATGACCTAATAGCTCTGAACAATGGCTGGATGCTAATCGTCTAAGCCTTAGCGTCGTCAACTAAATGCATGTTTAACGGCCGATGCCGGGACTGGACATAAAATCTCACTACTCCCCTATCAACCAGACATTAGCCTTCGTGCATGGATATCAAATTGATATACATTTTTTCTATATTTTAGTCAGTTTTAAATCTTGATATACAAATATAGTTAGCTTTTAATATGTTATTTAACTTTGCTCATTTTTAATACGCTGTCCCAAGGAAGAGCACTGTTGTGATTTGGATTCCGTGAGCAAAATAAAGGTTTTATCATCATCATCATCATCATTATTTCTTTTTTCGGAAGCAGTTCAAAGGTGATATATTAAAAAAAATGTTGCTTCTAAAAATATCTGCATGTAATAACTGTACATCAGTAGGATACCTAAAATGTGTGCAATTCCACAATTGGCTTCGGCTCCATCAAATCCTGTACCAATTGCAGAACAGTGGTAGAGAGATGTCGTAAAAAAATATTCTAATATAAAAAAAAATGACGTTAGGAACTATCGGGGGATTAGCTCAAATGGTAGAGCGCCCGCTTTGCATGCGGGAGGTACCGGGATCGATACCTGGATTCTCCATTCTGTGGATTCTTTTTAGCGGCCCACCACAAATTTCCTTTATAGATTAGCCTGTGAGATTGTGAGGAGCGGCGAAAGTTGCCGCGAGAATGAAAGATGCTGCGAGCGAGCGGGAAAACAAGAAGACATAAGACGACCTTCACCGCTCCCCACAACCTGAACGTCTGGAACAGGCTCTTATGGATAATAATAGGGCTCACGTAGACAATCAAGCGGCACCCACCACCTTCTGTTTATTGATAAGAGAATCCTAAGAAATGCTCGAGCTGGTAAAAAGAAATTAGCTATGGCTTGGATAGACTACCAGAAATCCTATGACATGGTGCCCCTCTCGTGGATCGAAGAATGCCTTGACATAAAAAGACTCCTGGTTAACAGTATGGTAGACGGACTGGAGAACAGAGTTAGTATCCGAAAATACATCTATCGGAGAAGTGAAGATCAATTAACAGAGGGATATTCCAGGAGGATTCGTAATCACCTCTCTCGTTTGTTATTTCTATGATTCCTCTTACGATGGTACTAAGGGAATCGAAATTTGCTGACGATCTTAATGGAGAGAACATAAACCACCTGATATTTATGGATAGGTAGGGTAGGTAGGGTAGGTAGGGCCCGGGGGGGGGTTACTCCCTATAATGGTCTATACGGGGAGGCTCCGCCCGAAAGGGGTACCTTTTTCACGCTTCAGGTATATGAAAGGGTAGGGAAATCTGACCTTTAGGTATTTAAAAGGGCCTTTCATTAAAATATTTCGCACACACATACCTTACGACTGTACTGTTTTAATTTATTGAATGCTACATGAAAATGACAAGAAGACTTCCTGTTTTAGGTATACGGAAGGGGTACCATTTGTCAATGGAAGATTTACGAAAGGGGTACCTTTTCTGTCAGAAATGGTATGGGAAAGGGTAAGGGGTCGGACCTCTGGGCGGAGCCTCCCCGTACTAAATTTTATTTAGTACTCCCCCCCCCCCCCCGGGAGGGAGGTAGGGTAGGTTGCCTTTATTTATACGCGATGTATATGAAAGCTGAAAGCTTGTGGGGTCGTGTACAATACATTACTACTAAATTAAAATACAAGTAAAGCTACATATTAAATACAATTAAATCAGTGTAAAGTTTTAAATGCTGTCAGTGCGACCTGAAACAGGTTAGAGTACATTCAAATAAATATAAAATGTTCAAGTTCAAACTAGCAGTCGAAGCTGATAATACGTTGAATTTAACGGCCTTTAAAGGTTCCGAAGTTTTGAGCTTTTTGGCAAGATTATAATGGCTTGTATCAACAAAGGTCAGTATATTTGGAGGTCAGCATGTTCCAAAGCACAGAGCCTCTGTATGTGACATCTGGAGTCCTTCATAAAACGTGTATTGAAACGTGGCACCAGTAATGAAACGCGTGCTCTAATTGCGTATGAAAGATTATGCTTCTTCGCTATACAGTTGCTAGGGTGATAGGCAGCCTCACATTATAAGCTTTATACATGCATTTAAAAACAGCTAGTTTATAGTTAAAACGAATAGTGAACCACTCAGCACGTTCCAAAACATCATGAGATGCCATATCTCGCGGTAGATTAAAAATAATTCTAGCCGCTCTACAATGCAGCTTTTCTAAGGAATTAAGAATATTGGAGTTGCAGCAAGCACCCCATAAAATAAGGTCATAATTCACGCTTGGCAAAATAACCCTCAAATAAAAATCCTGGAGCATGTTTCTTGGCAGAAACCTTATCTTCTTGAGTAAGCGTAGTTTGTTCGCAAAGCTCTTCTTAAGGTCGAGTGTATAAGGGACCCAGCTGAGTTTATGGTCAACTGTCATCCCCAGTGAGCGTGTTTTGTTTACCCATTTGATAGTGCATCCTCCGATAAGGATCGGAGCAATAGGCCCCGTATAACTCTTTCGGCTGATGAGCATTTCCTCGCTTTTACCGGGGTGGGGTGTTAATTTGTTAGTGAGACACCATGAGTACAACTCTTGCATTGCCAATTTCAATTGTGCAATGGCTTCGTCAGCTGATGTACAGGTCTATACAATAAATAGTAGTGTCATCAGCAAACATATACACCAATCCTGACACTACAGACGTTGGTAAGTCGTACGTAAACATTGTGAAAAGCGTAGGCCCCAGAGCTGACACTTGCGGTATGCCAAATGACACTGGAAGCATTCCTGATTTAACACCGTTTACACTTGTCACTTGTTGTCTGCCCTTTAGGTAGCTCTTTAACCAGTCTAAAAGAGGGCCTTTAATTCCAAAGTCTTTTTGCAGCTTCATTTCGAGAATGGTATTACATACACTGTCAAACGCCTTTTTAAAGTCGACAAAGGCCACCGCTACCACTAATCCAGAGTCAACCGCACTCCTCCACGTTTCAGTGAGATGTATCAGTAACAGCTCTGTCGAGTGACCAGCGCGGTAAGCCCATTGTTTGTCTGAGACCAGTTCCGCGTTCTCTTTAAGGGAGTGACATACAAGTGCATCGTTTACTAAGGATTCTAGGATCTTACTCGGAACACTTAGAAGGGAGACGGGTCTGTTGTTTCCTCTGTCCGTTTCATCGTCCTTTTTGAAAACTGGGGTAATTTTTGTGGTTTTCCAACTTGTGAAAACAGTTTTAGTCTCTATGCTATACTGGTACAAACTTCCCAAGGAAGGGATGATAGCGTCTCCAGCTAGTCTCAGCAGCTTCGGTGGAATGTTATCGGGTCCCGCCGATTTGTTGGTTTTCAGCGCTTCAATTTTGTTCCGTATTGCAAGACTCGAAACATCAACCACAGTAAGCAAGGGTACAGACCTTTCATCTTTGGCACCGCTACTGACTCCTTGTCCGTTGTCAGTTGTTGACGGAAAATTACTCACAAGCTTTTGCCCTACCGTTGCGAAGTAAGAGTTCATAATACGAGCTTTTTCTTCGTCAACAAGGGATAGAGTGCCATCGTCTCTTTTCACGGGCCCGATGGTCTTCCGCGCTTTGGGGTCAGCCACTCTTTTAATAAGATTCCAATATGCACTTCTCGATTGGACTTCGCTAAACATCTTAGAGAAATATGCGGTCTTGGCTTTTCTTATAGTTCTGGTGTAACATTATTCCTGGCCTTTTTATAAGCAGACCACTGCATGGGGCACTTAGTGGAGACAGCTGCTTTGAATAGTTTGTACCTTCGATTCATTTTGAGTCGAATATCGCTGGTTATCCAGGGGGGCGGAGACACTTCCAATTTTCACCTTCTTCCATGGGGCGTGTCTAATAATAATAATAATAATAATAATAATAATAATCTTTATTATCTCGTGATAAAAGCACATATCTCGAGTTACAAATATCAGATTTAAGAAATTACAGTTATAGCTACAGAATAACATCAATAATCTAGCAACCTAGATACTATATTTAAAAATCAGTCTATTTACATACGAGTTTTTCAACCTTTCAGTATTAACTACTGGGCGCTTTACAGATGTTTTCCTTAAGTTATAATTTGTTTCCTTTCCTTTTGGTAATATGCAGGAAATAGGACAAGGACTAATAGAGCGTGACTTATATAAATTCAAGTCCGATTCTTCTAAAATACTACGAATGTCTATTTTAACCGATATATATTTCCTTTTAAAACTTCTGTCTAAAAATGATTGTATAGCAGTGAGATCAGAATCAGAAGCCCCATATACAGACAGGCCATACGTAAAATTCGGTAAAACTACTGTGTTAAAAAACCGGTCCACCCCTTCCTGACACATCCCTTCTTTTCTTAGCGATCTTAAAATAAAAAGGCACTTATTGGCCTTAGATAATTTCGATTTAACATGAAGGTTGTATTTACAATTGCTTTGAAAAGTAACGCCCAAGAGTAGTAATTCATAGCGGAGCTCCAGCGGCCCGAAGGGCCGCGAAGCGGAGCACCATACCTATAGAAACCCGTCAACTGCTTTTCTCATGGTAAAAATGGCTAGCGGTATTGCTCGTGGGCCCGCACGACGACGACGACGACGACGACGACGACGACGACGACGACGACGACGACGACGACGACGACGACGGTGGAGTTGCCCAATAACTAATAATATCCTAATAATAATCATAATAATCCAACATGGTGGCCATACTCCACCTGGCCCAGCTGACCAGCTAGTTTACAGCGTAAGTCTTTGATACTGGACATCCATCTTATAACCAATTGACACCTGTCAAAACAAGGTATCCGCTGACCAGTGTCACGTGACCATATCGCGGGCTCAAGTTGAGACCTCATCGAGGTCAGCTGTTTTTTTGAAGTTGACCGCTGACCAGGTACTTGCTTTCGATTTGATCGCAGGCTCAAGCCAGGTGTGGGACACCCAAACCAAATCGAGGCTTAATTTTTCGCGCGCTTTCTGCGGCTCGTAATTTCACATTCACTTGGTTTCTTCATTTTGAGCAAAACAACTTGTCTTTAAATTCGCGTAAAAAGCATAAAAATCAAGAACTTGTCAAAAGATACTCCGGAACGTGACTTTTCAAGTGATGAAGGGAAGAGCGACTTTTCTCAAGAAAAGCTTCAAACTTGGATGGATTAAGCGGTTGAAAACAGTATAATTCAACGCTTCAAGGGCTTTCACTTTACCGCGGCATCTTGCATCTCACTAAGAAAGGTCACTTAACAGTTCACTTGTGTTAATGGGAGGAACGAGTAGCTCAAACTCTGTGGAAAAAGCTCTTTCTTTGGACAAACCGTTTGCTATTTTTGCGGATGCTTGTTTTTACCTTACTGAAGCTTACGTATTTTCAAGTGGTAGAAACCTCTACAACACAACGCAGGACAGTGAGGTAAATTAAATAAATAGAAGCTTAACATTTGGTTTAATCGTTGTTACTTTTGTTCAGGGATGAAACTTGTATTTTTCTCTCCAATGGATATAAATAACAATCATCTGTACTCGTTTTGGACGCAAAGTAGTTGAATTGTTTGTTTGTTTGTTTGTTTGTTTTTTTGTTATGTTGTTTTCTTTGCAAGCCAACGAGTGTTTTTACTCGGCTTGGCTGACTGTTTTTCGACCTTGGTACCTCAACAGCGTTAAGAAACTTTTGCCCTTATCTTAATAACACATAATCACAATGAGTCCTCGTAAAATTAAGCATTAAAACTCGAGTAAAAAAAAGCCGATCAAATGCATATGCATGTGCACGTCTCAAAATCTGACATAAAGTTGTCAAAATTTGAAAAACGTTTTAGAGATCTTCGTCGAAAGCGGCCTGTAAACAACAATATTAAGTTTCGCCGTCTATAAACATGTCGTCTTAATTTGTTTGAAACGGTAAGAATCAGCGTTTGGATGTTAAAAACACCGAAATGGGTCGACAGGCTGGGCTGGCTTTGATAAATTTTATATTGGACGGGTCTGCGAGAGAAATGCTGGTGTGGTTTGGCAAGCGCTTTCTTCGTTAACTGGATGACGCTTTGCCACTGAGAATCATTAATTGAAGAAGGTTCTTCGGAAGACATGGTAATACCAGTAAAACTATCAAAGCTCTTTAGCGTTTTGTGTCAGCCAAGGAAAGATTTTGTGGGAAATGGCGCTATTATTCAGCTCTGTCGCGTTCCGAGTGATTGCTGCCTCAGCGATTCCTGTTGACTGCTCTAAACGATCAGGTGTGGACCTCTTTTTTGTCTTTTCTACGGACATTTATGTCAAAATTGCTAAGCAATTTTTGTTACTTGTCTAATTTCTCCACCTTCTCCAAGAATCTTCGAAGAAATGTTATTCGTATTCTGCTTTGTTTTCTTGTAATACTTGTGTTTGTTGTTCTGTTGTTTCTGAACCGCGGTCAATTCCTGTTGACTGCTCTTAACGATCAGTTTTTACCCTTTATTGTCTTTTCTACGGGCATTAATGTCAAAATAAATACCGATTTTTCTAGACTAATCAGTACAAGCTATTATTATTACAAGCTAGTCTTGTTTAATTTCTCCACCTTCTCCTTCTTCCAGCATAACACTCGCATCGTACTTTGTTCGCTTGTAGTGTTTGTTTTTTTTTTTTTTAATCCGCTTTGAATTCCGTTACGCTCTCATCTGAAAGTAGTTAGGACTCTCGAATGTCTGTATTTTTTTTGCAAACGTTTGCTATCGAAAACTCTTCGTTTTCCCTGCTGCTGCTCAATTGTTTTGGACACAAATTAAACTGGCCCAAATAAAGCCATGCGAAGTTGCTCGGTGAGAGTGTGCAACTCCGATTCTAGGCTTGGCCTGGCTAAATATATATATATGGCCTTCAGCTTTTCTTTTTATAATCGCTACATACCAGACTGGAATGGTGTTCCATCGAACATCATGCATGCACCTTCTTTAAGCAGGTTTAAGTCCTATCTATTACATTATTTGTGTCAATTTTAAATCAGATGTAGCTTGTGAGTGACAAGTATGTAATTTAATTAGGTTAGCGTTGGATTGTATTTCAATTTTACTTCTTTATTTTTAGTG
>JAEMWC010000109.1:715000-725000 GCA_016490735.1 Pachyseris speciosa
GTTTCCAGGGCTACCCAGAGTTTTGAATCTCCAGAAGACTCTGGGTACTAGGTTTAACTAGCACGCGCTCATCCTCAACCTTCCTCAACCCTATTGTAGAGCTCTTCACTTTTGCGCATGTCTAATTGCGGAAAAGGAGAGCTCTTTGAAAAAGTCTGGGGTCGATAATAGCGCGCGGTATTAAAATTTCTGCGCATGACCTGGGACTGACTGTTATGAACAAATTTTAACGACAATTGCTAACGCAACACTTAGCGCGCGCTTAACGTTTAAGTCAGCATGTTGTTGCGGCAACGAGTGTAAAAATCTTTTAATGAGTTGCCGCAGCAAACTGCTTCGCTGAAAGTTGGCTGCTTGTTGTTGCACTATGACAGCTTTTAACGGATAAACTTCGCGTTAAAAATTGCACCTTGTAAGATCATATAAAGTCCACGTTGCTGTAGGGGACATTTTGAACCTACGAATCAGAATCAAAGTAAGTCATATCAATTTTAATGGACGTTTTTTGGTTAAAACATGAGCGGAAATGAGGGAACGTTAAAACCTAGAAAATGAATTTCAGTTTCCCTTTTTTTGTTAATTTCTGTCATTGTTAAACTGTCCTCGTTTAGGCCACAGTTTCAAAGGGAATTTTTTCTCGTCTTGTGCGGTCGCCACGTCTGTATGAGAACAGAAAGAAATTCAAAAGTCATGGCCGAAGGAATTCAGACGTCCACAAAGGAAAGTTACCAAGGCTGAATGAGAACATGGGACAGTTTTCAGTTCTACCTTTCATGGCCGGAGATAAAACAGGATTTGATTTTAAAGGTAAGACGGTGAACAGGAGATTTTCCTCATCTGTCAGTGGAAGTTCATGCAGCCATTAACCCCGACTCTCTTTCTGTAGTTTGCTACGGTGTCATGCGGTATCATTTCTTAATTGTTGGTCCTACATCTTCTTTTTCCCTTTTCAGAAGTTCAAGCAGTCCGCCTACTTACGTTCAGGTGAGAGATCGAGAGGGACTCTTACCTGAACGTACGTAGAAGATTTATTTTCTTTTTATATAGTTATGGGATAGTATAATTTCTTATTCGTCCGGTAATTTAAATCGAGTCTAGATATCTCTATAAACAGCTTTTGGAAATAGCGGCATAAAATCTCATAAAGTCATAAAGTCATATTTCAGAATCTTATAATTTTAATATTCGATTCTCTCATTAAAGATTGAGATTTTTTAAGCTGTTTTTTTTTTTAATTTTAATAATAATTTTTATCATGGTGTATCTGGAAACAAGCTACTGTATAGCTAAGTGTACTGATCACTTTGCATACAGCATTCAGGTTCAGGCCTTACACTTAGGCATTTCTTCCTTTTTAGATGTTCGGCTTGATCTCGCAGAAATTCAACCAGACGTCCGTATATTTCATGAATGTAGATACAGCTTTTGCTTACTTTTCATGAAATTTTAAGGTGTTATTATTTTTTATTCGCTAAAATCGATTCTAAATTCGACCGATATCTTCTGTTTTCACTTTCAGAACTGCCTAGCCCACTCAATCATCACGGTAAATACAAGTTTTATTTTTTCTTCATGCAATTGTAAGGTGGTATCATTTCTTATTTTGAAACCGTATCCAGATCTGAAATCTTCGTTTTTTCCCTTTACAGTCATTATTGACCTACTAAACGACATAGGTAAATACAAGTTTTATTCACTTCTCATGAAATTATAAGGTGGTGTAATATTTTTATTCGTTGAAATCGAGTGTAGATCCGACATCTTCTTATTTTCCCTTTTCAGGAATTCCTGTCCTCTTCAATGAACAAGGTAAATAAGGGTTTTATTTACTTTTCATGAAATTTTAAGGAGGTGTCATTCCCAATCCAATTTTATCGTTTTTCCATTTCAGTCATTCCTGACCTACCGGAGATTGATCCTGAAGGTAAATGCAAGTTTTATAATCTTTTCATGAAATCACAGGGTTTGCAAAAACACAGTTTTTATCGTATTTTTGCAACTGCGATGGTGTATTAACGCACTATACGAAATTAAATTTCTTGATTACCTTTTAAACCAACATAATAACTGAGACACATTGATTCTTTTCCCATCTCATTTTAGCCTTGCCACAAGTCAGCGTTGCACGTGATTTTCCTACATTGCCAGATTCCTTGATCTACGAAGGTAAACTAGATTCTTACTTGCTGTGTTTTGTGTCAAAGCAGGAATACTGCAACTATCTGATGTTCACGGATTTTCTAATTTCTTTTATTGTAGGATTTCACGAGAGAGGATTCCACATTTTCGCAGTGAAAGCTCAAGTTTACGAAAAGCAAGGAGGGGAGAGGGACTCTCGGTAAGTTAAAACTGGAACGGTGCAGTGATTGCTTTGAGCTATCTGACCTGAACCTTCAGCGCGTGAATTAAGACAGATCAGGAAAAAAGCTGCCATACAGCATAAACAGAGCCATAAAATTAAAGGATTTCATACTAGGAAGCCTACAAACATGGCGGTTTAGCGATTTTCACATCGCTCATGACGTTTGCATTTTCTATAGCCCTTCTTGGCATGTTCTGTGCTCCTTGGATGAGGCGAACATACCAAGAAGGTCTATAGAATATGATCCTCAGAAGCTGTTCATTGAAGCTGTGTAAATAAGGAGTATGAAACATTGATATTAAATGGGCGTGATCTAATGTAGGCTCCCTAGTATGAGATCCTGTAATTTTATGTGTCTGTGTAGTATTGTATGACTATTTTTCAAATCGCTCTTCATTTACGCGCTGAAGGATGAGGTCAAATGGCTAAAAGCAATCAATCAGTCCGTCACCTCCATACTCTGCGGTAAAACTCAAACGACACGTGAAAGAGCCGTCAGAACTGTTGGCAAAGAGTAGGGAACGTAGTCCGTGGTGTTGTGGGCTGTCTAGACACAGATATAAGGGTTGTGTAACCCTCAGTTGGTTACTCAGTCAAACTGGCTGGTAACCCTGTGGTATCTATTTGAACGTACAGTTAAACGTTCGGGGATGTGCATATGTTGTTCGTAAAGCCTGGTTTTCACTAGCGACGCAATTACAAGCGCAAGCATAAGCTCAAGCACAAGTAGCTTATGCCAAGTGAAAACGAACACTACGCAAGCGAACGCAAGCATAAGCGCAAGCACAAGGAAAAGGAAAATTTTTTATCCTTGCGATTGTGCTTGTGCTTATGCTTATGCTTATGCTTGCCTTAAGCCCGTTTTCACAGTGAAATAAGCGCTCTTTGTTGTGCTTGCGCTTGTGCATGCGTCGCTGGAGAAAACCAGGCTTACCGTAATCTTCTATATAGGTCGAACTAAAAGCAATCACATACCGAATTTGAAGGCAATCACATCAACTGGAATTACCACATCAATACTGACATCATATTCAGTCACCAAAACGAAGAAATGCAAAAAAATTCAAATTAATTTTCCAGTTTACAAACATTAACTGCTGCCAAATTCAAGCTTCAAGTAAATGATTGATTGATTGATTGGTTGATTGATTGATTGCCTCTGTCTACTTATGTACAGTGCCATACAAGACGCCATCAGGAGCGTCATTGATGAGGACGTATTCAGTTCTGCTCAGCTATGAAGACTCGTCTGGCGGATCCGCCTACTTACCAAACGCTCACGCAAGTGAAAGTAACCTTTTCCATGACCTTTCTGTTCGGTAAGTGCAAAATGTCATTAAAAATTTTAGGCGGAATTTCTAAAACGGTTATGAAAAGGCAACACGTTTTGGATGAATGTTTCGGCAGTTTTTGCGGATGCAGCATTATTTTAGTAAAACTTGTGTGAAAGTATGGTTCCAATCAAATTTTCATATTGAACGGACGCGATCTGATGTGGGCTTCCTACTATGAAATCCTTTATTTTATGTGTCTATTTAGTGTTGTATGGTTATTTTTTCCCAATCACTCTTAACTGTAATTCACGCGCTGAAGGATCAGGTCAGATGGCTACAAGTAATCACATACCGAATTTGAAGACAATCACATCAATTGGAATTACCACCGACATCAACATTGATAAGGCATATTCAGTGACCTAAACGAAGTAACGCAAAAAAATTCATATTAACTTTCCAGGTTATAGCGGAGCTCCGGCGGCCCGATCCTTGGACATCCATGTTATGGTCAATTGAAACCTGTCAAAACAAGGCATCCGCTGACCAGTATCCCGTGACCATATCGCGGGCTCAAGCTTGAAGGTCATCGAGGTCGGCTGTTTTTTGAAGTTGACCGCTGACCAGGTACTTACTTTTGATTGGATCGCAGGCTCAAGCCAGGTGTGGGATACCCAAACCAAAACGAGGCTTAATTTTTCGCGCGCTTTCTGCAGCTCAAAATTTCACCTTCAGTTGGTTTCTTCATTTTGAGCAAAACAACTTCATCTTCTTTCGAATTTCTTCGTGTAAAAGACATAAAAATCAGGAACTAGTTTAAAGATACTCCGGAAGGTGAATTTCCAAGTGCTAAAACAGAAGAGCAAAATGTTTTTCTCAGGAAAAGCTTAAAACTTGGATCCACTTGCATGGAGCTCGGATTGTGTGGTTGAAAAACAAAATAATTCAACGTTTCAAGGGCTTTCACCTTACCGCGGCATCTTGCAGCTCACCAAGAAAGGTCACTTAATAGTTCACCGGCAATAATGGGAGGAACGAGTAGCTCAAACTTAGTGGAAGAAGTTCTTCCTTTGAACAAACCGCCTGCTATTTTTGGAGTTTCGTGTTTTTACTAAGTGCATACGTATTTTCAAGAACCTCTACATCACAGGTAAATTAAATAAATTGAAGCTTAACATTTGGTTTAATCGTTGTTACTTTTCTTGGATCAGGAATGAAACTTGTATTTTTCTTTCGACTGGACATAAATAACCATCATCTCTACTCGTTTTCAACGCAAAGAAGTAGTTGAATTGTTTGTTTGTTTTGCTGCTTTGCTTGCAAAAGATCGCGAACGAGTGTTTTTACTCCGCTTGGCTGACTGTTTTTCGACGTCTGTGCCTCAACAGCGTTAAGAAATTTTTGCCCTTATCTTATTTACACGTCATCGCAATGACTCCTCGTAAAAAAAGGATTAAAGCCCCGGTTAAACGATCAAACATTTTCATCCAACATCGTGTTTGTCAAACATAACGTTGGGTGACTAAACGCACAAACAATGTTTGACAAAACACCAGACAGAGTGAATCCATAGAACGATTTTTTGCGTATTATCGCTGAACGTTCGACGTTATTTGGTTCATTTGGTTGCACGCTTTGTTGGTTGGGGTGGCTAAATGATCAAACATTTGTTCGTAAAGCAAAATGTTGGATGAAAATATTTCAGTGATCCAGGCTAGATCCGTTCAAACATCGAAAGCTATTTAAAAGCAATGTTGAGAGATGTGGCTAAACGGCCAAACATGCTTGTCCAGTACTATGTTGGATGAAATGTTTGATCGTTTTTTGTTAATTGTTTAAATTTGTATTCGTGCATACATACGCGTCGTATATTGTTTTCTTGTAATGTTCTAATGTTTTGGGGTTTTTGCACCGCGGTCAGTTCCTGTCGACCGCTCTAAACATAAAATATTGGCGCAACGAAAGCCATGCGTAGATGTTCAATACCAGTACAAAAAAATTATAATCGTGGAGTTCCGCTTTTAGGCTTGGCTAAATCTATATATTAATCATTAACTGCTACCAAATGCTAGCTTTACATGAGTGATTGACGATTATAAACGTTCTAATTCTCCTTAATACACAGATTCAATGAACAACTTCTGAGGATCATTTACTACAAACCCTCCTGGTTTCTCCTGTACTCCTTCAGTGGATGAGCCGGCGCAATCTTTTTTCAGGTGGGTATTCTAGAGAGTAATAAATTCTCCCAATACAATCAACACACTGGTCGATTCAAGAACAAACTAAGAAGATATGTTTGAAGCAGGCGAAAAAAACTCATCAATCATTAAACAGCAACGTATTCTACTTTTTTTCTTAAAGCAACGAAGCCATGCAAAAGTTGAACTTCACAGATGACGTCATGGAGTATGGAAGATTAACAGGTAATAACTGAATTAAATTTATGACTATTAACATCTTCATCACTTGCGCATGCCCATAGCTTAGTTCTTTCTCTAAGTACTAATCCTCCCTGTAGTCACCTTTTGAAGTCACTCAGCTTTGCAATTATCTCAAACATGGAATTGTTTGAAGTCTTACTTTATTATTTTTTTTTTCAGGATTTCCTGGATAAATCAGAGATTACTTTCAATCCTGAGGTTGCATTTCTTGTCTGCTGGTTAATTTTTCTTGTCAAGCGCATTATTTTCAGAGGATATTGGTCGTTGCATAGATTTACTGTGAACCAGTTTGGAGAAATGTAGATTTAAAGATATGGATATTTTTCTTGAAATGTTTCCTTGCTTATTTTTAGAGGAATTCTTGGCATCAAACACGTTTTTGCAGTTTTTCCTTAACTTTCCGCCTTTTAATTTTAAGATTATTAAGAATGTTGATCATTTTCTTGCTTAATCAGCTTACTTTTAGAGGAATATTTTAATTAGAGGAATATGTCTTTACAGTAACTATATAGCAAACCAGTTTGTATATGCATTTTCCCAAAACCTTTGAATAGCTTCAAAACTATACGGACGAGTTCTTGCTTTTCACGTCTCTTCGTTTTTTCTGGGAATGATTTATTGTAAAGTAGAACGTTAACTAGAATTGAATTTGAAGGCCGATTTTGTAGTACTGGAGGGCATTTTGGCTTCCATGATCCATGACAAGTTTTGGTCAACCATTGTTGGCCTATGCGACACAGTTTGTTTGTAAAGGAATAGCTATAGTACAGCCAGTACGGCGGATCATCGTTTTTAAATGAGGAAACCGCTAAGAGCCAATTTTGTGGATGAGTATTCAGGCAAACAGTAGTCATAGTAACCAGTGATTTCTGTGTTGAAAGATGCATCCGTTCGTCTTGTGGACGCAAACTAAGCTAGAGCGGTTAGCCTTTAATAGTGTGGTCCAGATCGATAATGTATCACTAACAAACTCGGCCCGATTTCGAAACCTTGTATCGTCAAACTACATCTTACTACTGAGGCTAAAAAGATCAACGGATCTTGCAACCGTGTGTGACCATTTCGTTCACACGTCAACAGATACATACGAAGGAACTAGTGTTTGTTTTTTACATGCACTGAGTATAGAATCAAGCATAAAAAGAAATGTTACATTTATATCGAAACTGCAGAATCTCAACGCTCATTCTTGTCGGCCTGACAAAAATGAATGACGGTTAGTTCGGTCAGTTCACCGAATCTAAAGTTGCCTATACAAGGAAAACGTTTGGAATACATATTTTATAGCTGATCATTCATGGGGTGTTGTCTAAAACTCCTATTACATGCGAGGTTAAAGTAGACCGTATATCCTTATAGTAACGTTTACGAGGAATAAAGAGTAGTTGATTGATGGTTGAGCATAGAAACTTCTTTGTCTTAAGGGGGCATTACCAAGCATTTTTGTAAAAAGGGGAGGGATTTAAGAAAGATATAAAATTCTAAGGAATAAAGGATCCACACAAACCAGTTAGTCTGTTAAAGGGGTACTAGAGAGGACCTCAGTTGATAGCAGACTGTCTGGTGTCTAAAGGGAATTAGTTTCTAAAGAAACTGTGGTGCTGCGTCGGTGGGGGAGTGAAACACGAAAATTTGGTTCATCAACGGAGTTGATAATGTAAATTGACCACCGTACAGGGATTCGATTAGCTGACGTTTCGAGCGTTAGCCCTTCGTCGGAGCGAAGGGCTAACGCTCGAAACGTCAGCTAATCGAATCCCTGTACGGTGGTCAATTTACATTATCAACTCCGTTGATAAACCAAATTTTCGTGTCTGATGTCTGTTGATTAAATAGAATGATGTAATCATAGATACCCGCAGTGCATGCATGGTATTACTCCCATGATGCAATATGGTGCCACTCTCACTATGTGCTCGATGTTTGTAATGGCGTCGACTCTACATTAAATGTTGTTGTGTTTATTCCTTGCCGTACTTCTTACTCTCCACCCAAATCAATCAACAGTGTCTGTCTGTTAAACGTAAAATTCTAAATAAATTTTCAATTTTCAGTCACCTTCAAAGTTTCGTTTTTCTGGTTTTCAGCCACAATTTCTTAACCTGCTTCTTCAAACTCTTACTAACGAAAATTCGAACGAAACATTAATAGCGGACCTCCGGCGGCCCGAAGGACCGCCAAGCGGAGCACCATACCTATAGAAACCCGTCAACTGCTTGTCTCATGGTAAAAATGGCTAGCGGTATTGCTTGTGGCCGCGACCGCACGACGACGACGACGACGGAGTCGCACAATAATTAATAATATCCTAATATTAATCATAATAATCCAACATGGCGGCCATACTCTACCTGGCCCCGCCCAGCTAGCTGACCAGCTAGTTTACAGCGTACGTCTTTGATACTGGACATTCATCTTATAGCCAATTGACAGATTGACACATTGTCAAAACAAGGTATCCGCTGACCAGTGTCACGTAACCATATCGCGGGCTCAAGTTAAGACCTCATCGAGATCACATTCAGTTGGTTTCTTTTCTGGTTTTGAGCAAAACAACTTCATCTTCTTCGATCGAAGTTTTGTCTTTTAATTCGCGTAAAAGGCATAAAAATCAAGAACTTGTCAGAATATACTCCCGAAAGTGAATTTTCAAGTGATGAAAGTAAGAGTGAAAGATTTTTCTCAGGAAAAGCTTCAAACTTGGCTTGATTGTAAGTAAGTAAGTAAGTAAGTAAGACTTTATTTAACGAGGGTAACATATAACAGTAATAAAACTGATAAACTAATGGCCCTCGAAAATTAAAATTTGAAAAAGAAAACACAAACCTATATACATCATAAAATATTGTAAAAAATTAACAATTTACAGGAATAATTTACTAAGAATTTGATTATCTAAAATTATTTTAAGAAGGGAACGCTTAAAACTTTTTACACTGGTACTCTGTTTAATATTCACACTTAATTTGTTCCGTTCTTTCGTGGCTCGCACAGCAAACGCTCGTCCCCCTTCGGTACTTCTCTTAAATCGCGGGCACATTAAGTTTTTATTACAGAAACGGGTTGATCTATTATGAGTGTCAGAGTTTCTGATAAGTAGATCATTTATATATTCCGGGGTATTACCATTCAGTCTTTTGTAGGTTAGAGCGCATCGATTTACATATGATTCAGCATAAAAGGGAACCCACTTTAAGGTGTTAAACAAGAGGCTACAATTAGCCTAAACCCGGGCTTGCAAAAAACAGTATTGTATCCCTAACTTAGTGCTAAACAAAAGAATAGAGGGAAGTCTGTCTTTCTTACATCGGACGCATTGTGTTTAGCTTGTGTTGGAGTCTATTTCTTTAGACCCCTATCAACATATATTCCTCTAAAATACAGCTCAACCATTGAGAACAATAATTATAACACTTGTAAAAAATATTTCTAAAAGAACAAGAAAAAGAGAAACAGAAAAAATAAAGCCCGTGATATCTACCACTAACAGACATCGAACCCGGGTTAGCTGCGTCGCAGGCAGGAACAATGACCTTTAGGCCACAGAGGTTTATCATTATGCAAGGTGATAAAAATAGTGTATTGATTCCAAAAAAAAAACTAAGCACACTTGTTTTCGCTTCGATGGATAATTGTTTGAGAAAGGAAACGCTTATCGAACGATGTAGGATTTTTTCGCATAAATGTGAATGGAGTCTCGGTGAAATGTGAGTAATCCAGGGTCATTTGAAACACAAGAAAGGAACGTTTCTGGACAGTTTCAAGGGACGCTAGTACATTTGTAAAAACTAATCGCTTATCATTCAAAAATTAAAGTCCAGAAATTAAAATTAGTAAATTAACTACCTGTCAAAGTCTCAGGGGTGTATGATATCCCGTACTTGAGTTATTCAACAAAATGTACATCTCAATGGAGCGGA
>JAEMWC010000109.1:735000-742500 GCA_016490735.1 Pachyseris speciosa
AGCTGTCCATAGCTGCTAATGCTTGGGTTCAATCTTTCCTTTGGTAGATTTAAGGGGTCATGCCCACTACCTTGTGGCCTTAGTGCCTTTAGAGTGGCTTCAGCTTACTTGATCACATTAATTTGTGAAGTATCCTTGTCACTCCAGCCACATCCCACAAGCTTTACATTTTCATTGCTTGTTTTATGGATATGTGGGTACTTGAGCCTGAGCATTAGCTATGCCATGCTGATGAGGCCTAACAAGGCCGAAACAGCTGTCCATGGCTGCTAATGCTTGGGCTCAATCTTTGCTTTGGTAGATTTAAGGGGTAACTCCCGCTACCTTGTGGCCTTAGTGCCTTTAGAGTGGCTTCAGCTTACTTGATCACATTAATTTGTGAAGTAACCTTGTTCTGAAGCTACGTTCAGTGCAAATACTACAAAATTCGGTTCGGTTTTACAGATTTTGTAAAGTAATGTTTTGCGACGCCATATTGAGTGTAACTGAGTCAAAGGTCTCAGTGGACACGAATTTAATTTTCATTTTGTACCGGTATATCGAGGGCTACATACCTTCAGGGCGTACCTAATCGATCGAAATCGATCATCGAAAATGTAATCGATTAATCGATAATACTCGATAATACTCTATATTTGTCGATTGATTAGTCAATTTAATCGATTGAAATCGATAATCACAATTTTTTGTCACATCGGTGAAAATCGAAAATCAAACACGCGATCTGATCTTCTCATAACACTGCATAACACTTACCTTCAAGCTTACCTTCGAATCCGTTTTGTTGCGGAAACGACAGTTTCGTAACAGTTGCGGTGTTTATGTTTTAATCCTTTTCAGTTTCAAAATTTTAGTAATAAAAATCCTATAGTCAATCTTAAATAAAGTGTAAAGGGAATGTTTATCAGTTTGGACTGCTGTGTATTAGTTCGAGTGAGTTGTGACTCATTCTAGAGTAAAACTGCGAACTTTATGAAAGAGAATCTTCGTCCATTTACTTTTCGATATTTGTCGAACAAATCGATAAAATCGATAGCTAATTACAGAAATCGATCAAAATCGATAGTCACAAAGACACGAGTGATCGATTTCTATCGATTTCCGATATTAATCGATTAATTAGTATTGATTACGATCGATTATGATCGATTTCAATCGAGTATCGAAAATATCGATTAGGTACGCCCTGATACCTTACTTTGTATCTGTTCGATAAGTTCGAACATCAGTCGGTTTCTGTGCAAAATATCCTTTCCTTTGAACACGAACTCAGTTCGGTTTGAAAAGTCCATTTCATGTCATTGTTCAGGTTCAGTAAAAATCGGCATAATGGCCATCACTCGATAGCTAAGGCGAGAAAAACAGACCTTTTCCCTCTCAACTTGCCCGCCATCTTGCGTACAACTTCCCAGGCGTTTGTTTTGAGTCTTCCCAAACCGAGGGAGACTAGAAACAAGTATTCCCAGCAGTCTAGCGAAGCGCGGCGATTTGTATGCCAACATTGAATTGTTGACGGAGTTCATCGTGTCCTTTCTGTACACTGTTGAAAAAGCTTTTATTTCTATTGCTGACTGCCCGAATACAAAACTTCAGTACGTATTACAGCAACGTGAAAACGGCAATGAAGTGGTATTTTGGCTTAAGATAAAACAGGAGGCCCTTGCAACCTGGAGAAAAGAAAAGCTCTCTGGTATTAAAAACATACGAAATGATGGTTTTCTCTTCGTTGACCTGGTCAATATGTGCATACTTGGTAACACATTTCGCTTAAATCGTGAAAGTGTGAGACTAGAGACACAGCTTTCCAATACCTGCATAGTTGCTGATGCGAAAAGGAGGGCAATAAACAAGAAAGGAAGTCCAAAGCAAAGGCAAGAGTTCTTGGCCTCCTACAAGAAGCTTGCAGTACTTCGAAATGACATTGTCTCTGTCGAAGATTGGAAATCAGACATTAGTAGCCTTTAGCATAAGGTGAATCTTGCGGAAACCGAAATTAATGTTTGGAAACAAAAGTATGCTGACCTAGAAAAGGAAAAACAGAATCTATTACAGGAAATGCTCCAGGAGAAGAAACTGTCGAATTCATGTAGTGAAGAGAGTGAACAAATGAGAAAATACATTAGGCAGCTGGAGAAAGACCAGTTCACTAAAGTTAGGGGAACAGCTATTCCTAAGCTTCAAACTACACAAGCCCAGAATAAGAAGTTGAAAGAGCTAAAAACAAGAACTCAAAAGGCTCTGTATTTCAGCAAATTATTTGGTCTGGAGCTTGACTGCCTTAGATTAAAAGATCCAGATAGCTCTAAGACATTTACTGTTGACTTCAATCCAGAAAAAAGTGTATGCTTTAGAGCTTTCCCTGATACTTCACAAAGTGGCACAGCATATGACACACCACTTGCTGCCCCATTGCCTGATACACCCCCTTCCTCTTCACATGACACCCCATCAACTCTCTTACCTGAGCAATCCCAACCTGCAGTCAACACTTCATACCAAGATGAGACACAATATGCCAAGCTGAGTGAGGATGACAAATCCAGGGTAGAGGGCATATTGTATCTCATTGACAAGTTTGGGGTTGGAGATGAGTTTATTCACCAGTTGTCAATGGTAGTCGAGGGAATGCCCAAGTCCTACCTGTTCAAACAGTGCAGAAAGGAGCTGAACAAGGACTGCATCATCTCCACTACTCCAGGCAAGGTCCCAGGAGCACAGTACTCCTTTAAAAAATTATTGGCTGAAAAAGTAAAATACATGGTAGGTAATAACACTGTGTTTTGTCATTAATTTTGTATCACAACCCATGGTTTGCATAAATAAGTGATTTAGTTAAGTATAGCAATCATTTGCTTTTTTTTACAACTTATCTTTAGAAAGCATTTGGATATGTTTCTATCCTAACTTTAACTTTGTTGCAGAGACAAGCCAATTTGCTACAAGAGGGAGAGAAAGTGAAGGTGAAGCTCAATGGGGATGGTGCACGAATGAGCAGAGTGAGCAACTCCATCCTCCTGAGCCTGTCCATTCTTCAGAGCACAGATGATTTGTTGTCGTCAAAAGGTAGAAATATAAACTAAAGCAACTACAGCAACTATAGACACCGAAATTTGCCTTGTATATGAAAAAATACAAACAATGAATATTATTAACTTTTAAATCACACCAGTAAATTTTATTAATTTCTATCTTTCATCACTTCAATGCTTTATATCAAAATAAGGTAGTCACACACCATTGCTGTAGTGAATGGCCCAGAAAGTAGGGAAACTTTGGCCACTAGTACTTCCTTCAAGGAAGTATTTGACGACATCAATGAAATCCTGGAGAGCGGTTTCATCACCATCGAAGAACAATGAGTAGACATTGAACTATTTCTTGGGGGTGACTACAAGGTAAGATGTATACAACTACTCAAATTTCAGTCCAAACATCTTATTATGCAAATTTTCCATGTGGCATTCACAGAATGATAAAGAATATTATTTCATTCTGTGATTTAATGTAATATTCCCCGGTCATATTGTCAGGCCTTAATTCTATCATTACTTTTTTTCAGTTTTTGCTTCTGGTTATGGGCATCAGTGCAGCCAACTCCACCTTTGCTTGCTTGTGGTGCAAAGTTCATAAGAAAGACAGGTATTAATCTAAACATAACTTTAATGATCAATCAATATTTGATAAGCCAATTTATTAATTACAATGTATTTTGCTGTCTCAAATATAATAAAATACTGAATTTCTTCCTTGTCTAGATACATACACATGTTTTAACCACCACTTCACAAATATGGTGTATGTGTATGTATTGATATAAATTTTGTTCTGTTCCTGATGCTTATGTATTATTGAGAATAAAAAACATTGCCCTAACTTTCCAATGGATGTTCTATATGATAAAAAAAAACTAATGATCTTCTTCTCTTTAACAGGAGACATGACCAAGCCAGACAACTATTACAATAGTGACCCCATTAGGAGGACATTACAGGAGCTACATGAATTTCCCACCCAGTCCAAGGGATAGAACTTCTGCTGTGTGCATAAACCACTCCTTAACATCCCACTGGATCACATCATTTTGGATGAGCTGCATTTAATGCTGCGCATCACAGATGTGCTGATTGGTAACGTGGTAGGAGATGCGATGCAGTGGGATGATAAGGAGCGCTTCCTCACTGGGAAGAAAAAAGTCCACCTTGAAAAGCTTATCCAAGCTATCAACAGCTGTGGTGTTTCCTTCTCAGTGTGGGAGAAAAGAAATGCAGACGGCAAAGGCTCTGGGACTTGGGAGTGGACAAGCCTGATGGGAGATGACTCTACTAAAACTTCTTCCCAGCAAGTTGGAGCCCCTGATCCGGCAGGAGACAGCCAAAACTGTTGTGGAATTGTGGAAGGTATACATGGTAACTGTTAAAGTAATCAACAATAATAAATTTCAGAAATCAACTCAGCAGATTTTACACCGGATTTTGTTATTGCTGCCAAACAAAATTTCGCACTTTGGCTCAGTCTGTTATTTTTTCTTTTGTTGTTTTCTTTTTATTCTTGTAGGGATTTGCTCATATGTACTTCAGCTTCATCTCATCTTTTGAACCAACCAATGTTGATGTTTATCGTCAAAAAGTAAACCAAAGAAACAATGATTTTAATCAACTTCATGCAGTAGCACATCTTCCCAAACAACATTTTACAATGTACTGTATGAAATTTCCTTTTTCTTTTCAGATAAAAACATGGATTGATACATTCTCTGCCCTCGGGGATAAGAGGATTGGATATGCACGTGAGCATGTCACATGCTATATGCATGCAGCTGCATGCCACATTCCCCATATGGTAACATAGCATAACAACCTCAAGCAGTTTAGTGGTCAAGGTACTTTTCATGTTATTTTGAATACACATCACACAAATTATAAATAAAAGTAACTATATCAATCAAAATAACAATTTTCACTTTTAGGTGTGGAGAAAAACAATGACGATGCCAGAAGAATTTTGCAGCGCAAAACAAATCATACAGATGACCCTGCTGAAATTCTTCGGGCAGAACATCGTATTCGTACCTTGAACACAGGGAGAAGAAACCCAGAAAATACACCAATAAAAATGCTGAGTACTGGGAAAACTCCATTAGAACAAAGAGAAAAGCATGTATGCGTCTTAGCTATGATAAGCCCCAAGAATTGATGTACCAGTTTCTGTTGAGCCACCACCCCAACAAACTAAAAGAGGAAAAAGGAAACACCCAGCAAGTAGAGCTAAATCTAAAGTTAAAAAGGCACAATCGAAACGATCCAAAAAATAATTTAAGTACATCACAGGGGCAAAAACATATTATTGAATAGCTATCAGGGTTGAAACATGCAACGAGCACTCAGGTATACATGTAATTATTCCTTACTGTTGCTATAAAAATGCCATTTTCTTGATTTTGTGTAAAAAAGGATAATTTGTACTTTATTTCAAATGGTTTCTATCCAAGAGCAGTCCAAGAAAGTGTCAATACTTAGACAATGAAACATTGTAAAACTAAGTTTAAAGGGGTAAGGAAAGCCACATGTTTCAACCTCTTCACAAGTTATCATATTTAGTATTTAATAGTATCTATAACAAAATTCTAGATCGTGATTGGTTCTCCGCGCGCCTATTTGTCACGTAATCGGCGCGCGATCACGTGGGTGTCCAATTACAGGTATCCAATTTGAACTTTTTGTAATTGGATACCTGTAATTGGATACCCACGTGATTTTCACGTCAATTACACGCGCTTTAATGGCTTCCTTTGCAAATGTTTCCTGCAGTTTTCAAAACTTACGAAAAGCGCTACAGACGTTTTCGCTCAAGAGACCTCCCAAAAGAAATTTTTAATTCCGAAATTTGTCATAGATACGATTAATTAGTAATTGGACCTCGTGTCGTACAATTCAGGGAGTAATCGCGCTCGTATTTTCAAATCAGCCTCGCGCTTCGCGCTCGTCTGATTGTGAAATTACTCGCGTGATTACTCCCTGAATTGTACTCCACTCGGTCCAATTACTATTACTAATAAATACAGCTGTATCACTTTCATATGAAAACCAGGGGACATTAAAAATAAAGATAAAATGCTTCCTGAGCCCTTTCAGTTCCAAAATCACCAAAGTCAGAATAAAAGAAAAATGTAAAGTGTGAGAAAAACAGGCAATACTATTAACACAACAAGCTTTCCATCGAATGATTAAAAAATACAAGGAGGTAACACTGGCTTTCATTTCACCTAGTTATAATATCATTCCTGGACTTAATTGTCAGTACAACTTTGTCTGACTCTTGGTTTGACTTTGGGAGTGAAAGATTTTAATCTAAGAAGCATCCCCAAGAGCCACTCTTATGAATGAGAATGTCAGTTTTTCCTGAAATGCTCTTGGGCATTGATGATGGCCTTCCCCTATACTATATTTTTTTGGTGACCAGGAGATAAAGCTGGCCATGTGAATCCGGGAAATGATCCCAGAACTCTGGAAAGTATTTTTAGGGAAGGCCTCTGATATGATATGATATTTAATAAAGATTTCAAAAACACATTTACAAACGTGACTGATTCGCAAATAGCACTGGCTAATCTAGGCGGATCAGTCATTTATATATAAGGAATTAAAAAATAAATAAATAAATAAAAAGTCACTAAACTATTATAATATTACTATAAGATATGCATTAGATTACGCTAACTGATTTACTACATTACGCTAACTGGCAGAGACAATTTTCATGTAGTTACAAGTTAAAGAAAAGGAAGAAAGAAATAGTACAAGCAAAGCAGACTGGAAAGTAGAGAAGGGAAAATTATGGTATACGCCTGTAAGCGAAGTATATAGCTATATGGCACAGTAATTACTGGTATTGAGTTTCAGTATTAGAGAATGGGCGTCAACATAATAGTCTTCAATCCTAAGTACAGTTAAAAGCAACTGATGAATTTTTCTTTTAAATGCTCTTTTCATGAGCTTACGCCAGACGGGGTGTAGACAATTCCATAACCTTGTACCAAACGCAGAGAAAGACTTGAGTTTCACGTGCAATCTAAGTTTTTGTACATAAAAATTGTCTGCGGAAGAGAAACGCGTATTATATGCATGAACGTCAGATGAATGAATAAAAAGTTCACGAATGTTCCTAGGTATAGAACTAGTAGAAACATCATGCATTATGATGGAAACCGTTTCAAAGTAGAGCATATTAACAGGTAGGATGTTCGAGGCAATAAAAAGAGGGATGGCATGAGATCTTTTATTGGAAAAGAAAATCAGACGAAGGGCACGCTTTTGCAGGGTAACAATCTTTTTTAGATCACACTGTGCTGCCTGACCCCAAACAGGTATACCGTAAAGCGTGTAGGGAAATATCAGCGAACGGTAAATTTGAAGAAGGGTATTTAAAGGTACATGGTGTTTCAGCCTAGCAATTATGCCGACTATTTTGCTAATCTTCGAAGCAATATGATCAATGTGAGGC
>JAEMWC010000109.1:752500-755000 GCA_016490735.1 Pachyseris speciosa
TTCTACGCTGTTTTCTAGGTGTGCTGGAACATCCTTTAGCATCGGTGTAAGGGCGTTGGCGAGCAACCATGAGCTACGTTGCGTTGGTCCGTTGCTGTTAGATACTATGGGTCGTATTTTAATGCCCGGACCGGTTTTGTGGGTTTTGATGAGGTGGTAAAACCGAGGTAGATATCGGTGTTCGAGGCGAGGAAGCTTTTCTGGACAAAAGTTGGAAACTCATTCCGTAGGCAGATGTTTTCCAGGTAGTGTTGACCTTGCTTTCGACTGTCTTGGCCGACATACGAGCAACTTTTTGGTATGTGTTGGAGTCGCTAAGGTGGTCGAGGGCGACTTGTGTGTATGTGTCCTGTTGTATTACACAGAATTCAGTTCCTTTGTCACTCGGGAGGCATACGTAATTCTTTTCTTTGAGTTCTTTGATGGTTTTAATGTCAGAAGAACTGATATTTGACCACTTCTGTTGGGGGAGTAGTGCCTTAAGAATGGCTTGGAGTTTGTGATGGATCCTCTGGAGCTTGCTTTCAAGTTCGTCTTTGGAGCTGGGTCTGTAGATGTGTCTGGTTTGGGGATGTGTGAGAAAATCTGAGGGTTGAGGAATATTTTATCTTATCTGTCCCTGACGATGCCGTTGAGCGGCGAAAGCTCGGACTTTTAGTATTTTAGTGTTTTTTTACAGTAGTTCAAGGCCACAGTTGTATTTTAATCTTTTTAATCAAAATGCTACTGAAGGACAACATCCAAAGATTGCAAGAACAATGTACTTCACAAATGAGAAAGCAACGTTCACAAAACCGATACTGCTTTAAAACCTGACTGAAACTTCTAATTTTCTGTAGTTATAAGACATTCAAGGTCGTCTCTTTAAGACTGAGAGAGTACAGTGTATATGCATTTTTTCTTTAAATTTTTAAACTTTCGACTTCATTCATGTGAAAAGTCAATTGGGAGAAAAAACTCGGTACTTCCCAGTGAGAAATTTCCATCTCTTGTACTACCCAGAAATGGAATAATGTTACAACACCTTATTATACAGATTCCGCTCTATTCTCTGTCAAGTGGTCGCTTACAGGAGGTTAAAAACAAAAGAAAATTTCAAACTTTTAACTCTAAAAGTGGTCGCGGTTGCTTACGAGAGGTTGCAAATATAGTGATTTGACTTGGAAACTTTTGGTATTTTGGAAAACTGGTCGCTGAGGAGAGGTGGTCGCAACCGGAGGTTCGACTGTATGAAGATTCATCTTTCTGCAAAATTTTTAAAAACATTTGTGCATTGGGTTCAGAGCCACCTTGTTTACGATAATTTAAAGTGTCGGAACGGATACGGATACGCGGAACGAATCTTCCGGCAGTCTCCCGTACGGGTAATCAAATCTCCCGGATTAAAACGACTCAATCTCTTCGCCGTTTCTTAATACATTTCTGCATCTCTGATTTTCAAACACGCGCATGTTGACAGAAACAAAACAAAGAGGAGGGCCTACCGTAAAAGCTCTATTAACCCCCACCCCCCGGGGAGGCTTATTTAATTTCAGGCCTAATTAACGGGGGGGGGTTACTAGAGAGGGGGGCTTATTTCAAATCTTAAACACGCCGTTTTTGTCTTAAAATAGTTGTTGTACATAACTCAAACAACTGTAGTGCAACTTTAGTATTTAATACAGATCAGGAGACAGTATTATGTGTTTGAGTGTATATTTGTTTAAAAGCAAACCAACTGGGCCGCATGAAGTGGATTTCGTAAGAGGGAATAGGAGGGACTAATTACAAAATCTCGTGTTCCAAAGGGGGGGGGGGGTGCTTATTAGAGAGGGGGGCTTATTACAAACACCGACTTCCAAACGGGAGGCTTATTAGAGAGGGGGGGTTAATCGAGACGGGGGGCTTAATAGAGCTTTTCGATTCTGAAAAGATGGTCGATTTCATTTGGTAAGAAGTCATTTTGGGGTGGGGGTGGTGGGGGGGGTAGGTGGGTGGGTGGGTGTTTTGTGGGAAGGAAAGAGAAGGCTAATGGCAGGAAGTGTGATTGGCATCTGTGATATTATTCTGCGCCAGTCTAAGTAGATTCTGGTCAATATTTAGACTTACTAATAAATGACATAAATCATCCAGCTTCAGTAGCTTCTTTTGAAGTGACGTCTATGGAGACCGACGACCGATAACTGTCAGAAACCAAAAAAAGCAGCATGTAACAGCCAATTACACCACAAGCAACAGCTGAGTTATATAATTCCTACTTGTCATCAGTGTTCTCTGGATTGTTTTAAAGAATACAGTTTGGATAAGACTTAAAGCTGCGTAAATATGAAAAATTGCTCACCAGGGGCCCGTTTCTCGAAGCTCCCGGTAATTACCGGGTCCATTAAGCCGTTTTGTTTTTCATATCAATGGGAGCCGGTTTCAAAATCCGACTTTCGGGCGAAACGACCGAATTATTCATGAATTATTGCAAATTATTGGTCGGGCCATTTCCCAGCTTTCAATTCAGGTAATTTGAATG
>JAEMWC010000109.1:760000-802500 GCA_016490735.1 Pachyseris speciosa
TTGGAGGATGTTGAGGAACATGAGAAACCGAAAAGACCGACTACGGCTGTTGGAGTTTCAAAACAAGTCAAGGTAAGATTTGTGGAGTGATGAGAAGAAGATTTTACAGCACAAAGATCCATTTGTTGAAATTTGATCTTTCCCGCCTAAGAATCCATAATTCTGAGCCAGAGAGGAAAATTTCGAGTGTAGGCATACGCTAAGGCTTTCCGCGGTGTGGTTAATTGAAGTGTTTGATGCAAGGCATTCTTGCAAGTGACTGTATTCTGCACCTTTTCCTTGATATTACAATATACATGTACGAACTCAAACTGCATCCGTGGTGTTCGCGAGCCACTATTTCGAATTCAAGGCAAACTGTAGATTACATTGGAATTCAGTATCTCTGTTTACCTCATTCTTTGTGGCTATTTATTAGATTTGGATCGTGGATATAAGAAATGTGATGTTTTATCATCAAGTCTGAAGGAATTATAATCTGCTGTATACCACTGTAACTTTAGCTTATACTGTATAATCGTGGTAAGCTTAACATTAAATTATTAATATTGGACTTGTTCTCGAAATTCATTGAAACGGGGACATTTTCAGATCACACATTTTTGCTGATGTTTCCAAGGACTAACCGAAATTTATTGAGTGAACTTTTTACCTGCTCTAATTAACTGGTGTCAATAATGTTAATTAGTGCTGTTAAGAAAACATAAATTTTGAGGTAAACAAAACATTAGAGTGCACCTTTTTAAAAATAATTTTCTGCACCCTGTTTTCACAATTGGTTATGCGATATATTTTTATCCCAAAAAATGAAGCCTGTAAAAAGTTCATGCTTGCATCGCACGGCTGTAGATGGGTGAAGTGCTCTACCAACCCAACTAATAAAATTAAGCTAACAACCCAACTAGGAGTTGGTCATTTTGTTGGTTGGTAGTAAAATAATGTTTTGTTTATAGTTACAGGTGTACATATGCATATATATTTTGAAACAATAAAGGCTGAAGACTTCTCGCCCACCACTTTGACTATGTGAAACAGAACTAATAGTTTGGCCCACTGTTTATATGCTGCAGACAAGCTGATTATAACTACTTGTAATTTACTTCTGATTTATTTCTGTAATTTATTTTCAAGGTTTATTTCATTAATTGGCAAAGAAAACCTTCCCTTGTTTTGATATACCACGTACCGGTACTAATCTTTTACACAAACCTCTGTGTAAAATGGTGCTATTCGTGCGGCAGGTACAAGTGAAAGATGCAACCATTCATGATCAGCTGAAAATCATTGTAACTTACAATGGACGGAGAGAATGGTCAGGGACAGGATGATGAACTGTCAGTGTGTAGTAAATTTTGTTTGCTCATTGTGGTATCCTGCAAATGTAAAATGCATTACACTGTGCAATGTTTCATGCAACTTGTCTCACAACGCCATTGCGAGTCAGGTTGCATGAAACATTGTGCTAAGTGTAACATACCCTGCAACAGTCATAATCGTTGCAAGACATTAGCTGCACAAACCATCACAGAAAGTACAATCAAGTTCTACTCTTGGCAACGATTCGTACAACTTGTGTTGCTGTAATGTTACACACACACACAAAACAACCTTTCTTTGCCCTTGGTAGTATTTATAGCACAAGGCTAGTGGGGCCGAGCAAATACAGAAACAAATAATTCAAATAAAAATAACATGATAAGAATCCCAACTGGCTGGAGGCAAACCAGTTGGCCATTTACAAGGATGACCAAGGAGTTGACACTTGCTACAATGTTCATGCAACTTTTCTCGCAATGGTGTTGCGAGACAAGTTGCACGAAACATTGCACAGTGTAGCAGCTCCCCTTAAGCATTTTTTAACCAAAAATGTAGCGTTTTAAAAATTTGTTTTAACTATGATTTTACTTCTCCTATTTTGTAGCTTGAGGACAGAATTACTTTGGACCATTTGAATAAAATGAGACAAGCTTTTGAGGTAAGGGAGTGTTGCTAGTCTGACCATGAGAAAACAATACATCAGTAACATTCATTACATCATGAGTGTGCAATGAATATGATGATGGGCAGTGGATCAGACTTTCTGTTGTACTCTGACTAGAAGATCAGGGTTTTCTTTTATTTAAACATACAACTGTATTGACATTATTTTTCTCCAGGAGCAACTTCTGCTCATCCAGGGAGAGCTCATGCTGCTTGCATACATTAGTTTATTATTATTATTATTATTATTATTATTATTATTATTATTATTATTATTATTGTTGTTGTTGTTGTTATTATTATTATTTATTGTTTACATTTGTTTGGTGCAAGTACAAGTGCATATCATTTAAAAATGCTACAAGGCAGACAGAACCACCGTTCTTGTATTGAATTTGCCTACTGTAGATTCTTTTGTAAAAGATTGCACGAGATTAAATAGCAATTTGTTGTGCTCAATAGTAAGGTTAAGGTAAGGTATAAAGAAGCAGATCAGGTTGTTAGTGAATTTCCAGAGGGTGGTCTTTGTATTACTGGGTAAATTCTCAAACTCTATCAATCTATGGTAATTCAATAATATACTAACATTCTAAAATTTATATTCAACATGTATGGTAAAGTTTTCAGCCCTACCAAAAGGTTTCCAGGAGTGGGCAGCATAGCTGGAGTAGTAGACAGCAACTGCTAGACAAAAAGTGACTCTTGCTTGCCAAAGAACTCACAGTGATGTCCAGGGGCAAAAAATTTACTTTAGGCAGCAAATTTGCTGGCTGCCGACACATTTTGACAAGGCTGAGTTTTGCTTTTTGCTTTTGTAATATTCAGTGGCTTTCCAACCTTCTTGAATGTCTTTTTCACAGGAGGCAGATTCTGACGGCAATGGAACGCTTGATCTTGAGGAGTTCAAAGATGTTATCACAAAATTGTTTCATTTTAAATTCAAGGTTGGTAATTGCCACTGACAATGTTTCAACAAGCATTAGCATGTCAACTACTGTCTTAGACTGTTGTGAAGTGTATGTTTGATCAAAGAGTGCATGCCTCATTAAAACCCTTTGCAAAGCCCTTTGAAGAACTTTCTTGCTTCTACTCAACTTCACATTTCTGTTTGAACAACAGTGATGTGAGAAGGATAGAAGACTAGAATATAATACATGTTTATTATTCAACACATAAAGTGACAACATCCAAACTATGGTCATAGCATGCTCAATATTTGTAGTGCATACTTGATGCCTTGGATATCTTACAAGTGATGTATGTAAATTTGTATATACCTCACAAATTAATGCAATTTGGTAAGCTGAAGCCACTCTAAAGGCACTTAAAGGCCACATGGTAGTGGGCATTACCCCTTAAATCTACCAAAGCAAAGATTGAGCCCAAGCATTAGCAGCCATGGACAGCTGTTTCGGCCTTGTTAGGCCTCATCAGCATGGCATAGCTAATGCTCAGGCTCAAGTACCCACATATCCATAAAACAAGCAGTGAAAACGTAAAGCTTGTGGGATGTGGCTGGAGTGACAAGGATTATACCTCACAAATTAATGCGATTTGGTAAGCTGAAGCCACTCTAAAGGCACTAAGGCCACATGGTAGCGGGCATTGCCCCTTAAATCTACCAAAGCAAAGATTGAGCCCAAGCATTAGCAGCCATGGACAGCTGTTTCGGCCTTGTTAGGCCTCATCAGCATGGCATAGCTAATGCTCAGGCTCAAGTACCCATATATCCATAAAACAAGCAGTGAAAATGTAAAGCTTGTGGGATGTGGCTGGAGTGACAAGGATATACCTCACAAATTAATGCGATTTGATAAGCTGAAGCCACTCTAAAGGCACTAAGGCCACATGGTAGCGGGCATTACCGCTACCATGTGGCCTTAGTGCCTTTAGAGTGGCTTCAGCTTACCAAATCGCATTAATTTGTGAGGTATATCCTTGTCACTCCAGCCACATCCCACAAGCTTTACGTTTTCACTATGTAAATTTGTGTTTCTAGGAGAAATATGGCAGATTTTCCAGCTTTTTCTTGTCGCCTGATTTTAGCTGACTTGGCTTACGGCATTGTAGGCTAAGTATCAGGCGATATTCCACATGATTTTGCAGGATAATTGTTAAACATTGTGCTATATCCTAACTTTCTTGTTTCTGCATGATGGGAATAGTAAGAGCTACTTAAAGGGGCAGTGTCACGCTATTGTACCATCACTTTAGAAGCTTAAAACTGCCAATGCATCAGTGGAAATCTTGAAATAATGGTCTAGTTTTGTTGCCAAAGACTGTAGTACTGCATTGACACTATAAACTTTTGTATTCCATCGAAGATGACGGGTGGAAATGGATTGAAATTTGAAAAAACTTGCCAGTTTTTTCAAAATTTCAAGCTGTGCATTGAAAAATCACCCAAAAAATTATTATGGTTAGCTCTTCCTGCTAAAATTTCATTGGAATTCATCTTGCTGATTATGTAGGAGCATTTTTTGCACGATAACAGGTAAAAGGCAGTAATTTTGGCAGAATTGAACCAAAAACAGCAAAAATCCCGGTGACAGTGCTCCTTTAAGACTTAGTGTGCAAGTATTTAAAGTACTTGCACAATTCATATTATATTTTTGTTTGAATTGCTGGTGGAAGAAGTACATGTAACTTGCAGTTCATTGGCTTATAGCATAGCATAGCTTTAATTCTGTAACAGGTATTAAAATTTCAAAGGTTGTATTTATTGACCTTATTTGTGAAGCAGACAGGATTCAGAAAATAATGGTAGCTGTCAGTGACATTTTTGTGATACGTGCCAATGTTATGTTTGTAATTAAATGCAAGTAATATTTTATTTCTTTTGCTTTTGAAGACAATTTGACACTAAGCAAACTTTAAAAAGAAAATTTAACATAATTTTTTAGTATGTGGGAATATACATCTCCAACTTAACGTACAGCTGTACTTAATTAGTCATCAGTTTTCTTGTTAATTTATTTTGTTTTCTGCTAGTCCATGTGATTTTACATGTAATAGTAATAATAATTTTTGTTTATTAATAAACAGAATGAAGATCAGGTCACTGCTTTGTTTATGAAAATTGATTCCTCATCAGATGGAGAAATAAATTGGGTAAGGTTAAAAAATACAATTTAGTTAAATGTCATTTAACAAAGTTAACCGCCACAAGCTTAGCGGGCACCTCTGGCCAGCGGTAATCTGTTCAAGTGCAGGCTCACATGGTTCATTGCAGCTACGATTTTTCCTTCAGCTCGTGTTCTTGTGATTTTCTAGCGGTCTTCTACAAGTGTGCAGCGTTTATCTTTTGGCACTTCTTAACAGTTTCTTCGCCTCTCACAGCAGCTCCAAGCGGTGTTTCTCAGCGTTCCATCCCCCCACTCCCCTCCCCCCCTTTTTTTTTCCCTTCCACTGATTCATGCAGTGTTGACGGGTGCCTTGAATGGGGGCTCATGACTGGGTTGTGGGGATTTGCCAGCCATGGGGGCAGTATTCTATCTAGGGGCTGGCTGGCCACAGTGGAAGCCCCTGGATACCTCAGGCACCCACCTTCCATTTTAGCGAGGCAGCGGTTAATATTATTTTTTTAGTTTTGTTTGGTAACACAGCATTAATTATTTCAATTCAATTTTCTAATGAAAACATTTTTGTAAACATTGTCAGTTCATTAGCCAATTTGTCCTTCACACTTTCAACTTCTGCTATTTTCTATTTACTGTTCAGTGTTTATAATACATGTACAGTTAACAAAGAATTACAGTTATGTAAATTTAACCATTTGAAGCTGCATTTGTTAAACCTCTGGGTTTAAAAGTTGGGAGTTCAAAATCCAATGTATTGATTTTACGACATGTCTCCTGAAAGATTTACGGTTTGTTCAATAACATATTTCAGTCATCAACAGGTCTTTTTTAATTTTCACATTTCATGCTTTGGTTGGCTTTGTGTTGCCATTTAATTTACATCAATTTCAAAGCCCTAGAATCTTATTTTGAATCTGAGCTTGCCTCACGTAAAAATTGTATTTAATATGATCATTGTGTAAGCCTATTGAATATACAGGTTTGCAGGGTTACATCAACAGCATTATTAATGTTAAAAATGAGCAGTTTTAACAGTTAATCTTTAAGCTCTATCACACTGTGCTGCAGTTAAAGAAAGATTTTATTTTTAATGTTGTCACTGAGTAGGTGGGTCCTGTTGAGAATATTATGATCCTCCTTTATAAATTCATTGGGCTTGTTCATCTTTTGAAGTAACTGGGTTAGTCCAATTAGCAAAAACTTGCCCAACTCTTACATGACTATATTTCCTAAATTGGGCAGATTGGCTTCAACAAATTATTTTGAAAGTGTATTTGTATGCAGTCTGGCCCACTTACCTGTGTAAGGAATTGAGATTTCTAAAACTGGACTGGAAATTTTCCAAATGAGCATACTGGCTGGCTACATTGTATATACTGGCCAGTATAAAACATTATTATTGAAAGTGCTGGCATCTGTCTGTTAAAAGATGGTGTACATGTATTAAATCTATCAATCTGGCTAATCTCTTGGATTTTTTTTAATAACTAATAATTAGTTATTAAAAAAATACCTTGCAAATAATTAAATTACAGCACTGAGAAATACTTTATCAATGAACAATTTTTCAGAAGACACTATATACCGGACGGGGTATGCTTTTTAAAATTTCTTGCTTCATGAATGAAGCTTAAGCTCGAGTTTAAAAGTGGAAATAATTCTTCAACCAGTTTTAGTTTCTGATGGAGTCAGTTGGCTCAGATTTTCTTAACACCTTAAGTTTTAGTTCTTGTACATGTACATGTGTTGTAGATGTGTGAATTCAAGGCGTGATGATAGATATATAGACATGTGATAGATATAATATAACCAACTGCCTCGATTAAGTGGAAGGTGGGTGCCTGGGATACCCAGGGGCTTCCACTGTGGCCAGCCAGCCCCAAGATAGAATACTGCCCCCATGGCTGGCAAATTCCCGCAACCCAGCCACGAGCCCCCATTCAAGGCACCCATCAACACTGCATGAATCAGTTGAAGGAAGAAAAAATAAGGGATGGGAGAGGGGGAAGACACTAAATGAACCGCTTCATGGACCACTGCATAAACACTCGACAAAGAACTCGCAGATCGTAGCGGTGTACAAAGCTACCATGTACCATGTGAACCTGCACTTAAGGGATTGTCCGCTGGATTCTCACTGAGCTCGCAGGTTGCTTGACCACGAAGCTTGAGGACCGCTTGACCGCTAAGCTTGAGAACCGCTTAACCGCTAAGCTTGTGAACCACTTGACCACTAAGCTTGTGAACCACTTAACCTCTAAGCTTGAGGACCGCTTAACGGCTAAGCTTGTGAACCGCTTGACTGCTAAGCTTGTGAATCATTTAACCTCTAAGCTTGAGGACCCCTTGACCACTAAGCTTGTGAACTGCTAGACTGCTAAGCTTATGAACTGCTTGACTGCTAAGCTTGTGGACCGCTTGACTGCTAAGCTCATGGTGGTTACCTTAGTGAAATTACCTTAGTTAAATTTAAGTATTGACAGTAATTTTTGTTCACCTTGAATTAACATTCTTGTATGATTACAGTAAATGCACATCTGTAGAACTTTGCTGTATAGTTAAAACAATATTGTAATTATTGGAATAAAAGATATCTGTCCCAGTACATTGTATCAACCTCTCTGAGTAATTTGAAACCCTTATCTCTTGTGGTTATTGTGGTTTTGAATCTGTTTAGGATGAATTTTGCACATTCATGCAGCTGGAGTATGCAGAGAAAGAGGACTCATACTTACGCTCTAAAGAGGTGCATCAGATTTCTGCTTATAATAACTTTAATAATAATTATTTGATGCAGCATTAGTTGTTTATAAAGGTATACTCAAGTAGGTGACTACAGCCTTCTCAATGGTTTAGATTAAAGAAGGAAGGAACATGACAAGGGTATTTAGTTGAGCTACTAAGGCAAATCAAATTCCCCTTGTTACATTATATGGAAAAGGTGACGTCTGCGAAACAGCATTGCCACTTGTGTTCCAGTATCCCACTGTTTTCCCAAGAACTTGAGAAAGATCCTCCAGCCTGACAGTGGTTATTGTTCAAGCAAATTCTGACCAGTTTTCATCTAAATATAAAACTGGTCTTGCAATGTATCCATGCATTATGCTGCTTAAATTTAGCGGGGATTTCCATATGCATTGAAAATGATCAAAACATGTAATGTTTACCATGTTTTTCAGCCATCAAAAAGTTGAATGGGTGGCAGAAATCCTGTGCAAGGCCACAGAGCATTTAAATGTGTAAGAAATTTCTCTTCAGTTCACTGAGTGTGCACTCCACATCAGCTTATATTTATTTTTGTAAACAGTGTCTCAGAAAACTTTGTTAGAGCAACATGGACTTTGCAACAACTTGCGAAAAAATTGGAGAGGAGCTTTTTGAAGATTACCATGATTGTGAATGTTTCAAAGCAGTAACATCAGCTTCTCCTGAGAAGCAAATTCTCTTAGATGAATAATTATTGGTTTCTTCTACGCCGAACGACCATGGCTCCTCGCTTAATGTGCTTTTTTCAACACCTGTCAAGGTCTTCCCCACGGATTCTACACACGTAATTCCCAACGTTTCTCCTGTTGGGCTGTGATAAATTAGCGAGTAGCTGAAGAGTCTGAAAATGAACGTAAGACTGTAGTGCAAGGTAAGGTTCAGTAGTCAAGCAAGACTAATGTGAACACGCTAACTGAAGAGATGGAATTGGAAAGCTTGGGGAAATGTTGTACATACATACATACATACATACATACTTACTTATCCTCTCCCCGTCGGTGCTTTTCAGGGATGGTTTACAATGCTTCTCTGGGGTGAGATTGGACATCAGCCTGTAAAGGTGCCTCTGGCTGCTGCTATCAGTCCATATTTGATCTCACCCACCCACCCAACCCACACATGAATGTCAAAGACATGAAAGGTAGAGATAGACCACTACGCCGGGAACTACGTCCCCTACTCTTATCGAACAGTGCATGGGTTCTTTAACGTCCCACAGATTATAAGGTACAAGGGTTGTGAGACGGGACGTACGGTTTATCGTCCTTATCCAAGAAGAGTAGAAAGTCTAACCATTTGCAGATGTTATTACAAAGGCAGCACTTTTCTCCTCAATTATTTAAAGACCCTAAGTGTTGGTCCGGCTGGGGTTTGAACCTGCGGCCTCCTGCACGCTAGTCTGGTGCTCTACCACTGAGCTTAAACTGGTTGGCGGTGTGTGTGGATGAGATTGTGTCGGGGTACATTGACCAGATAGCCACAGTAGCAAAATTTAAAACCAAACAGAGGGGTAACTGGAACACGATTAGCGATGCTGTTTCGCAGACTTCCCTTTTCCACGTGCAACAAAGGAAATAGGAGATGTCTGCACGCAAGCACATGATGTACATGTCATGTAAATTGAACTTACTGTAGAGTAAAATAATTTGTGGATGAGATTTTCGTCCAAGCCTGAATTGAGTAATGCTAACAAGTCTAGCTACATTAATTTTTATACTCCTTACAGTGTACATGTAGCTACATGCATGATTATATTATTAAGAATGCAGGATATGATCTCTGTTGATATTAAGGATTCATTTGTGCGAAGAGATATGAATTGCATTGTATGTTCTGTGAAATTAACTTATAAATAATCTTATTTGTAATGTTCTGTCTTTAGACTGCTTTTACTTTACCTGCTGTCATTGCCATGAGCGAAAACTCTAACTCATCACAAAGGGAGCATGTGATACGACTGACTAACACGGCAGACAACAACTTCCTTGTTGTTAGCAAGGTATGGAATTAAATAGTCTGAGTGAGAATTCAGAAACCTATGACAGCCTGGAACACCTTAATTACCAGGTCAATGATCCAGCAACCATACATGCATAAATAATAATTATGTTAGGTTGAGTTTGTGGCCTTGTTAATGTTTTTTAAGGCTGAAAATCAGCTAAAATATTGAAATATTGAGTTGCCATGGGAAGCAAATTTTTTATAGCCATAGGTGTGTTACTTGTGGAACTATTAGCCTATCAGGTTTCAATGGTCTCTGCCGCAAATTGACCGAGAGAGCTCTATTATTTTGTATACTTGATGTTACATTGGTTTGAGTGTATGATGTCATCAGTCTTCTCATTTGCATATTCTACACATTTTTCAAAGTTAAGTATCTCCAGAACCTAATACAGATATTTGCAAATATCTTTAAATATCTCCAGAACCTAATACAGATATTTGCAAAATATGGTGGTGTTTTAAACTTTTCCTGGAATTTTATGTGATAAACTTAATAAAAATTTGATCATAGTGTAGCTCACTTCAAACGGTAGTGCATCATTGCATGCACTAGTAGATGACTATTTCATGAAATTCAACTCCTTTGAAGCTTTCAAGTTAGTTTGATGCTGGGTTTGTGAAGATGGTAGACCAAGTGTGTATTCAGTGTTTCAAGGATTTTTATCAGAAAGATACATGTAATAATGTTGTGCCCTCTGATTGCACAATCAGTAATGTGCTGTAATTGAGCCCCAAAGTTGCATGCAACTTGCAATTTGTTTGGACCATGGTAATAGGTGTGTTGATAACTGTTTCAAGGATTTTTTTTTATGATAAAGATAAAATAATGCAGTTATGGCCTCTAGGGTGGGCATATACACTGTAGTAAGTGTTGTGCTACATTGGGCCCCAAACTGCAGCAGCTTGCATGAAGTCTTAATAGACTGGTATGAAATCAAGCACTAAGGTTGAAACCAGTCCTGTCCCCAGAATACTTTCTCGGCATAATAAGAAGACAAGTGGGTTCAAAATATCCTAGCTATAGGTGTACGCCATAATGAACTATTAATAGTATTCAGATTTATTTAAAGGTCCCTATTATTTTGCATTATTTTTCTTTGTAATACAGGATGGTCTTGTCTCATTTTGGTCTCAAAATATGGAATTTAAAAGAATGAAACAAGCAGTAAGTTTAAGCCAAAAAAATGTTGTGATACACTATATGTACTTAGTATATTAAATTATTGTTTTTTTTTGGAAGTGAGAATGTACATGTATGAGAATGTATGAGCTATGGTAAGTCTGGTGCATGCAGTTTTGATGCATGCAGTGAAAACTGTTATTTCAGTTTTTTAGTATAGGTAATCATGATTTTGAGTGCAATTTGGAATTAAAGTCGAGTCAGGTCAAGTGTACCCCCCCCCCCCCCTAGATTACATTAATGAATTGATTATTTGAACATTGAACCCGTTAGTCATTTCGAATAATGCAATCATTTTTGAAATATTTGAAGCAAACTTTGATTGCTGATTGGACTAAGCAAACAATAGAGGCCCTCCTTATATGGGAAATCGCAGCGTCCAACATGGCATCCAGTGGTAAGTGGAAGTGATAAGCGAAAAACGGTATTGAAAATAATGTTATTATATCAAGAATTTTTTTTTTGCTTTCTACATCCCATAGAGCTTCTAGAAGTCTTATTCGTGATAAAAGGATTTCAGGCGAAGTTCTAGCAAGTTTTCTCTTCAATATTTTTGGTTGCTTACAATGCTGTATGCTATCAGCTGTGTTTAATTTCACTCCGTACAAATGTATTATTTTTAGGATTCCTCGGAAAGAACAATATTGTTGGATTTTAAAGGGCTAAAAAAGGTGTGCTCTATTAAAAGAGATGACAGAAATAAAGTCTCGTTGGTTGAGCATGTTTTTCAAACACATCTACGGACATAGTCCAATCAGCAATTGAAATTTGATTCAAATATTTCAAAATGATTGCATTATTCGAAACGACTAATGGGTTCAATGTTCAAATAATCAACTCATTAATGTAATCTAGGGGGGTACGCTTGACCTGACTCAACTGTAAACTCATTGACAAAAAATGAGCTTGGGAGCAGGTGCTTTAAAGGTGGAAGGGCCTGATGCACAGAAGGCAGCAATGCACTTAAGGTAACTAAGGCAACCATGCAAGCGCCCACCACCTGGCACCGCCACACTGAAGATGAACTTTAGTGGAAAACTTCCCAAAGCCCATACTTACCTCCCAAGAGGAAGGGAGGAGTAGGAGCACAAATCCACCGGCAGCTGTCAGCCTTGACTGCGAAATGATCCGCTAAGATCAGCAAAGCAAAGCAAGCTATGTTAGTTGTGCAATCACATATAAGAGCCCCTGAAATTACAGCGGCCACCCCGCATAGAGCCTGCCTGCTTGAGGTGCAACTGCTGGCCAGGAAGCCTTGTCTTGAGGTTGACCTTGCCTAAATTACATTTAGCCACATTAAATAAGTGGCCATTGTACTTGTAAAATAGAGTTAATGACTTGAGCGCTCACATTTATCTGGTGTTGTCTAAATACAATCATCACTAGTTTACATGCAGAGGACAGCTGCATCACATGTCACAGAAACTCGTAGTCATCTTTTATAACATAAGTACTTTGACTAGCACTTGAACTGTACACCTTTGTGTAACCTCAGCCTTATCTTGATAAGTTTACATTGCTTGCATTCTGTAATCAATACGAAGTTATGCTTCCTTCGGCGCACCCACATTCATCATACCACTTGGTTGTTTGCTCGTGCACGTATTACTAGGAGTTTAGTTCACTGTCTCAGTTGTATTAGTGTGTATTTTGACCATGCCTCACATGTCCAATCGTCGCAACCGCTCTTCCGCACAGGACCTTCAGACACTGTCAGTGGCCGATCTTCATGCCTTGCCAAGGAAATCACTCATCCTCTAAGCTTCGGCTCACTATCCATGGGCACAATGGCAGTCATTGCCCAGCGACTCTTTGAATTCGATCATGGCAATCACGGTGTTCTGGCCTCCAACTCCATGGCTGCTTGTTTGCCCACTCAATCACACAACCATGACTGAACAGGACAATCGATGGAGCCGCAACAGGCCCATTTGCAACAATTGCAATCTGACTCGGCTTTCTCTGACACTCAGTTGGGTCAAATCTGGGACCTCATCGCTTGGGCCATCGCATCCCATCAGGAAGGAACTAACAGTGGAAATATTCCACCTGAAGTCCCTCTGTTATTGCCATCCAGCTTTCTCAACACGGGGAAATCTCTTCACTCCAAGTCCAAGATGGCCTCTAGTCCCCAGTCTCCCTCCTGCTAGCCCTGGGAACTTGCCTTGAGGGATCCTGACCAACCCAGCCCCCTATCACAAAACCAAGCCCAAGACGACCTCTTCTTTGTCACCGCTCCTGGAAAAGCTGCTAACAAAAATTCTCAAATGTGAGTATGTTGATTTTAATGAGCTCCTAGCTGACATGTTCCCTCACCCCTCCCAAGCTTCATCACATGCCAACTTTACCCAGGTTATCAACCCTCAAGATATTAACATGCTGGCTTTCTTTCCTTCCCAACGAAAGAAACGTCGCATTGATGGCCTCTCATCCTGGCTGGAGGCTTGGAATATTTACTTCTGGAAGCTCCTCACCCAATTTCCTCACCTCGTGGCAGACCACCTTGCATACCAAGGTTAGCTGTAAGTTCAAAGCTTCTGCTTGGCTCATGTACTACACCGCCTTCTGTTACATGATCACTTTGAAGCTCACCATCTCTTTGTCTAAAGTCAACGAGCACATACAACGACATTTTTAAAGAGGAGACCCTCCCTTATTGCATTACTTGCCACTCGTACGGCCACTGCACTATCGCTTTCCCAAGTCAAAGTCCAACCAGCCTTTTCGTCCCTTTCAACCCAATTCCCCCTCCACTTTGCTTGCCACAGCCATCACCCCTTCCACCTCTGCCTCCCAGCCTGGACAAGCTGCTGAGACTTCAACCATTGTGTCTGCCGCCGGCCCAATTGCTACTACCAGCACATCTGCAACAAGCCTGGATGTGGCAGAAGTCACCTCGACCTCCACTGCCCCAAAGGGGTCGGACTGTAGGTTTCCACATGGGCCTCCTTCTACTCCCATAAACATCCCACACTCTTCTTCACCGCAACGCTGTTTCAGAAGCCGTAGCCAAAGAAGTTTCCAGGGGACACACTGCTGGCCCCTTCCCCTCATCACCTTTGGTGTGGGAAGAAACTTCTCTTCTACTGTGACAACCAAGCAATGGTGAACATCTGGGCCTCAGGCACTTCATGTGAGCCCGTTCTCATGCACCGTATGCACCTTGTGTATGCCATCTTTTTCTGTGCTGCTTCCCACCATTTTACAGTCCTGATCTCTCAATTATCATTGTAACTGATAACACAATTGCTGATTCTTTATCCCATTTGCAGATGTCCCGCTTTTGTCAACTCACTCCAGCAGCAGACCTGGAAACAACCCTCTCCTGAAGTCAGCGGCAACCCTTTTGCACATTTCTTAACTTTTCTCTAATCTCAGGCCATTGCTCCATCCACTTGCCATTCTAACATGGGCGGCATCCGCCGCTATACCACTTTCTGCACCTCCAGGCACTGGAAAAGTTTCCCAGTAATGGAGTCCACTCTATGTTATTTTGCTGCCTACCTTTCCAATCAAGTGAGTTTCAAGACCATCAAGTTGTACATGGCCGCCACTCGCTTCACTCACATCGAGAACAGGCTGTCAGACCCATTCCAGGATGCCCCACTCCTTCATTTTCTCCTGCGTGGATTCAAAGGTAGTGCAGGTCTCTCATTTCATCATTGCCTTCCCACCATGGCTCTCCTTTGTAGAGTTAAAGTTCAGTTGGCCTGCACTTCTGACATCCTGATGTTGTGGTCATCCTTTACATTGGCATTTTATGGCTTTCTTTGCTCCAGGGAATTTACATCACCGTCCACTACACAGTTCAGCCCCCTTACCCACATCAGCTTTAATTAGTTGCCTGTATTCTAACCTGCAATATCAAATAAATTATGCATGTATGTATGTATGTATGTATGTATGTACCCATCTCTGTGCCACTGATGTTTCCTTCACCGCCGATGACTGCCTCACTCAACACTTAAAGTCATCAAAGAATGACCCCTATCATCTGGGGCTGCTCACTGCTGATCACCCCTTCCCACCACTCTGTCTGTGCAGTACAGGCCCTTTGCAAGTACCTATCCATTTGTGCTGCAACTGGCTCTTCTCCCCTCCATGTCTTCCACTCTGGCTTTATCTCACCAGGGCAAAGGTCACCTCAGTCCTCCGCACTCTCCTCCAGTGCTTGGAAATTCCTGTGGAGCTCTATGCCTCTAAAGCTTCAGGATTGGTGCTGCCACTACAGCAGCCGAAGCAGGCCTACCTCCTTGGCTAATCGAAACGCTTGGGAGGTGGTCACTCTCTATTATCAGGACACCGCCGTCTGTTCTTCAATGGGTATCAACCATCCTGGCCTCTTCCAGCTCCTCTGGACAAGGAGTGTGGAACCCATCAGAGGGACGTTGCATCCAGGACCTCTCCTAATCATTACTAGATACTAGTAAAGTAGTATTTGGGACATAATTTGGGTGCACACCTGCCACTTAGCTTTGCATGTAGCAGGCTGGGTGGGGTCCTTATCCCACCTTAGCTGTTATCTAGCCACACTCATTGGCTCATCCCTTGTTTTGTAGTTATCTAGCCGGGTGTCACATCCGCAACACTCGTTGGCTCATCAATTATTAATAATGGCTCATCACCAGTTCAGGGTGTGTTGCTGTCACCCTTGCTGCGTTATACTTTGAAGGGTGTGTTGCTGCCACTCTAGTATATTATTATTTACTATTTTGCAGGGTGTGTTGCTGCCACCTTAGTATACTATTGTTTACTACTTTGCAAGGGTGTTGCTACCACCCCTACTTCCACCAGGGTGTACCCAGCAACCTTTAGTCCCATTTACTGCCAAAGACTGTGTGTATTTACTGTGTACTTTATTTAGCGATAAAGTTGTTAATACGAGTAATTTTTTTCAAAGACTCACAAAATTCAGCAAGTGCAATTTGTGGTCTTTGAAAAAATTTACAAGTGCTTATTTCTTCCAAATTGCACGAGAAAATCATGTGATTACTTATTTAATTTAATCATATAGACGAAAACATTGCCAGATAGCTTATCATAATTTTGTGGAAGCAACGCAAGTGAATCAGGGATTTCATTAGTAGCTGGCAACCAGCAAAACTCATTGCCTACTTTGACAGAATTAACCTCTTACCGCCGCCTACTTTGTCTGTATTTTCACTCAAATTATTTAAAAAATTCGTCAGGTTGCCGCTTACTAGTACTTTAGTTAGCTCAGAGGGCTATTTCAAAACTTATTGAAACCCCTGGTGAATCACGTGCAAAGATACTTCATTCATCACCTGTTCAGTTAAAACAACAGTTTTGTCAATTGATGTTTTTAAAATGTATAAGCTGCAAAAACTGGCTAACCAGTTATGGGTTATACCTACATGTATAATGCTACTTTGTTTCTCAAGTGTCTATCAAAGATGCTGTAAACATTACCTTCAGTATTTCTGGACAGGTTCATAATCTTCGCCTTGTTCGTTTTTGTTATCTTGGCATAAAATGGCTTGAGCAGAGTTTTAAGTTCAACAGGCTCATAATTTTCAATTTGTTTTTTTTTTTTTGCTCGTAACTCATTGATATGCCTGAACTTTGCACCATTCAGAGGCCATGTTTGATTGGCTCAATTACAGTGTCTTTGTTTATCAATCAATCAGAATCCTCTGGTTATTTCTCTTATTTGTACTGTATTTCCTCATTTCATTACCTTTTGTCTGCATTGTGTTTTCTGAAAACTGCATTTCTCTTAGCCAATCAGAATCAAGAAATTTTATATGTATATTATCATTAATTAAATAAATATACATTTTTCTTTTCAAAAATTACTGTTTTGTAAATTTCCATTGATATTTTAATGTTAAAAGATTTTTACAAGTATATTTACTGTGTTAGACCAAGTTCTCATCCCTGGCAGTTTTTAGAAGTTGCAGCAACTCTAGCTAAATTATGATATTACACGTGTTACAAATTAATATTAAGTTCACTTGTCTATTTTTTTGTTAGGCTGAGAGCTCAACTAAGAAGACAAAGTGGATTACAGACTTTGTACTCATGCCACAATTTACAAAATTTATCATTTCAACAGGGTGAGTTGATGTCACATTGTTATCAGAGTAAAGTAAATATAATAGCACATATTAAAAACTGTATTGCTAAATGGAGGTGGGGTGCCCAGATATCCAAGAGCTTCCACTATTGGCAGCCAGCTCTTAGATGAGACTGCTCCCACGGCTGGCAAATCCTGGCAACCCAGCCAGAAGCCCCCATGCAGAAGGGAAGAAGGGAACTCATCATGCTGGAAGTATGGTGGGGAATACGCTAGAAGACAGAATGGTGCTGGCAAAAGCTCTGCAAATAAGCTACAGTGGAACGAATGCACATTAAGGAATCCAGACACATGTGGACAAAGAACACCGCTCGTTGCACCAGGATACCAATGCTAGCTCAAAGCATGCACTGGCGCATGTGTATGATTGAACATAGCAAACCACGAGGGAACACAGACCCCTGATGGATGCACCAATCACAGAAACACCGCAGGGCACAAGAGAATGCTGACATTAGGCAAATGCACTGGCACATGTACATAACAGAACGCTGTGACCCTCAAGGCAACACAATTGCTCTTTGTTGTTAACTTCATTAAAGTACATTTAACTGCGTTATATGTTGTGGTTCAATTCTATCCTTGGTTTAAATTTTTCCTCCCTTTGTTTTTGGGTATGGTAATGTATGATAATTTGTTTAAAACAAAGGAAGAAAAATTTAAACCAAGGATAAAATTGAACCACAACATGTACAACCCTTTGACTAAGCACTGACAGCCAACCATACACTAAAAATATATATACGTCAGCAATGGAAGTCGGCCGTTTAAACAAAAATTCTATGAACTAAAATTCACCAGTCTCTTCTTCTTCGTTGTTGCTAGAAAAGCCTTGGCTGCTGGTGACTATTTGCGTTATACCCTCTACTTCATTGGAAGGGCGGCATTATAACATGTAGCTAATTTTAATTGGTGTTTTCATGTGCATGTTTTTCCCTAACTTAACTAAACTGGTGATCACACATCACACTGAGCCTGTGAAGCACCATGCAGTTCCATGGAGATTTAAACCTGTTATTTTGTCAAAAATTACTTGACTCCTAAACAAGCAAAAACAAGAAAAGGATTAGAGCATTTTAAGATTGAAAAATCAAAATACTGTAATAAATTACTTTGCCTTTACATATACATTATAGGGACAGGGAAATTCAGTTCTTTGAATTATCAACATTTGAGCCATACTGTCAAATCACTGGTTTGGAGACAACTCCTTTGAGACTTGATTACTGGTAAGGAAAATTGATTATTGGTTGAAAGTGTATGTACACTGTCAGCTGCACAAGTACAGAATGATTTACTTCTTTTCGTTTAATCACAGATACCATTGTCGATTCCCCATATATATCCTGCAAGATAAGGTCACACAACCAAAGAGCACATTTCTGCATCTTGCAAAACATAACTCTTTTGGAGAAATTGTTGAAAAATTAATGTAATGTTCATGTAACCTAATGGCAAAGAATGCAACGTAAGAAAATTAATTGTCCAGCTTGCCATTTTGGCCGAGAATGTAAATACTGTAGTTACTAGGTTTGAGGTAAAGTTTACCAAAGTTGTTTTGTTTTTTTGTTTTTTTTTGGAGTAATTCTGGCAGTAAATTGGAATCCCCCTACTCTGTTACAAAATCATAAGTCTCTACAAGCTCCCTGAAAAAGAGCACGTCACTTGCCTTAAAAGATAGCATACACTAATTCAACAGGAAAATCTGTAATGTTGATGTTAATGAAAGCCTTGCAGTTTTGCATGTCAGGAAAAACAGACATTACAACTATGGGAAATGGGAGAGCCATATACAGTGTAATATAATTACAATTAAGTTGTACTGATATACATGTTTCAAATGCTGTAGCATTCGAAACATATACACATTGTTCAGAGTTCATTGAGTACTTAAATAAGACACTTACTTTCAAATGCTTTTTTATATTTCTTTTCTTACAGTCCAACCGGACCAGATGAGTGTATTATACTTTATGGAGATAGCCAGGTATAACATTCTAAAATCTACTTTTAATAATATTAAAACAGAATTTCATTGTTGATAAACTTTATTGCACATGTATTATTTCTTTTAAAACTGGAATTTAATTTCTTTTTTAATTTTGTACACATTTTTTTGGATCAGTCTTTAATTTAAGCACTGTACACTGTATATTGTATATTGATTTTAAGTATTGTTGTTATAAACACTTTAATTTTGAGACAGTGAAACATAATTATATGGCCTTTTATAGCAGTTGACATTATTTTAATTTATATTTCTTTTGTCAGGGATGTGTAAATATATTTATGATGAATTCTGTAGGAGAGACATTAAGGTACTGAATTTATTACATTTTAAATTTCATTTATAACCTGTTTAGTTGTATGTATTAGAATTGCATTTTTTGGCATGTGTGGTTTTGATGAATAAATAAATAAATAAATACAGTCTGATCAATCGCTGTTAAGTGGTCCAGAACTGGGAATTTTAAGTGGATTGCTTGCTTAAATTCAACTTGAATGCCCAAAGGTCCTTTCAAGGTTAAATGAAACAGACATCATCCATTGCCCATGCTATTGAGCTTTAACGCCTGCGTCGCAAGTGGAGGTTGGGTGCTTGGGGACCTGGGGGCTGGTACCGCCGGCCCAAACCCAGGTCGGTAGAACACACCATAAGCCTGCTATACACGCAACCTACCCACGAGCCCCGCCCACCACACCAGGCCCCAAACCAAGCACCCGTCACACTGAACTAGGAGTTCAGTGGAAGGAAAAATAAATAGTAATAATAATAATTAATAATAATAATAATAAAACTAAAGGGAGGAGAGGGAGGGGAAATACTCGCAAACACACGAGCTACAATGCCCCGTACGCAGAATGAAGTAAAACTACAAGCACATGCAAAAGTTGCGTGCATAAAATATAACGGAACCACTGCGACCAATGGACTGCCTGAAGACATCAGACATAAGCCAGAAGACTCTTAGGCTGCCAGTAACCCTGCCGGTATACTAGCAAATGCTTATAACTCCATGCCATGCCAATAACTGAGCAAAACATGCTCCTAGTCGTTAACTAGGTTAAATTGCATTTAACCCCATTAAAATTAATAAATTGATTTGATTTAATTTTTTTTTTTTTGACATCATCAACCTTGCTGGACACCCTTTTATTCGGCCGTGCAACATATTGAGTGAGGCTTAGACAGTGCATAAAAAATTGAGGATTCGACCATATTCAAAATATTTTTCACAGAAATGCCTCAAATGATAACATTATTTAGGTGAAAAAATAATTAGGGGTTGGGTGCAATTTAAAGGTTTTTGCAAATATCTTGCCATGATAAGATCTAAGTGTAGATCCCTGTAATACTGTAATCTGGACTTAAAACCAAATAGTTGAGGATCCCAGAAGTTCAAAGCCCTGATCAACCCTCCAGTCAATATCACAGCGAACACGAAGGAAGTCAAGTAATGATGAACTGTGATGTGTGCAGATTTCATTAAGTACTTCGTTACCTGGTATAATTGTTGTCTTTTATCCTCCTATTCAAAATCTTAACAAGAACCCTGTTATTACAAAGACTGACTTCCAAACAGGGCTTAGTAGAGAGAGGATTAATAGACAGGGGAGGGGCGGGGGTTAATAGAGCTTTTACTGTAGATCTGTTGGTAATTTGTCTTCTTGCATGCAATAGGTTAGCTCAGTTTTTACATAAGATGTCTTTGTGCAAGACAGCAGTAACAGTCTAGACTAGTCACTATTAAAATTAACAAGGACTCTTAAAAAGGCTAAAACAAAGCAATGTTCCACTTAAATGTAGCTGCATAATCAATGATTTTTAAAGTTCCCTGGAGTTTATCTATAAGTGAAAACAAACTGTTGACTGTATATGTATATAAAGAATGTGTTATTGTCCTTTTTTTTCCTGCAGAAATTGGAAGAAAATGCCCAAGGTTGAAGGAATAGCTAGTGTAAATATAGATAGGTTTGTATTACTCATTGCTGTTCATGAAAGAATAATTATATAATTATAACCTTCAGTTAATTTGAAAAGTTGTATTTGATGCTTAAGCAGTACCATTGTTGTAGGTTAATTGCCCATTCATTGTTAAACATTATCAAATACACTGTCAGCTGATTGGTTTTATTGGGTAATTCCAGAAAATATCCATACGCATACCATGGCGGCATCTTGGAATTCCAAGGAGAGGGGGTTTCTTGGACTGGAATTTTGAAGGCATTGGGGGAGAGGGGTGGGGGGGGGGGGTAACAAGGTTTGGAATGGGGGTGGGGGGAGTGGGGAGTTCAGCTCTTGATTTCCAGTGGGGAAGACGGCAAAAGCTTCACTTGAAATCGCTGATCTCTTGACCGTTCAAGTATGAACTGACGACTGTGGGACATAGGATAAAGATTGCCAGTGTTCCTGTAGATGAAAGTAGATCAAAGGTGGATTGTGTAGCGAGCTCCATATGGAAGATGTCTTTAACTTGATGAATTAGTCATTAGGTTCATAAAATATACTCTCCACATTTCTTTCAATTTAAAATATTGTTGATTGATGATTGGATGATCTCGTTGCATGGGAAAAACTCTGCACCAGTCTCCCATTTGCAAATGGAACGCCTGACAGATTTGGATTAAACGTTTTTCCTGTCCCTCACCTGGTAAGTATTGTGTTTGTCCCAAAGTCCTCTTCGGAAATTCCAAAAGGGATGGGGTGAAACATTGATGCCACCTGTGGTTGGGTATGGATATTTTCTGGAATCACCCATTTGAAGGATCCAAGATATGAAAGTTTAATGCGGTGTTATTTATTTTTAATGTGTCATCTCATTGCAGTGTTGTAAATTCAGAAAATTCAAGATTCACATGTATCAGGTAAGTTAACACTGTAAATACTGATTTTGTTCTGTGATGTGTTGTTTTGAATTACACATCAAGTGTTATCTTTTGGTTAGCACTTGGCATGGAACAGTGTGAACAGTGTGCATGTTTCTATCTTATCTAGTAGATATCAATGCATGGCAACTTCTTCAACTTAACCTCCTTTTGGATGCAATTTAAATTGCTTTTAGTCTACCAGTAAAAAGTTAATGCCTCGAAAATATATATTCTCTGAAACCAATATATTTTAGGATCTTAATCATTCAAAACGTAAAGAAATTTCATCACTAAGGGCCTGTGTTTACACAAGTGAATGTATCCTGGGACGAGTTTCATCCCGGGATGAATTTCACTGACCCTGGTGTCTGGTTATTTGCCTCTTAGTGTTAGCATGATCCCAGGGTGAAATGTGTTCATTCTGGGATAATTTCATTCCCGGTCTTAATCACCAGGATAAAATTTCATCCCAAGGTTAAACGTTACCAAAACTTCCATGTAAATGCTCTTCCCGGGATGAAAAATAAGATTATTAGAAGCGGGCATTTTGTCCTGGGGCGAAACTGTTTTCGTTCATCCTGGGTTAAAACCACACATATAAACAGCAATAAAAATTTCCTCTGGTTCATCCCGTGTTGACTTTCCTTCCATGTAAACGCAGCCTAAGTCTTACGTTCATTGACTTTTTTACTTGATTGACAACTGAAGAAGTGAATGATTGGACCAAGGCCTGCTCTAAGTTTTAAAGAACTTCATCTTTTTCATTATTTCTCTCATCCTTGCTTTAACATTTAAGTTGTAAACTTAATTAAGCTCTTATTTATTGCTGTAGGTGGAAAGTCCATGGCGACTGGGTGTCCCAGCTGAAGTATTATGATTCTCTGAGAGCAGTGATTTCTTGTTCCAATCACCCAGAGACTGCTCTTGTTATTGGTGAGTTGATCAGTTTTTTTTTTTCAATGAAGCAAAGATACTGTTCAGTTTTCAAGGTTAAATTGTTTATTAGACTGGCAGATCAGAGAAAGTTAGAACACATTCAACTACTAAAAGTTAGAAAACATTCAAATCTACCAAGTGATTCGTGCCAAAGTATTGTTAACGCTTGCTAGACTCACATTATCTCTTACTTTAAATACAGAACTTCATATTGTTGTTATCAGGTCAAACAATGGGCAGCACCCATGTGGAGTCACAGCTCCGGGATCCCACAGGTGCTTCAAAGAAAGTGCAAACCTCCACCGCCCGTGATATGCAACCAAGACGACGAATGGACAGCGACCAGACTGTGTTCAAGGTTTATAAGGGTGTCAAGACTTTTGACTTCTGTAAAGAAAAGAATGTTATTGTGACTGGAGGTAAGTTTGTAATTGTTAATATATTTGTTAAAGTTACAACGTTCCTTGCTAAGGGAAAGAACCTAATCATACTTGAATGACTTTATTTTGGTGCTTAATGACTAGCTCTCTCCATGCAAAGCTGTGGCTGGATGGGGTGCTTGAAACTTTACCTTTACAGTCCTTGAACAAATGTGTTACTTATTAATCGATTAACATTTTTTTTTTTTTGTAATTAGGAATGGACAGACTTGTAAGAATGTGGAATCCTTATGTTCCAAGGTATGCATGCCTTTTTCTTCTAATAATTAACTCCCATGTGAAATTAAAGAAAGGAAATTATCATGGTCCCTTTCTCTGTCCTTGGAAGTTCTTTACAATTCCAAGTCAGTTTTGTTGAGCAAAAGATCATTGTCTTTAGTATACTTTGTTCGTTTCAGTAAGCCAACAGGCCTGCTAAGGGGACACACAGCCCCAATATTTCATTTATTCATTTGTCCTGAGGATGACAGGATTTTCAGTGTATCAACTGACAAAACTGTCAAGGTGGGTACTTCACTGTAGTTGACTACAGTTTTTTGCTGTCTTGAAACTGGATCTTTACAATAGTGTGTTTTGGTATTTACAAACTGGGGTCCAAATGCTTTTGTGCAGAGAAAATGAAAACGTTGCTGGAAAATTTTTGAACTTACTTCCGACCTGCTTTTTTGTCAGTTTTGCTTGCAGTGTAGCCTGTGTGGCAGCTGGTGATACAAAGGACAAGGAAGGGGGAAATCAGGTGTATGCACTATGCCAGGAGAGCATGCACCCCAGTTCTCTCTTCCCTTAACCTTTCTAGCGCCTGCCACACAGGCTACTTACAATGGTGTACATTCGCACAGAAATGGTCTTCTCAGTGGTATTTTACTGTGCTCGTTGTCCTACTTTTGCAGCTTCATTGATTGGTGACAGGAGGTTTTTGACAACTCTTTTAAGATTTGGAGCTCAGTTGGTCACTTGCAATGTAATACTACCTTATTATAGGTAGCCTGCGAGCAAGCTCTCTCGCAGGCTATATTATAGGAAATTAATGATGCACATTGACAACGCGAAGAAAAGTTACATTACACAAAATTAACGCGAATTTTCCAAAAGTTAGGTTTACATACATCAAGTTAACGCGTAATTTTCAAAAACAGTGTGCGCCTAACTTTATTTTACACAAATTTGCTGCAATACAAACGTCTCAACATACATATCTAAAGCCTGGTTTTCATATGTCGGGAAAATCCCAGACGGTCGGGGATTTCACTATTTCCCGACCGTCCCAGATTTATGCCGAGATAACGAAAACCGCAGAAATCTGGGACGCATCGGCAAAATAGAAACCTTCCCGATTTTTCCGATTTGTCCGCGACCATCCCAGACTATCGGGGATGTATACGATTTCTAGTTTTCATTAATCGACAAAATCTGGGATGGTCGGGAAACAGTGAAATCCCCTTCGTCTGGGATTTTCCCGACATATGAAAACTAGGCTTTATGCCGAGATAACGACCACCGCAGAAATCTGGGACGCATCGGCAAAATAGAAACCTTCCCGATTTTCCCGATTTGTCCCCGACCATCCCAGACGATCGGGTATGTCTACGATCTCCAGTTTTCATTAATCGGCATAATCTGGGATGGTCTGGAAACAGTGAAATCCCCGATCGTCTGGGATTTTCCCGACATATGAAAACCAGGCTTAAAGGAAAACAACAGCAGCATTTCCAGTCATTGTTAACTACTTTTTATCCTTGTCCCCCCCCCCCCCCCCAAAAAAAAAAAAAATCGGGGAAACAGATCAATACAAAGACCAGTCGAAAGACATTTTGAACTCAATTCTTAAAGAAGAACTGTCAGATAGTGACTCCGAGGCGTTGATAGAGGAGCTATGAGCAGACGAGGTTTTGTTATTGAAATAAAGGTCTGTCAGTAAAACAACGATGTCAAATTGCGTCATTTAAATTAACATCCACGAAAGTTAAGATAAAATCGCGTTAATAAAGTGTATCATTAATTTCCAATAATTATTTAGGCGTCTTTTACTTCTGTGGTTACTTCCAACAATTGAGAGCTCCGTCTCCCATCCAGGTGCTTTCCAGTAACTAATGTACGTCATCAAAAATTTGATGCAAATTGCTGGCCGGTTTTGTAAGGTGGCAGCATTGCATCGTGCAGCTTGTAAATGTTTGATAGCCTACACAGTTTTCAGTTGCTCTTTGGAGTTGAGGTATGCCCTGCCCTACTTTCATGCAAACAATACTGCCATCTAGCAAATAAAAGATTGGTTTATTGGTGAAAAGTATTCTGCGAGGGAACAAACTTGAATGTACCCATCTGTTGTTGTCCAGGGCTGTGATCTAGCAGTGGCTCCTGGCGACTTACTTTTGCCTTTGGGCAGCCAGGTAAATTTTAGTTTTTGCGCAAAGTTACTATGCTGGGCACCCTGGATTTCAGAGGTTCAGGCTCCCAATTTATTTTTCTTAGAGCACAGCCTTGTAGCTCTTGACTTCGTTTGTTACCCGCTAGGAAGGTAAATCATGTACAGCACTATTTTTTCCTTTCAACCAAGGTTTGGGATCTTCACGATCATGCCTGCCTACTGACTGTGCGTCCAAAGGCTCATAAGATCAGAGGAGACCTGGCAGGTGAGTGAGGAACATGCTCTAAGCACTTCCATACACTTCTGTGTGGCTTGAGCATTATTTATCATCATGAAACCAACTGACTGATTATTGATTGATTGATCTTTAATTAAAATCTCGTGACATTTACAAACATGACTGTTCCGCAAATAGCACTAGCTAATCTAGGCGGATCAGTCATTTATAAAGAAATAGAAAAAAAGAGTCAATAAACTGTTACAATTTATATTACTATAAGATGAGCTATGCATTGGATTACTACATTACGCTAAATGAGACAGTTTTTATGTAGTTACGAGTTAAAGAAAAGGAAGAAGGAAACAGTACAAGCAAAGCAAACTGGAAAGTAGAGAGGGGAGAATTGTGATATACGTCTGTAGGCGAAGTATATAGCTATAACTGGTATATAGCTATAAGGCACAGTAATTACTGGTATATATGTAGCCCTCAATCCCAAGTACAGAATCAACTTACGAATTTTTCTTTTAAATGGTCTTTTCGTGAGCTTACGCCAATCGGGGTGTAGACAGTTCCATAACCTTGTACCAAACGTAGAGAAAGACTTGATAGGCCCCGTCCAATATCCATACTGAAGAAATATGCTTGAAATCAGCACATGAAGTCATTGAGTGAATAGTTTTCAATACGGAGTATGGATTACCTTCACTGTGTGCTAGATGTATAGGAGGGGATTTGTTAAACCATGCATGTGCAATCACGATTTGAAGACTGAGTTATTGTTTGACCGCTTTGACTTATTTTTCCAGTTGCTCAAACCTTAACCTGTACTTCATTGTAAGCTTTAATTTCTATGCTGATATCGTTACATCTTCCTCCACGTCAGCTATTCACTACAACTCCTCCAGTAGAGGTCTTGCTGTAGCCACGTCAGAACAAATAGCTCTACTACCACTCAAAAACAAGTGAGTCGAATAGCTCTTTTGGATTATTTGTATTGGCTGAGGAGTAAAGAGACCAGGAAAATAATCTAATTATATGTAGGCTATTGATGTCAAAAATAATAGTTGGGATAATCTGATGCAAGACTAATCTACGAGAGTTCTACGTTTTGAGTGCCAACACGTGTTGACAAATGTTAGCGACTTCTCAGCAGTGACTGTTATGCTGCCTAAATGCACTGCTGACTTCTAGCCAATCTCCACGCACTTAAATAACGTAATTAATTAACGAAAATCTTGTTGATGTGTTTTGCAATAGAAAAGAGTTTCTGCTAAATGATAACATCTGAATTATAGCAAGCAAAAATTAACGTTCCACAAACAGCTTAATGGGCATTTCTGGCTCGCCTTCATTGTAAGTCATACCTTTGAATTTTATTTTGATTGCTTTTGTGTGTTTTGTAGAACTTCTTCGAAAGACATGATAACAACTCACAGGGAAGCAGTGATGTGTGTGAAGTACAACAAGAGCTTCAAGCACATCATCACTGCATCAGAAAACTCTGTAAGTGAAAACACCATACGCACAATACCGATATACAGCGATAGCTAGTTATAAACAATTTGTACGTGTAGATATTTGATCTATGTAAGTCGTCCAGACGAAAGTACACTCTGGGCTCCCAGGGTAGGATAGACCCTGGTAACGAGGTTAAACTTAGACCGTGGCTTTAAACAATAGACCTTTTTAGCTTGTCGATTTTGTTTTCCCAATGTAGACCATGTGATCTTCCCAAGGGCATTTGCCTTTTGTCTTTTCATAAATTATGCGTACATATGCACGTGAATAAGGCGAAATTTCAAAGAAACAGGTAATAATAGTAATATAATAATTTAGAACTATGTGTATATATATATATATGATCAAATGCGCTTCAATGAACTGAGCTGTTACAATTGACTCTCTGAGCGACCAGTCTTTTGAGGAACCATCTCCATTTACCAACCATCTGTCCTGATCATTGTAAAATCCCGTTTGAAGGATTTCACAGTTAAATGCTAGATTTAGTGAGAATCTCTCGTGAGCAACCGTCTCCCTCAAGTGGTTATGTTTTTTATCCCAGAGGTGGTTCCTTTCGAAAGACTCACGAATGTACATTTTCTTGATTTATCGTCTCTCTCCGCACTTGTTGTCGAAAACGTGATTTTCCTTTGAGTTGTGATCGGTTACTGTTGTCAGCATTGGGATTAGTGTTGTGCGTAACTCGCTACTAACAAACGGTTTAATACCCTGGTCTTTTTGTTTACAGGTGATAAAAGTTTGGGATTTGGAAACAGGTCACTCAGTGTTTGAATTTTCACAAGCGCATGGAGACAACGCTGTCACGTGTATGAGTTTTGACTCAACGGAAAGAAGGTATGATGCTTCTGAGCGTAGTCACGTGTGACAAGGGTGCCCCACTGGCCTGAAATTGTGTATACCATCAGTTCTTACGAAAGCTGGCGTCGCGCAAGTTTATGCAAGATTTTCATTGACTTGTCAGCGAATACAATTCAACACGAGATCTTCTGATTGTTTTCGGTTTGGTAATTGCATCTTACTTGGTTTTACTGTAGAGTCGATTCACCCACTCACTCGTCCGTAGTTTTGGTATGGAAGTTGGAATTTCCACACTTGAGGTGACCGCGATCCATTTGGCTTGGACCAAAGGAATTTCCATATGTTGAATAGTTTAATTAAGTGTTTACATGAGTTGTTTTTCTCTGGAGGAGACTCCTTGGAGCTCGTTCTGAAGCAGCAATAAACTCATTCCATTGATGACGCCGAACTTACAGACATAATAGAGGAAGGCAAATGCTGTCACTACGCCCTTCGTGCTTCCCGTAAATGTGCGTTGATATGGAATTTGTCATCTCCTTACGAATGACCGAAGTGCGTTCTCTTTGTTTTGTTCCACAGATTAATCACGGGTGGCAGAGACGGCAGGCTAAGAATATGGAACTACAACAATGGCCACTGTCTCAGAACACTGGAAAAAAGTAAGGTTCTTTCAGACTCACAATCTGAATACGTAAAATGGCTTCTAACCAACTGTGTCCCAGCTGTTAACATGCTGTGAACTGGTTCGCTCAGAGGGATCCCACGCGGTATCCATTCGAGGCAACAGTGTCATTGTCACGCCTAGCGCATGCGTGTTACCAGTTTTGTTTCAAGAACTTTCCTCTCTTCTGCTTAGCTCCAGGTATCTGGTCTCCAATCCCAAGGCATGTTTCTTGCGTCTGGCGAAATTCGTTGTTCGCTGATGTCGAACTGTTGTCCTTTTCACTGAATTTGCCGTTTACTCTCCTTGAAACTTCTGTCAGCTGCCTATCCGACTAAAAAGCAAAAGAAACTAAACTAAAATTGACTGCTCAGTACAACCAATACTTACTGTTCTTTTATTTATTTTCAGAAAGCGATATTGACGAGGTTTCCGATTTGACTTATCTTGTCTTAAATAAAAACAGGTAAAATGAAGTCTATGTCAACTTCTCATACATATCTTGTAATCTTGCTTCTGATAATTTAGCCCCCTACGCAGACCTTTTTGGGATGCGTGAAGAGCCCAAAGACGTCTGCGTAGGAGGCTACTGATAATTTGATGTTAGGAGAAAAGTTTTAGAGAACGACTTTCTTTTTTTCATTTATTTGAGTTGTTGTTTATCACTGACTTTACATCGTAGGCGCAAATTTGATTTTCAATCTGTGTTAGAGTAACCTGACTTTGTTTTTGCAGATACATAATTTCTGTCGGCTGGGACAGAAGAATAAACTTATTTTCGGTGAGTAATCAAAAACTCAGTGTTCAGGGTTTGCGGACTATCAACCATATTTCCTGATGTTTTCTCCATTGGTTACTACTGTCCTTCTGTTTTCCCCCTCCGCGTGACCTCGAATGATATATCTTCTCAACATCACTTACTGCAGTTACTGTTTTTCTAGCCTGTTCCAGGCGTTCAGATAGTAAACGGAGCGCGATAGTACCGGCAGAGAGAGGCGAAAATAAAGCGGCGAAAAATGGAGGAGGGTTGGGGCGGCCGCCCGTTCCAAGCCCCCCTTCCAGTTTTCGCCGCTTTATTTTCGCCTCGCTCTGCCGGTACTATCGCGCTCCGTTTACTATCTGAACGCCTGGAACAGGCTACTGTTGTTCCTGATGTTTCTCCCTTGCACTTAGCTTGTGTGTATGAGAATTTACTGGACACTGCTTTTTGCCGTTTCTCATATCCCTTGTGTCAGGAGCCCATCACTAGGAGCGTGCAACTCTCATACTAAACATTTTTACAGACCGATCTATTTTTAGCCTATCTTTTCCCGCGAAAAAGGGCAACAAGGACGACAACGGCAACGAGAGCGCCAAAAAACAATAGTTTTAATGAGCGAAAACAAAGGCTCTGCAAGTGCAGATACTTGTGCAGCCACTTGTGATTGGTCATCGGGGCTCCTGCGGGAGTCTGATTTTGGCGGGAAATTCAATCTAAAAATAAATTGGTCCTTGAAAACGCCGTGACAGGAATATAGGGCAGTTGTACGCTCCTAGTGATGGGCTCCTGCTTATGTTTAACTCTCCTCTAGTTTATGATGTACCCAACACGCTTCGTTAACAACAACAACCGTTCCTGAAGTTAACTTGTGTTTGAAGGGGCTATGTCACGAGCTTTTGGTATGAATTTAACAAGCCAAAGGAGATGTTTATACCGATGGCAACTCAATGTTCCAGTTTTGTTCAAAACTACCTTACTAGTACAGTCAAATAAAAAAAAAAATAATAAGAATCCCTGACTACGAATGGTCAGGATGGAAACGGATTGCAACTTGAAAAAAAGTGGGCCGCTGTTTTTCAACTTTCAACTCTCCTGTCTCGTCAGAACCATTATAAACCGATTGGTGTTCTTCAAAAAAACAACTTTTTGTCTTTCTGTTGGAGATCTCAGACCAATTTCTGTATAAAAATGTTCTTAGTCTTAAATTAACCCGAATTTTGCCCCAAAGACCGTAAAATAACCGTAACATAGCCCCCTTTAATGTTGAACTCGACGTTTCTCAGTGCTCTCCCTCGGGTAGCTTACGTGAGACGTGCTAGAAAGGTGAGGATACATCGCGCGCAAAACGAGGAAAGCGCGTGGGAGAGCAGGAAAGGAAACCCTCTCGCATTTCACCCTCGCGTTTCCCCCTTTTTAGAGCTTGCCGCGCAAGCCATCCGACCTATTGTTTTTCCCTTTTGTATGACTTGTGTTTTAGTGTATGATGATGGGTTTTCTTGTTAACAGGATGACAATGAAGACTTCCATCACGTCCAGCATCCATATGCTTACTGGAAAGACGACCTGGTAAGAATTCAAAACCAAATACTTAATGCAGTAAAAGTTGAATTGTGACCTTAGTCTGAACTCTAAAACGTTCATTTGGAGAAGAGCAGTTCGATTACGGTATTCCAGGCATGGGAACTGGCAAAAACATACCATGCCGCCTGAAAGAAGCATGTTATAGGTGGCGAATGGCCTTTCAAAAGACAAGCCGCGCAAAACTTTCAGTCAAATTTCACGGATACCGCAGTCGCTCTCTTTTTTATTTTTTTTTTAATTTTGTTTGCAAGCCGTCTCGTTGTCTCGATTTCCTAGTTTTCAAGCCTAAGGGCCTGTTTACATGGAGGTGGGGGACCCCAGGTAGGTGGGGTGACCCGCCTCTCCATATAATCTCTCATTTTTATTTGATCATGTTTACATGATAGGTGGGGTAATCCGCCTAGGCGGGTTTCCCGGTTTGCCAGGTAGGGTAACCCTGTCAGTCGGGGTCGCATTTTGCCATGTAAACGACTCAAGGTGGGGTTACCCACCTAGCCGGGGTCGAGTTCATGTTACATTTGCAAGCGCGCCAAATTCGAACCAGATCAATAAAAAAGACACAGCACTGAAATGTTGCAGCGAGAGCAGATAATGAGAGGAAAAGAACACTGACCGCCAAAATGCGTCGTTCGTCCGCCATTTTCTCTGTTTACATGCCTAGCGAAAACGCAACAACGTCTAGTAACGTCACCCCGGGACCCCGGGGTTGTAAGTTTGCATGTAAACGCGGGCCATTTTTCGACCACGGCTAGGCGGGTTACCTCACCTACCTGGGGTCCCCCACCTCCATGTAAACAGGCCCTAAAAAAACTTCGGGCTCGAGATGGTCTCGTCTCGTGAAGTCTGAATCATGAATGTGAGAAGAAATTATTCCGTTCAGTTGAAGCTCCATCGTCAAGAATAGTCGTGACTTAGACTCCCTTGAAGGCTTATGTCGTAGATAATTTACGTTTCTTCCTTTTGTTTCCTGTCTTCAAAGATTTGCCCAACATATTTCACATATATTCCCGGATAGCCCCTGGAAAAACATCTGATTAGCTCAGTCCAGCGAATTTGGTTCATAAAATTTTTTTCAATGTCTTTTTAGGTGAACGGACACAAGGAAGACATTTTGTCAATAACTGTTAGTCCACCAAACCTTTTGGCAACATCGAGTTATGATGGCGAGGTACGCTAAAGCTTGGTTTTCACTATCGACGCAAGCGCAAGCATAAGCGCAAGCACAAGAGCGCTTATTTCACCGTGAAAACGGGCTTAACGCAAGCATAAGCATAAGCGCAAGCACAAGCGGAAGGATCAAAATTTTTCCTTTTCCTTGTGCTTGCGCTTATGCTTGCGTTCGCTTGCGTAGTGTTCGTTTTCACTTGGCATAAGCTACTTATACTTCGCTTATGCTTGCGCTTGTGCTTGCGTCGCTAGTGAAAACCAGGCTTAGCACAAGATCAGGCTCTTTATTCTTGCAGCTGTCTTATAGAGGAACAAAGACCGCCATGAAAGGAGATTATTGGCAGGACTAGAAATCACCCCTGCATCGGCGAGAGGTCTACCCATAACTTGCATGTGCATTTTTACTTTTGAGCTCATATCGAACACAAGAGTAATTGAATACAGTGAACTCTTGCAAAATCGAACACGGTCGGGGCGAGTAATGGTATCCACCTTAGAAAGTTGTCCGTCTGGAAGGGAGTTAAGCAACAGTAAAATGGCTGATGTATGGTATCAACGGACCAATTTAGAGGGGTTTTTGTCTTAGAAAGGTGTTCGTAAAGAAAGAATTAATTGCGTAGCGTTTGCTCTACTATGTACGATTTCAACAACATTTTGGGCTGCAATTAGCGGTACGAGTAAGGGCCTGGGAATGAGGGTTTAAAATTTATTGATTGGAAAAAAATCGTTTCCACTGCATGAAAGAGCATCTCAAAAATGGTCACCTGACAAACTTTGACGCTGTTGAGTTGAATTGGAGCTGAAAAAAAAAGCTTTTGAAAATTGTGAAAATTCGAGACTTTGTATGGTTTGGAGGGACGCACTTTACGAAATACAGACATATGTATGGAATTTTTTTTAAGTTTTCAATGCATGTTATCTGGCGGCTTTTCAACCAAACATACTCAAACTTGCTGAAACTGCTTATTTGAGATACCCTTTCATGTGAGAATCGATTTAGTTCTATTTCATTGATTTTCAATGAAGTTCACATTCATTCCCAGGCCCTTACTCGTTTCGAAAGTTGCTAATAGTGTTGGGTTCTATCAACGTATTATTCGCTTTTCTTAGTCTTAAGCGTCCTACATCTGTTGCTTTTGTAGATCGTCATATGGAATCAGATATCCGGACATATTTTCTGCCACATATTCTCACCTTTTGCTTCCAATAGGGATGGAGACACTGTCTCTTCACGTGACTGTAAGTGCAACTGACATGGCTTGTGTTGCGAAATTTATCACTTACTGCAATTTTTTTTTTCAGTATGTTACATCAGTTTTAAAGAGTATTTTCTAAATTCCTTTCTGGATCCCACTCTGATGAAGTGTTTTCTCTTGCACCGTTGACGAATGGCAAAAAACTAAACCTGCAGAATGTAAATGCAAGGGTAAAGCCCGGCGCTTGTACAATTCTTCATAATGTCATGGAATCCGAACCGCCCAACCCCAGCCAGGTTTCTTTCCAAGATTCTCGCTTGATATGTGTTAAACGCATCCACGATGATTACTTAAAGTTAAGTTGTATTTCTCTCTGTGTCTTAGTGGATGGTGGAAATGCTATCAATAAAATTTTGTTCCTGAAAGCGAGAGCCATGAAAAAAGATGCTGCTACTCTTGTGTCCAGTGGACCACAAGGTACTCAATGTAATAATTATCACCTTCCACTCCTATTTACTATTCGACTCCTTCAAGAATACTCTTCGGTTGGCGACCCGTATTACAAATACTTCGACTGTCGTCTCTTAACAGGTTATAGCCTTCACTTGTTGGCTTTCTTGCCGTTTTTTCCGTATTTTGTTTCCTGATTCTCACTTGCGCCGCAACCCTCATAATCATAAATTCACTGTGCACACAATTTACTTCACGCCTTTTTCAGTTAACTGGAGGCATTTGTCTCTGTAGTTTCCGGCTTTGTACTTCACTCTCTTGTGTTTTTCCTTATGCTTGGCATAGTGGGATAGAATTTCACCGACAGGCTTAATTCGTCAGGCAATCATTGGTTGTCCGATGCACTAAAAAAACATACAAAGCGACTAAAATGCGTCCTAGGATGTTGTAGTCCCAATAATAATAATAATTATTATTGGGACTACAATCCACAGACATAACGTTCGTTTTGCAACTTGAAGGAAGTTCCATTCCAGGCTCAATTAATGCTCAGCTGTTATCTGCATGTGCTTCTGAATCGGTGCTTGTTGTTTTGTTTGCTTGGCCCTGACAAAGATACCAAGGGTTTGTTGCACACTACCCTGTTTTACAAAGGACAACCAGAACTTTAGCCTTGCTAAATTTTTGCATGCTTCTTTAAAGTGACGTTGCTTATCTGGAGTCACTACTGTGTTTTAGGTCTGGTGCATTTCTGGAATATCTACACTGGTGGAACACTGTATGCCACCTTCTCTCCGGTATGCAAACGTTACTTTGTTTGTTTTCTATACTACCGTATTCACAAAGTTTCAAAATTGCACCAAAAATGAGAAAGGTTAAGTGAATGTTTCTTCTTTTCAGTCCAGGAATGGAATTACCACCATGGCATCTGTTGGAAAGGATACCAGGCTCATCACCGCTGACTCAGCAGGTTCGTTATGGCGGCAGTTATTTCCATTCCTCGTAGACTGTTTAGAGCCTTATTTGTCCGTGTGACTTGCTTCAATCGAACCAATGCCATCTAGGTTTGTTTTGACCAGTGCAACCCGGGAGAGCCCCGAAGCTACAAGCAGGCTCAAGCATTCTCGCTAAAGTTGTTGAAAAGGCAACTTTGAGGGGAAACCCTTGGTAGTTTTGGAGCTCTTCCAGGGCTCGAACCTTCGGGTTAGTAGACATCCTATTATAAAGTTTGGTATCCAAGCTCACAACTTACGATATCTCAAATATTGAACATTTTGTTAATAACGACTAGAACAAATTAAAGAAGCCATGCAAATGTTTTCTTCCACTCCAGTCGAAATGTTCTGCCCTCTTGTTTCCTCTTTTCTTCGTAAAACAAAACAAACAAAACAAACGCGTAACGCTTCCGGGAGCGCGAGTCTTCCTTAGCTTCTGTTGTCTTTGGTTCCTTTTCTTGGCATTTTTCCTCTCCACCACAGTTACTTTCAGCTGGAGCTTCCCTTTTCTGAGAAATCTATCCAAAGAACTCTGCATAATTCACTGCCGAACTGCCAGAACCTCGCGAACTGCAATTGGATTCGCAAGGACATTCGCAAGATGGCGTATCCGATAAAGTTGTGTCCAGATCCCCACATTCGACACAAACTCGTTTCCAGGGTCTTAGCGCTCAAAATGGCTGCAAAGTTCGAAATCCATCGCAAAGACGACCGAGAACAAATTCTTTGAGACAGAAAACAATCTCATGCAAGATAACAACACATAAACCGTTGCTAAAAATTAACACTTATTTGTAAAAAGGTTATTTCCATAAAATAATTTAAATATGTAAGAAAAGTTTTCCTAACCATGTAGGGTTAGTTGGGCACATTTTTAGTAACCAAACGTTGAAAATTACAAACCGTTGGTTAACGAGTTACCGTTAATTTCGGGCCCTGTGACTTCTCAGGTCGCTTTCACCATGACAAACGTTCGATTGACGCGTATGGTATTGACAATCACAGAGAAAATGGGAAATGTGAACAGTCTACATTCTAGGCTTTTGATGTTGCGTTTGGGCTCATGAAAGAAATTTGTTGCACCATAAAAGAAATTTGTTGCACCACCACTTCGTATAGTTAAACTAGTAAGTGATTTTAAATTCCGTCTAATTCTAAGTTAGGTGAGATGTGTACCCGTAAAGGGCAACAGACATTAAATTCAAGAGCATTACCAGATGGTTTGTAGGTACACGTTGCCCTTGAGTCGCTTCCTCTACCCAGCAATGGATTCAGTTCCTTTCTATGAAGAGAGAACCTGTTGCCTGCCCAGCTGTGATAGCCTTAGACCATTCTTGTACGTGGAACTAGCCATTTTATGCAAACAGGTTCGATTGACGCGTATGGTATTGACAATCACGATATTTTTTTTTTTTTTTTTTTTTTTTTTGCTTTTGGGCTCTTTACGCATCTTGCACCTTGTAATGCGCATCCGAAAACGTCTGTTGAGATTTGCACAATATAAATATAATTTATTAATTTAATTAATTAATTTATTTATAACACGGTCTTTCGTTCAGTTTTCCTCTTGGTCTAATTATCTTCATGTGCTTAGATTTTTTCAGTTGCACCATGGCCGCTGCTAGTTGTTGACCGATAGAGAAAAGCAAATAGAAAGTCAAAAATAGTGTGAATTAATTTGTTAAATACTTGACAGTTGGTATATCTCTGACGATTTTGGAACATTTCATGCAGGTTTCATTTCTATCTGGGATGTGGAAGATTATTGCTTGAAGGAGAAAACTTCGAAACCACCAGAACGTGAGTATGATTTCAAACTATGATTTTTTTTTTTTAAGGAATTGGGGGTCACGAAGCCACAAGCTAGTTTTGGCCGGTGAGCACTATGGGGAAATCTCTTTTCCTTTCACCAATGGAAACATTCGTCAAGCCCCTTTTCTTTCTTTTATCAGTTGCATTAAACAGGCTATTAAAGATAACATTCTGACTCCACCTTCGTTCTCTCCCAAAAGGCTTGTTCTTCTGGCGCGCTCATGTGCAAAGCATTACCAGGTGAGAGTACGATTTCATTCTTGCCTGTCTTGCCGAATCAGGAACCCAACGCAGGAACGTACATTTTAAAAAGGAATCTTACGTAGCCTTATATATATATCTTTACCATGAATAACGTCGTTAACATCCATGGGGTAAGCAAACTTCACGTGTTGAACGCCAACCACTGACAGCTTTTGTTCTACCTTTTGAAATAGTCCCATTCAGATTGGTGATTTGTTTTTCAGCATCGAACCACTAGAATACATGAAATGTGAAATCCTTCTGACCGCTTCTTTGGACTGCACTGTGAGGCTGTGGACCTTGGAAGGACACTTTGTCGGTACGTCTAGTTTACTTCTTTTAATAAATTCTCCTACCTTTCAGCTAATCGTAGGGCCGACCAACCTGGTCAACCTCCTTGATCGTTTCGTTTCCTCTTCCAGAGGAACTTGATTTGTGACATGGTTGTCAAGGTGTAGCAAGAGGTAGAAATAAACCAAGTAGACAAGCAGGGATTAATAATCATTGAGTAGGAACTTTTTCAGTTTTTTTTGTTCATTTGTTTCGCGTTATTGGTCTTGTGTTAGGGAGTTTAGGCTCAATTTTTGACCAAGCAGATCAGCCTTAAAATCAATGCTAAAAAATTCTCGTCTTTTTTCTGAACATTTTGATTTTAAATGAAGGAAAACGGCCGAGTAGAAGCAGAGTTATGAATTTTTAAATAATATTTTAATCAGCAATTTTATGGAAATTTTAATACAAGAGTTAGTATGAATATTAAATATTCATACTAACTCTTGTATTAAAATTTCTATGTAGTATGAATATTTGATATTCAAACTAACTCTTGTATTAAAATTTCCATAAAAGTGCTGATTAATATGAATATTGAGTGGCACCAGAAATTGAGCATTTGAATTACCTTTTCAGTCATAACTTTAGAACAAAGCAAGTTATCGTCACGAAACTTGGCCATCACATAGAACTTTATCAGAACTATCATTTCATGTGTCAATAAAGTTGCCATGGCAACCATGATGACGTCACAACACAATACAAAAATAGGCAGAATCTGAGCAAAATACAATTAATTCATTGTACACAGTATCAACTTGGCAATAAGCCTTTTCGAGAGCAATCAAGAACTGTTGAAGTTAAAGGGTTCAGTTTCCATGGAAACCACCTTATCTTAGCTGCTATGCATTTAAAGAGCACATTGTGCTTTTCAGCTTATCAAGAATTGCAGTGTTCATCATAATTAACATCCTGACTGGTTAACGTACCAATGAAAATAAAATTAAAGGTGATCGTTTCCATGGTAACAATTCAGTTGGGATACGCTTAAAAAATGCTACTGTTGTTTAGGTTTTCAGATGTAACACCACTTAGATATTTTTGTAGTTCCAGTGGTGTCAACGCAGTAAGCCACTGTTTCATTTGTTTGACAGATTTTTTATGCTTCCAGAGTTCTAGCACCAGACCAACTGTTAAATTCTCCCTCTGTAAAGGTTTGAGATCCTCACTCTGCAAGGCTGCAACATCCAAACCAATTTCCTGGCAATAAGGTCCCAGAAAGATGGCTTTGTTCAGACTAACAGTATCTGTCAAAAAGGTTGAAAACATAAATAAGTTCCTGTTTAAAATTTTTTGTTAGATAAGAATGTTGAGCATTGTTGGTCAATGAATAAATCAAACAGCTAAACAACACCAACCAAAGAAATATCAAATAGTCAAGAAAAACTCAACAGGAGCAATAAATGTAAGCCAGGAATAAATATAGTTTTACTAAAAGCCAGAATCGAAAAACTACAGCGAGAAAAAGAGTAATAAACCAAACAGTTAAGGTGTAATTTGTTTTTAGACTGTTTTTACAGCTGTATTCGTGCAGTAATAAAATTAAAAACTAAGCATACAATCAATAAATAATTTAGAAAAGTAGAGAAAAACAAAGAACTATTGCTTACCTTCTGTTTTCTGCGAATCCGATAGGTTTGTTGAGATTGACGGTCCCTCGGCGTCGCAGCGAACTTGATGAAGTTAATCCTCGCTTTCCGCCATGACTTCTGGAACACGCGTTGACCACATTATAATTCGCTTTCCGGCGCGTGAAAGCGCTCAAAATTCTACTTTTTTCTCGATCAACAGAAACTTCATAACCTGAAAAATACTCTAAGTGTGGTTTGAACTAAATAATAAATCGAAAAGGCTTCGAAAATCGCTTATAATTTTGATAAAGAGTGATATCTCGGGAACAACGCTTGTTAAAGCAACAAAACCACTGTCCAGGGCTCCCTTGATCCTTTTGCTTTATTGTTAAATTGGGAACCATTGTTTCTTAGCCAATAAACACTGGGAAATCGATTTTTGCATACCCTGGGTCAGGTCACATTTTGTCAAGCATGGTGGACACGCGTAAGTTGCGTCTCCCGATGACCGAATAGACCTTTCCCACATTCCAACAAACAATGGCGCCGAGTCGAGGTCATGTCAAAAATACAGCAAATGTATGAAAATGTCCACCCCAACCTCGCCCTGGAGCTATTGTTCGTACGCACTGAAGTGGAATGCGGGAAAGGTCTATTACAACTTTCATCGGATATTCAAGATAGAAATACGTGGCAAATCACGATGAATTTTACAAGTTTTATTCTTTGATGTATCTTCTAAAGGTTAGTAAATTTTAATTGAGAAAAAGTCTACTGTGTTAAGGAAACGAAAGGAAAACTTAAGCAATGGTTATTGTTTTGCTTGATTTTGCGGAGGGAGGTCACGTGACTAAACACCCTACTTGTATTTGGAGTGTGTGGGATTTGAACTGACGCCTTGAGCTATTTATAGGTAACAATCTTTTTCGTAGCGTGATGGCCACAAACTAATGGACTTGGTTGCTCATTGTAGTTCGTACTACGCAATAACTTAAGCAATTCTACAAGCGGGCATGGCTTCTTTGTTTATTCTACAGGGACCCTTGGTCAACCCAAGATATGGGACATCACCAACCCCGTTTCGTACCAACATCCCATGGCACCTTACGATGTGTTGGTAGATCCTCAGACGCTGCCTAATCTGCCTAAAGCCGGTGCTGATAGAAACACGACTGCAGAAGATGCTAAAGATACTGCCAAGTCCAATGAGGTGTGTACAATGCACAATGCATGGGAAAATTGCTGTGCTTAAGCTTAAAGGGGCAGTGTCATGCTATTTTACCATCACTTTAAAAAGCTTAAAACTGCCAATGCATCAGTGACAACCTTAAAGAATGGTCTAGTTTTGCTGCCAAATACTGTAGTACTACATTGACACCATAAACTCCTGTATTCCATCAAAAATGACGAGGATGGAAATGGATTGAAGTTTGAAAAAACTTGCCACTTTTTCAAAATTTCAAGCTATGCATTGAAAAATCACCAAAAAATTATTATGGTTTAGCTACCTGCTAAAATTTCATTGGAATTCATCTTGCTGATTCTGTAGGAGCATTTTTTGCACGATAACAGATAAAAGGCAGTAATTTTTGCAGAACTGAACCAAAAACAGCAAAAATCCCGGTGACAGTGCTCCTTTAAGTGAGTCCTACGATTTCGGTGACGTCGAACGCAGTTCATTCATTTCCTGGGACTTGAAATTAACTCAAAGCTACCTAAACTCGTCCTAAAAAATCCAAAAAGTGCATTTGGTAGAGTTTTGGTCTTCTACTGGATTTTGATACGGAAATAATTGGTATATTTTTGCTTTTTCTTGTTGTAGGTGGACATGCAACATGTGCCCAATTCGTCAAGTTTTCTAGGGAAAGAAACTCTTGTGTAAGTTATCCACTTTGATTTTAATTGTACAGTGCAGTAATTGTATTTGTAGCCTTTGGTTTGATTCTTGCTTTAGATGAACTATTCGATACCAAACGTTTGGAAAACAAACAAACAAACATTCTTGAGACTAGCACACGATCAATACCGCTAGCCGTGATGACCACGAGAAAAGAAATTCATGAGTTCCTATGAATATGGTGCTCCGCCTTGCGGCCCTTCGAGCCGCCGGAAAAAGAAAGGAAAAAATGACCGTCGTGTGCTCGCATTCTCCACAAAACCCAGATTACCGCAAAGAAATGTACCAAAATTTGTAACATACGTGCAGACCAAATATTTGTACTCACCAAACTTTTTTAACGTTCTCGTTGCCTTTGCCGTCGGCGTTGCTTATTTTAAGCTCTCATATAAGAATGGCAAAGAGCAAATGCATGAAAAGGAAGCTACGTACAACGTACTTGGAACAAATTGATGGAGTTAGAAAAAAAAAACAGGAGAGTCTTCATCATAAACTTTTCTGCTAACAACGCACTCGCATTTTAGGATCGATGAAAAGGATATAGCTGCTGAGTTAAAGAAAAAACCTTGGAAAGATGGCTGTGGGAAAAGGTGAGAGAGAATTAAGAACTTGTTCTATGCTAAAGTCTTCGTCTTGCTGGCGCTACTGTTTCGGAAACTTCCCCGAAACCTTTTCGTTGCACTTCGTGGGTGATGTCACTCATGCGAAAAATAGGGCGGGCTTTGGGCATAACTGAGTGTTCAGTAAGCAAAAGGTGAGATTTAAGGGGACGAGTAAGTAAACAAACAGTCTAAAAACAGGCAAAAGAACCTCGAATCTCGAAAGCGTTTCGAGGCTGCGGCGATTTAAAAATACGACATCTTGAAATGTCAAAACAGTACATTTTTGAAGCCTTCAGACTCCAGACCTATAATCTCTCCACCCTTGCAAAGACGAACGGAAGTCAAGTAAACTTCTCCCCATAAGTTGAAGAGAAAACGTAGGCAAGCCATTCCGTCGAGGACAGCAAGCAGCCGCTTTACGGTGGATAAAATCAGACCAAATCCATGTGGGCTGTTTTAAGCCAATAATTAACCGAGATGAAAAAGATAGAGAGCTCCTGGTGATCTGTCGGGCTCAGCGAGCGCGCAGGATTAAACCAAATTTGGCGAGCCCAGCGAAGCCTGCCTTTTTATCTACAAGCTTCTGCTGGAAGAAGCGTTACTTGGCAATCCGGCTGGGGTAAATTACTTTCACTAAAATGTATCTATTTGTTTTTCTGTAACTAGATTACGACACGAGAGACTGAAGAAAATTCCCAAAGATGTAGGGGGACCTAACGCTTATCAAACATTGACCTGCTTTGAACTGGAAGACACGCCTGTTCTCCCCAATCCTCCCACGTCCTCGTCCATTGATGATCCGTTTGATATTAGAATATGAACAATTTTTTTTAACATTATAATGATAAAAATGGCGGCCTCAAATAGCACCATGCCCACTGAACTTGGTAGTAATGCCTACAAAAAGTTATATTTGCTATGTCTAAAGAACTTGCTTCGAAAGAAGTGCTCACCTTGAACCTTGGTTATAAAG
>JAEMWC010000109.1:812500-817500 GCA_016490735.1 Pachyseris speciosa
TGCAAAAACTCCCCAAAACATTTCGGCTAGAAATTCTACATGTGCAATACTCCTTAATAATTAAATAACAATATATAATTATAATAAGAACCTTCCCAGAATTCTTTGCAGCTGGAAAATCGTCAATCCCAAATAACTTGGTCAGTTTGAGGGCAGCAAGACCCCCACGTTGTCTAGAAATAAGTCTTACCATAAACTAATTATTGTACAAGACTAAGGGCGATGACGTCATTGGTCACGTGACTTTGCTCACAAGTGCGTTTTTGCTCACTGTGACGAAGTTATTTTGTTATTGCAAAAGCAGTCAACGTGGTTTGAAGCACAATGGTGTGAGCCATTTCGGACTGCCCGGGTACCGAACAAAAGTGGGAGTCTGGGTACAAGTGCTATCTCGCGTTGCATTAAACGCGAGGAAACAAAAATTTGGATATTGGTAGATATTTTTATGAAATATACATTTTTGTCATTTTTAATGCTGTGACGTCATCGGTCACGTGACCAGAACGGACCGAAGTTTAATATTCGCTCTACAAGTTTAGTAGAACCTTTCTCCAAGAATATTTTTAAGCGAAGTTGTAGTTTAATAAATAATGTTTTAAAAAATGGCCATGATTACTTTTTCCTAAGAAAGTGCGGCAGTAGAAAATCTAACTGAAAAGTTTGTCAGCTTCCTGCTCAGCGACCATTTGAGGTAGGAACAAAAGAAAATTTTGCCTAAGGCTTGAGAGTATGCTCTTTTTGATGGCGTTGTCAGTTTCTTCTAATTTCAATTGCTTTTGGCGATGATCGATGTTTAAGATTTTTTTCAGAGGAGAGGGCCTGGAGGAAAGAACGAAAACGAGGCTATACTTTCGCGCGCTTTTTGTTTTCACTGCGACGCCGCGCCACAAAAGGTTAGCTAGAAAAAAAAATTCCAAGGACTGGACAACGGACTGGACTTGCATTTTCTTTAAATGGAACTTTTGACGACTTTTTTAATTTTTTTTTTTTTTATGGCTGTTGTCTGCTCAGGGACAATGTATACCTGAGAAGGTAAGTTGATACAGATAGTTGTTGCTGTTTGTTAAAAAAAACAAAACAAAAAAAAAGCGCGTTTGTGGTACACTTAAATGCACTTCCCACCTAAAAAGTATTGTTTAATTCTTGAAATTATAAAACTTAAACTAGAAGTTGCAGCAATGCGAATGAAATCAAATTAATGCTAACATTAAATGAAACAATTTAAGTTGCTTAAGGCAACCGATGCAAGCTCAGTAATTTTACTAAATACGATATTTGAAGGTTAAAAACGTATCTTAAACAGTGACGGAATAAATGATTACTTTATTTTCAACCGGAACTTAAAACGTTACCTTCATTCGCACAGACATCAAAACTTTATTTTATACTGTCCATGAACTAAATTCCCTATTACAATTATAACAAAGTGTACAATAAAGCCATTATTCAAAGTATTGGCCTAAGAAAAATAGTTGCGCATAAACAAATACTGGAACAGTTCGTGCTTTCAAATGGATTACCCAAATGAATCACACGATTCCGACACATAAGTTTAATTTGAGTGGCGAAACATTTTGTTGTATCTGAAAAATTACTGTACTACAAAAAACGTTTTCACAGAGGTTGTAATGCATGGGGGTTCACATAATTTAATTCAATTTTATAAAGCTAAAAATTGTATGTCAAAGATTCAGCAGAAACAGAGAAAAGTTTTAAAATCACGGCTGTTTGTGCGAGTTCGTGTACGTACGCGCTAAACGCGGAAAGTACCTAAGCTTAATAACTCTGAAGAAGTCAAGTACTTAAGTTTATGTCAAAACCGACCAAGAACCAGTCGAAAAAAAACAAAGCAAATAATTATTTTAATAGATTTGGCAGTTTTACAAAGTGTTACGCTTCTGGTTTGTGGCACCTATTTACAATGGTAGTCTGAGGAAAAACCTTTTTACAACAATGTTTAAATTATAAGCTTAAGCTTACGGTAAATTTCATTTGAATCTATTTTTTAAACTGAGGGGAAATTAAAATGTAATTTGCTATAAGAATGGGTCCAACACAGAAATCCTGAAAACCTTCTTCACAAACAAACTGACGATAAACTTGAAAACCAAATTTGAAAGAAGGCTTAACTTCTTGCCGAGCCATACAAAAGTTGGGCACATAAACAAAGACAACGCTTATCTGGCTTATCGGTTGACCGTAAGTTTTTTGAAGAAAACGACTAAATAAAAGGGCGACGGTAAATACCTTCTCCAATCGTCGAAAAGGCTACATTGGGCCACTGCGTAAATCGCACATCCTTCATCTTTAGTCATGCTCAAAGCACAGCGGGAAAATTTATGTGTTGTCGAATGCAGTCGCGGCGCGAATTCAATCCCTTTCACAACGCTTTAGATACATCCAAAAAGCCGTCCATCAAGCCTTGATATAATTCTTCCCAGAGTGGCCAGTTAAAAATATTTTCACAGTCTAACACATCTTCAGGTGACCTAGTCGAAGTGGCGGAACGAGAGAGTCGAACGAGGTATCGCACAGCGTTCATGTGCTCGTTAATCCACTGACTTGGTCTAAGGTTTTATGAGACAGGATGAACCAAATTTCAAAATAATTTCACCGTTTTGAATGTAGTTAAGCTTCGGACTAGAAATTTCCCATTACTTTGTTAAACTTGACCGCAAATACCACTTTCACCACAGCTACAGCGCTGTCGCAAGCAAACCGTCGCTTCGTTTCAGAAGGTCGATTCACTTTCTCTGATTGGTTAAACAAAATGACGTGTGAATCGCGAGGTGTGGAGAATCTACGATTCGATGACAAACATAGCGGGCGATGTCTTCCTTCGTAATTTAACCAAAGAAAAAAATTGCAAAACATTTAATTTTTGGTTTATCGTGAACTAAAAAAACTGTCAGAACAAGAGCGGTAGGCGTGTTTTCAGAGCATCTCTCTCTCTCTCTCTCTCTCTCTCTCTCTCTCTCTCTCTCTCTCTCTCTCTCTCTCTCTCTCTCTCTCTCTCTCTCTCTCTCTCTCTCTCTCTCTCTCTCTCTCTCTCTCTCTCTCTCTAAAAAAGGTAGAAATAATAAAGAAAAATTGTCAACTATTTTCCCAAAGAAGTACAAATACACTTGCCTCGATCCAAGCCCTTTCATAATAAATATCCACAAAAATATGAATACAATCTTCCGTCTGTACAACATTTAACCCCCAAATTTCAATACAACCATTTTTTTTTACATTTATTAGTAAGCTCTGGCTTGCTGGCTCAGCAACAAATAACTTTCAAAACCATGAGAAGTTAAGTGAGAGAAACAATGTCTACAAGGTCTAAATAATAAGTCAGTAGTGCATGAATGGGTGGGGCAGGGGTTCTGAACCTTCAACTGATTGTACTTTTTTCTTCTGGTTCTACCCCTTACGTAGCAGTATCTACTTATGTCTTAACTTTGTTGCAGAGTCTAACAAAATTGCAAATTCATCACAACTTATCATTGTTCTTACCACCTTGGGAATGCCACCTTGGGAATGCCACTTTTTTGGTAGCCGCTTCAGTACACGTCTATTATTTCTATTTCTGTATTGTAACCGTTTTCTCCATTTTTACTTTGCTTCAGTGTTGCCCCTGAAGAAGGTTAGTCATGTCCCGCCGTAATATATGCCATTAAAAGTTACCCTTTTCGACCATCATTTTGTTTCTTTGCCTTATATCTACCTTTTTATGGGATATATAATTATATATTGTTATTTCCGGTTTTACTTGTAATAATAATAATAATAATAATAATAAATAATAATAATAATAATTAAAACTTATATAGCGCATTTTCCATGTAAATCAAATGCGCTTTACATATGATAAAATTTAAAAAAGATTTATAGTATACAATATAAAATAAAATATATTATACGTGATTAAGAAGGAAAGTAAATAAACTTTAAAAAAAAAGTGTTGCTAAACAGGTGCGTCTTAAGATGGCGCTTGAAAATATTGATGTTAGAAATAGAGCGAATTTCATGCGGCAGAGCATTCCACAATTTTGGTGCAGCTACTTGAAATGACCTATCGCCCAAGGTGACTCTAGTTCGAAAAGATGGCGGTTCAAGTAGGAGACCATTAGAAGATGATCTTAACCTATACGCGCCTGGCATCTTAACTGAAATTAGCTCTTGCAAATAAACTGGCGACTTCCCTCCTTGTCAGAAATTCAGTTTTTTCATATATATATTTTTTGTTCATCGGATAGCTTAAGTCGGGATTTAACCTAGACATCGTTTTTTAGCCGCTTAACGTGGATTTAACGTTGATATCTCGTTCGGGTTTCAAGGAATTAAAAATTCCGTATGGTCATCCCACGAAGCTATGTTGTGGGATATTTTGTGAATTGTTTGGTGATTTTTGGGTATATTTGGGAAGAGATAATTTTTCTCAAAGGATTAGTTAAAGGAGGGAAATAGGAAATAGTGAAGATTTAATGAATGCTTAAAATTGGGATTAGAAGTAGAAATTAGTAGACGGACACCATGCAGAACGCTGCAGTGCCCCGTGTGGTGTCAACTGTCTGGTGGTGTCTCAAAACCTTTTTTTCCCATTTCAATTCCTTCTTTACCCTTAAATTTCCATTCAGTTCACGTTAAGTTCCCCCTTAATTTCTTCATTTGTCTCACCACATAGTCACTTTGATGGAAATTGCGAGGGAAATATCCCTGTGATTTATTACAACACTGAATTTGATTGTAGGGTTTTACTGAAACCATACTGACGCTAAAATTACCCCATTAAATTTATTAGACCCCCCAGACATCTGACTGCAACATTGTTCTGTTTCTGTAAGAATATTTCATCGATTGTCATTAATTTCTTGAAGTACAAATTATTAAGAGTGTCATTCTGAACTCAAGAGAGATTTTTCAAAAATGTCGTCACACGTAAGGGCAAATAATGTTATAACATAGCTGGTAAATTCAATTGCGCGAGCGTGCTTCATATTGGCCCTTTTTATACT
>JAEMWC010000109.1:822500-972500 GCA_016490735.1 Pachyseris speciosa
TTCGCTAAAATAATGTTTATAAATCGATGAGGATTTTTGTTTGTGTCCATCAACGTGTTTGTGGAGGTGCCCGTGAGTGTAACCAACATATCCTGCATCGCACAGGTTACATTGAAATTTATAAACTAAACATTGTTGGTTAACAATGGCTGGTTTGACTTCTTGAAATTTAAGGTCTTCATTGAGTTTTCTGCTGATGAACACAGGCTGAGAAGTCAAGCCAGCCATTGTTAACCAACATTGTTTAGTTTATAAATTTCAATGTAACCTGTGCAATGCAGGATATGTTGGTTACACTCGCGGCCACCTCCACGAACGCGTTGATGGACACAAACAAAAATCGCCGTTAATTTATAAACATTATTTTAGCGAACATAACTCGAACGTATCATCTTTTCTTTCAGAACAATTTCCTATGCTCACTAGAGGTTCTAACAAATTTGATTGCCTAATTAAGGAGATGCTTTTTATAAGAAAACTCAAACCATCCTTAAACGTGCAAACGGACTCGATTCGTGCAAAGGTATTCACTTGAAGAACTTGTGACCCTTTGTTATTATGTTAATTTGTAGAGACTATAGAAATCAAATCTTCGCATTACTTATTCATTTTGCCTTGAGAATGGTGTCATGATGACGTCGGCTTTTAACGTTAATATTATTATTATTATTATTATTATTATTATTATTATGATTACTACTAGTGCCATGATGATGATTACATTACAGTTATGATTTACTCTTCTACATCCTTTCCTTAAGATGATGATAGTAATAATAATAATAATAATACATGTAATAATAATAATAATAATAATAATTTTATTCCCATTTAATGTAAATTTTTTAATTTTATATATTATTAGAATTTATTAATTTTACTTTACGCAATTTTATCCCTATCTAATGTAAATTTGTAAATTTTGATATAATACTGGCTACGTTTACATGCCCAGTATTTGTGATTAGGACCTGGCATTCAGGAGTTTTAAACTGCCATAGTAATTAACTATTGATGGACGAGGTTGAGCAAAGTATTGTGATTTGTCAGTGGCAAGCAGATCAATTATTTGCCAAAGGCTGAGGCAAATGATATGCGAGGCACTGGCTAATCACGATATTTTGCGAAAACCAAGTTCAATAATAGTTTTATCATTCCATCACCGAGCTTGTTTTTCATAATTATTTTCGGGAAGTGTGATTTAACCATCTGCCATTTTTCACTGAATTTGAGGAGCATGGATGCATGGACACAGCTACACATGAACAGAATATTATTTGCAGCAAAATCACAGTTGGATGGTAATGTGCATGAGCAGACCATTATTTGTAGGCAGTTATTTTTAGGTCGCATGGTAGGCTCTGTGCCAATGAAAAGGAAGAGAAAAAGGATTGATTGATAATAGTAATAAATACTATTATCATTATCATTATTATTATTACTGCGAGTTGAAAATATCAATGAAAATAAAAAACAGGTGTTTCACAATCAGGTGTTCCTTTTAGAAGTCAGGAAGGGTCAAAAATAAAATTTCAGGAAATACATGTAAAAGTGATCTATAGGTAGCTTTATGCCTTATGCACAATAGTCTGAAATATCTCTGCACAAACTGCCTTATTTCTATTCAAAGCTGTTTTGTATTGAGCTGAGCAATTGGTTTCCTTTTTTAAACCAGCCTGTAAACTTCACACATTTTCCAGCTCTCACCAGCAGTCTAAAATGTTGTCTAAACAGAGAAAAACTTAGTTTTTAGTTAATTAACATTTTACTCCTGCCCAGCATTTGACTATACATCTACATAACAAATCATGTTGCGAGGAATGGTTATTTAAGCCTATTGGGGGTATGGACACTACATTTGGCAACAAATCATGCTATATTTTCTTACCTATTAGTAGTCATATAGATATCCTTGAAGGTGACAACTCTGATCTTAAAATATATACCTTTGTTGGGTGAATTTGGCTAACATTCAGAAAGATAACGGTAGGTGTATGGACACTACACAATTTTTGTGAAACCCTAGGCCTGCCCCATGTTTCAACAAACACATAGCAAGCTGGAACATTTTGGTTAAGTTCACACTTTTTTCCCATTTTCTACGAGAAAAAAGTCTTTTTATCTCAAATTTGTTGAGTTCACACAAGTTTTGAAAATACTTTAATACATCTAAAATAGTTATTGTTAAATATAAAATATGTAACAATGGTCGGTTTGGGAATAAACTTTGGTAATTGTAAAATTCACGTAATTATTCCTTTCTTTAAAGGTAAGAGTAAGGGAAGATGTTCAGCTATATTTTGTATTGATTTCCTTTGTGAATAAGTGATATATTCATGATAAGTTATCCTTCTCATTTTGTAGTGAAATATGAATGTCACACCGTAACAGTGCAATTGGAGCATTTTTTACCCCATAATCCTTCATAACTCTGCCAAATATTAACCGATTTCTGGGTTTTTTTTTTTTGTTCAGCACAAGGTTCTCTTTCATATTCTGTTATAATGCATTGCCTGCTTGTTACCAGTTTTAAAGAAAAAGCTTGTAACAACACAAATTCAAAAAGGGTACACTTGATTGTGAAACAGCCAAAAACAAACTTGAGAAGGTTAAGTTTCTTGATGTTTGATTTGAAGGACTTTTGGTATTACGTTAACAGCATAATCAATTTTTAAACTTTCACTCATTTTTCTTTTCTTTTAGCAAAGAACACAAACTATTCGAGATCTTCAACAGCAGTTGCTAAAACATCGTGAAGAAACTGAACGTTCCTCAACTGGTCGTCCATCCCCTGCATCTTCCTCAGCGTCTGTTCACTCTCAGGATGGAATGCATCGTGAGATTGAAATTTTAAGAAGTGAAAAAGATCGCCAAGACAATGAAACATTTATACTCCAAAGATCACTGGAGGAATTAAGTTCCAGGCTGGAGGTTCAACAACAGGCAATACAAGCCAAGGATGAAACCATTGCTCAGCTGATGGGGATGATTCAGAGTAATAAAGGACTGGAATCTAAACAATTTGGAATGCACAAGGAACAACATAACACAGATAAAAAGAAACTAACAGAAGCCCTCAATCAATTATCAAAATTACGGGAAGGCATTGAGGAGCGGGACAGAGCAATAGCATCATTACAAGAGGTGCAGTCTAGCTACTATTGGTTATTATTATAGTGTCACTATCTCAATTTTGATTGGCTAAAAACACACACAGCTAGTTACTGGTGGCACTGTTTTCTTTACGTCATACCTACAGACAGTCTAACTACTTGGAGGATCAATCTTCATTTGATTTCATTTCTGCAGTTTATATGTGATTTATTTCATATACATCATTTGCACTCTTCTCTTTCTCGGGAATATACTGCATGAACCCACCATTGACCTGCTCCCAACGTCAGTGGCTTCATAGCTCAGTTGGTTAGAGCATCGCACCAGTATCGCAAGGTCACGGGTTCAAACCCCGTTGAAGTCCTGAATTTTTTTCAGGCTTCTTTTCGTAATAGCATAAATTGCGTTCACAACTGCACGAATCATTCTTCATTTGATTTCATTTCTGCAGTTCAAATATGATTTATTTCATATATCATTCACATTCATTTCTTTCACAGGAACATATGAACCCACAATTGACCTGCCCCCAATGTCAGTGGCTTCATAGCTCAGTTGGTTAGAGCATTGCACCGGTATCACGAGGTCACGGGTTCAAACCCTGTTGAAGTCCTGAATTTTTTTTTCAGGCTTTTTTTCACAATTGCATAAATTGTGTTTACAACGGCGAGGATCACTCTTCATTATTTTGATTTCATTTCCCCACCGTTCATATGATTTATTTCATATACATCATTCACAGTCTAACTACTGTTAATTACTAATGGAAAGAGTTTCTAGCTGCAGTATACAGTGCAACTATACAAGTATTTTGTGGTTACAAGGTTTCAGTGTGATCCGTTTGTGTTGGTTTGTTGTTTCCTACTGGAATGAAGGTCTTGTTTTACATTAGTTTCTTGAATCGTTCAGAAAGCTAATAAGCTAATTCACTAAGTTCAACTTTTAAAGATCTAACAGTCAAGAAAACTAAAATTTGCAACTGCTGAACAATGTCCTTAAACATACATAACCATTCCAGCTGTAATTGGAGAAATTTGGTTGTGGCTACCACAAAGTTTCCAGTGAACCCCTTAATGTGCTTTTAATTAACAGGAAGTGCAGTTGCCATTTAAACTTGATTTTTTACTTTTAAGTCTCAAACTGTACTTTGGTTGACAATAACAATAACAGCAAAATAACCATAGTAACAAAAATAATAGCAATAACAATAATAACTATTAATGATTAATTATAACACTGTAATTAATTAATTATAGGCCTGATAGGCCTGGGCCTTAGATACTAAACAATACAGTCAGGTGGCTGATAAGTCAGCCCTGTTGCTTCAAGGGCTGTTGAGTTGGCAGTACTTTTAGAGCTGCATTTGGAATGCGGGAAGGACTGACATGAAGGTGACAGAAATCTTCAGTACACTTAAATGAAATGACCTATACAGTGTGTACGTCTGGTGTGACAGGGCTGTCGCTAATCTTTGAAGAAGGTGGGATACTGATTTGAGATTGTGGTGATGCGTGAAAGTCATTTCAATGTTACATGTACCTGTGGGAGTTCTGCTGTAACTTGTCATAACTCAGGGCCTTAGATGTAGTTGCCAAACAGCAGTTACTTAAACGTTTTAGATCATAGTGATTAACAGTTAGCACTTTTTCCATTAGGTTTTTCTGGTGTATAAATCAAGCACACTGGAGTTGGTGACTAATTTGTGTTCTCTCTTTAGGAAATTGACCATATTAGAATCAACAATGTTAATGATGAATTAAAGCAATCTGCAAACCTTCTATCAAAGGTAAAACTTTGTGTAATTTCAACACTTTGGTTGAAGGCATGACAGTCCTAACCTCCTGCATTATCCATACGACTCTAGGTTTTGTGAATAATAATAATGATAATAATAATAATAATAATAGTAGTTGGCTCCGGGCAGCAAACCAAGAAGCACTGTAGTAATAATAATAATAATAATAATAATAATAATAATAATAATAATAATAATAATAATAATACAGTGACTGACCAATCATAACAATAACTTTGTTTGAGGTTCAAAAACTCTAACGGTTATAAAGCCACTAATTATTTTGGAGATTATAACCATTAAAACTGAGAAAATAGAGGTAAGGATTCAACTGCAGTAGGTTAACAACATTAAATTTGCAATGCAGTTATTAACCTAAGATTAATATTAATAGTTATCTTTTACAATGTTACCTAAAATATTTAGACTAATATAGTTTCAGTAATATACCGATATACTAAGTAACATACAGTAGTTATGCAAAATAAAAGTTTAATTTTATTTATACTGACACGAGATAAAGAAATATAATATTATTTTATTATCTTGGAGCAATCGTGCAAATAACAAACAGCTTTTGCAGTCATTGCTAACTAACTCAAAGTCAAGTCCATCTTCTTCATTATTCTTTTCACTGCCTCCTTGGATGGCAGATGTGCATGAGGTTTGATTTGAATACTGGGTCCAGGGATTTCAAAGTAAAGTTTTTCATACTATAATATTGTCTCAAATCTGGGCAATCCTTCTTTCTTAAGCTTTTAAAGTTCTATAAATTTATGAAATAATAATGTTCTTCCTTGCACACTCTTTAGTTTTCTGGTATCACAGTTTGCCTTACACAAATGCCAAAGTAAAGCTTAGTACTATACATGTACATTGGACATGTAGGTATAAAAGAGCTAATGGAAAACCCTCCTGAGTGACTTTTCAGTTTTGGCCCATGTTTTTCTCAAAAACTAAGCACAAAGCAGCGAAAAAATACAGTTCAATGTTTAGGTACCGTGCATGAAAGCAAGCCTATATGCGAGAAATGAACAGTTTTTGAGCAAAATAAAAAATAAAAGGCCTTGATGAGGACTCATGGTTACTGGTTATGAAAACCCACGTACAAGGAGAAGGAAAAGAATAGGCAAATGTGAATTACAGGAAAATTGTTCAAAATCATCGTAGCTATACATATAACATCTCCAGATAAAGCCAGTACATAGTGTAGCAATCACCCAATTATAAAAACAAAAACATTATTTTATTTCCAAGTTGTAAAAGTTATGATAAAAACTCAACTTCCTGTAAAGCAATGCAAACACACTATTATCCTGGGTAGCCCATTCGCTGAAGCAGAGTCATTCAAACATTTAACTTCCTGTTCTTGGCTGACAATTTCACGTAAAACAAATCAGTCTTGAGATATGTTTAAAGCTAAGAAAAGAATCTGCAGTGTCAAACGTTTTGCCTAAGTTTGGTCAGCGGTTTCTCCAAAGACGTTTCGATCAATCATGGAGAGTTTGTAGATGCCATGTTGATTGTGAAAGTAGCTATTAACGGAATGCTCATATCAAACAAAATCCTAACAATTCATTACTGTAGAAGACATAAGCTTTCTAAAAAATAGTATTCTGGTCATTAAGAACTTGAGAAAACCTTGAGCCATTTCAGTACACAGTCAGTCCTACTTCGGGCTTCCGAAAGTTGGACTTACTTACTGAGACTGTGACATAGAGGATACTGGCTATCAGCTGGTAACCTCAAAAAACCACCCAAAAAGCCACTTAGGAGGGTTTTCCACTAGCCTCTTCAATTAGTGTTGCTCGAATAAGCTGCAGGTTAGCTCTCATCATTATTAGGAAATTTCAGTTCCAACTGCTAAGTCCTTTCTGCTCGTCCTAGGGGCGGGGCAACAATCATGTGACTGCTTCTGTAACCAATTGAGTGTTTTTTCCAGCATTAGGTAGTCAGGCTATCATCAGCCTCCATCCAACATAGTGATACACATTACCTAGGGCAACTCTTTGTGATTAGTGTGTGGGTTTGAAGTTTTACTTGTGGAAGTGAAGGACACAGGGTCACCAGCTTAACATCACTGCCCATTGATGGGATCTTCTGAGCAGCACTTCAGAGCTGAATTACCAATTGAAATCATTTAACCCAGGTGGCGTTTAAGAAATCTCAAGGCTCCTAATTAAAAAGTGTCAAGAGAAAGGTTATGAATTGTTAGCAATACAACTGTATGGCATAGAATGTAATTCAGAGGGAGGGAGGGGGTGGAGGGCAGCAATGGGAATTTGTTGGTTGCCATTACTAATAATAATAATAATAATAATAATAATAATAATAACGATTTATTAGTAGTACTTCCACATGGTGGCTCTTCGCCTACTAATTACAAATCTCAAATCAAATCAAATTAAATCAAATGTTGGTTTTGAGGAGAGGGGAAAACTGGAGTACCCAGAGAAAAACCTCTCGGAGCAGAGTAGAGTACCAACAAACTCAGCCCACTTATGATGCCGAGTCCAGGAATAGAACCCGGGACACATTGGTGGAAGGCGAGAGCTCTCACCACTGCGCCAACCCTGCTCCCCCGAGTGTGGATGCTTTCAGCTTTCACTAGGATATACATGTACATGTACTGTATGTGTTAGCAGTTTTGATAACTGCAACATGAAGGCTCAACAAACTGTGGTTTGCAGCTGGTCTAGACATTTTTATATGTTTCTGGTGCTGAACATTCTCTACATTAAAACCCTTTGTTACATTGAACTCGTAGCATTTTACCATAGAGAACACAAACTTGCAGCGTTGAATGTTGTGTTGGGCGTCTTGTGTCATACATTGGGGACTGAAGTTGCAGTTTTTGCTGTTTCTCGCGATTCTTTATAATGTTGACCAGATGCAGCCTGTAAACTGCTGAAACTTTTTTCACAGGACTTCTACGTTATGAAACACTCAGCTTGGAACTGTTTTTCCATAAATGGAAGTACAGTATTGCATTCTTGTAGCAGTGGGTTCTTTTGGTCAAGAAAGGCAGATTCATGCCACACAAGTTTCAGTTAATTTGGCTGTGAGTTTGCTTCAAAAACAGCAAAACAACACTTCTTACAATTCATGACCACATGCTCTCTGCTCTACAATCTTAGAGGGGGGAGAAATACACAGCAATATCACTAGGCCTGTCTATCATGACAGTAAACTTGCGCAGAGTAACATGAACAGAGCTCTGCTACATTTTCATAGTTTTAAGTTCAAAAGGCTGTGAAAGGCTTGGTTTTTTTTATTGTAACAATACATGTGTATTGCAACTACATGTACTTGGCATGTACTGTACAGTGTGTTTAACAAATAGATTCTATTTGGCAGTGTGTTTTTACTCTGATAACGCACAGATGACATCAAAACTTGGTAAGAACAAAGAAGGTGAAGAAGTGGCAGGCAAGTAGCATGACTGAGGTTCTTATCATGTTTTGATGTCCGCCATGTATTATCACTGAGTACACACACACTGCCAAATGGAATCTAGTTTTTTATAAATGACGTTTTTACTTTCTTTGGCTCAAAGTAAAAACATCTTTAATCACAAATTCATCTAAGCCAATCAAAATGCAAGGTTTACACCAGTCACTGTAATAATTCACTAGCTGCTTGCTACACTGTATATCAGTCTATTCCTAGTGGCCAATTCACATAAAGGCTGTTGATTATCATGTCATACGTTAAGTTTTGTATCTACAAACCTGGTCTGCTTATATTATTTTCCATGTGTATATGATCAAATGTGCTTTACAAGCAGATTAAATTGGAATTTGGAAATGCTGGTTTTTGTGGAGAGGGGAAAACTGGAGCAAACACCTCTCAGAGCAGAGAAGAGAACCAACAACAAACTCAACCCACATATGATGTTGAGTCTGGGAATTGAACCCGGGCCACATTGGTGGTAGGCGAGTGCTCTCACCACTGCACCATCCCTGCTCCCCTAGTGCGGTTTTTGCAAGATGATGGGACTTTTTGGTTGCAATATAACATCTTGTGTGGCATCCATTTGTCTGCCAATATTTTATTGCTTGTCTCCACAAACCCTGTTCAAATTTTTCAAATGTTGAAAGGCTGGGAAAATGTGTAATGAATGGATGTTATCAAAAAGTAGTGGGAAAAGCTTCTACTAGACAAAACCACAGTCCCTCAGGTTATGAAAGCAAGTTTATTTGAAAACATTTCTAGGTACATGTATTTACATAATTTAAGCCCATTTGTCGTTATCTTGAAGGTGAATGAACTAGTAATTAAAACCAATTCATTATCTTTATCTTTGCTATATATTAATAGTTGTTCTGTGTGTTACACCTAACTACATATACTCAGGGTTTGGGTGTAAACAGTCTTAGTAATAATTTTTACAGTACTTTTATCTGGACTTGATTTCCTCAAGAATGTTAGTGATCCATTACGTTTGCACTCAGAATTTCGAGGTACTTTATCATTGACAATAATGATATAATTTGATGCTTATATTCTTAATTATTTGATTGCTTCAAGGAGCTTTATGTACATGTAGATGTAATATCAGCAACTCGTGGAGGATATGTTTTGGTGTTCATGCATTTTCCCTTTTTTACGTTTATTTAGGACAGCCACATAGCAGAGCTGGAAACACAGATTATTCAGCTTGAAGCACAGGTTTGTGTGCAGTTTCATTATCATCATTATTTGCAATTCATTTTTGGGAAGTATCTAGTTTTTTTTTTTTTTTTAATCTAAAAGTGAATATATTGACTAGTGAAGTGTAATATCTATCCAGATATGATCAAAGCTTTCAACGCCCTTTTAGGTACATCCCTTTGTATTACTGCATTAATACATCCCAGTCTATCTTGTTAGTATTGAGCTTCAGTTACGAGCAATATTATATTTATTTGATAAATTGAAGGAAAGTAGATGACTGATGAGACCTATGACTGCTCTCTGTATGTGACTTGTAAAATTCTAAACAATGAAAATGTTGAAACAAGTGATCTTCTTCAGCGAATTTGGCCAAAAGGATGATGCGATAGTGTTGGTAGGCAAGACGTTTCATTACTTACATGTAGGTCATCCAATGGTGTATGTGTAAGTTATACCTACCTTAATGAAAATGTTAACAAATGCCTTGCATTGGAGATGACAAAATACACTATTTAGAAGTGATCTGATAAATTTTCAGCGGACTATTAGTGAAGCAAGTGATATCTTAAGAACATTTTGCTGATTTTAATTTCAGAATTATCAGCTGCTTGTATAGCTGCCACAGTTAAAGTTTGCTTAGTGTTTTTACTGTGTTGCTGCTCACATATGAGTAGAACTTGGTTTCTGTAACAGAAAGCAAGCACAATTATTGATCTTTGTTTGCTGTTAGGGTGTTTGTCTATTACGAAGTTGTATATACAAAATACAAAGCCAGAAAATACATAAAGCAGTGTTCTTCAATCAAAACCCTGTCTATGACAGATACTATAAATCAAATTGGCCTTAAAATCATTAATTTCTGTGTATCATTTGCTTGTACGTTTTCAATATCATTCAATGTGTTTTGTAACTTTTATTCCTCAGATTGAAAATCTGAAAAAATCAGCATCAGACGATGACAAGAAAAGACAAGAGGATAAGAAACAATCAGACGTTTATGAGAGTCATTCAAAGTTCATGAAATCCAAGGTAGGCAAGCACTTAAGCTAAGAAAGTTAGAACTTAACAATAAGTATGGGTTATTACATGTATCTTATTCATGTCTTTTGAGTATTAAATTGGCTCCACAAACATTGGCACAAGCCATCTGACACATTTAACCCCAACAATGTTGTTGTGTTGCACCTTTCACCTCAAGTTTCATTTGTAAAAACAGTTTTCTTCTTGGAAGTAAATGAACTTACTTCCAAATGTAGCAATCAATGTTATGGTTACCTAGTAGACCATTCTTTTAATGTTGGACCACAGTGAGAAACAGAAAGGGAGGAGACTGTTTGCAATTATTGGATTTGTCTCCTGCAAATTATAATAATTTCTTATACTTTACACCCCTCTATCTCCCTCACTCTTACATTTACATTAATTTTGATCTTTTGCTCTACAGATTGAATCACTGAAAGTGGATCTTGGTAAAAAAGATGCTGCACTAGCAGCAGCCGAGACCAAATTAGAAACACTAAAGGCTCACCAGTCAAACCAGCAGGAGCATATAGGTGTCCTACAGACATCTGTTTCAGCAAAGGAGCAGCACATTAAGAACTTACAGGGAGAGGTAAGGCTTGCATGCAGTTCAGTGGTTTTTGATACTTATGCATTGCATTGCTGTCTTCAGAAGCTGGTAACTGGCACAGACATGCATGGTTATTACATTGTAGCTACAGGGGAGATAACGTGCTAAACAAAATTTAGTGAAAGGAGATAGGCTTTGGATTTTTTTTCTTTTCTTTTAGGCTTTGGATTCTTTAGATTATAACTGATATGTGGGCCAACATGCTACCCAGCACCCAGGAACAGATTGAAAATAATATTATTAGGCTATTAACTCCCATTAGTGAACTTCACAAATCTTCTCTTGGTCAACCTTTTCAATGCCTTTTGGAGTAGAGGTAGTGGGTGTAACTTATAAAGCTGCCAGCAGCCAATGCTATTTTTAGCAACAGCAAAGAAGAGGAGACCTGGTGAATTTGAGTTCATAGAATCTTTGTTCAAGTGGCTGATATTATCACTGAAGATGCTGACAGTTTTTCGACTGTTGGTGCTTATTGAAAGGGCTGCTTGGTAGTATTACATGTTGTTCAAATATTTAAGTCTAGAGAATTTTAAAAACAAAAGATGACCAGAAGCGACTTAAGCACAGTAAGGAGATCCGTGCCTGCCAATGTTAGGCTTAAAGGGTTGTTTCAGTAATGCAGTGGAAAACAATCTGCTAGTTGTTGTTAAGTGGTGTCATTGTAGGAGAGAGGGTTAAACAAGTAGCTTCATTTGATATGTATGGGTGGAACTTGGCAAATTTGTCAGGAGGGGCTCATGTTTGGTAGGTAGGAAATTCTTACCCCTCTGCCCCCAGGTCCTCCCCACTGTACAGGGCTGTAGTAAGCCTGAGTGTGTTTAGTTCATCTTGTATGTGCAGGACACATGTGTAACTTACATTAGACCTGGAGATGATGTAAAGCGTGACTCTACATGAGTGTTAGAGTTGTTCTGAAATGTCTTGCCAAATATGATATATTCGGTATATTATGCAGAGTGGTAGCATGTTAGAAATTACATGTGCTGCTGTGGGTACATTCAGTAGAACAGCTTAAATTCATTTGTTTTGATTTTCACCAATAATTCAATAATCAATTATTGTTTTTGCATATTTCTTCACAATATGACTTTATTAAAGCAATTAAAAGAGGATTGTGGTAGTGTTGCTAGGTTACCACTTTGCTTTGTCAGAAAGTGCTGCTAGCAAGATTATACCAAAATATTGTTGCATTTCCTGCATACAACACAGTGGTCAATATTTTCTGTGAGATTGATTCAGTGTTTTTCGCAGAGTTAAACCTTGACTTTTGCTAGATGGGTGTAACACATCTATGTTGTTTGTAAGATTGACTGAATATTGTCAGTAATAATATTTTACTGAAAAGTACAGCACTGTATCTATGCTTTGTATCAAAGCTTTGTGGCAGTAAAAAAAGGTTACCATTTTCTAGAAATTCTCAAATAAATATTATTATTTTGAACAATGTAATTTTCAAAATACAGTGTAGATTATTCAACTTGTTGTCTGAAATGGATACCTTAGTTAAATTTGGTTGTGTTGAGATTTTAGTTGCACTGTTGATATTAATATTACTTGTTTTGGCTGAGTCAGTTATCATTGTGTTGAATGCATTGTTTCAGTTGGTTGTAAAGTAATTTAATGTTTGGGTTGACCCACAGTTAATTATTGTTTTATAGCATATGCTCACTAATCTGTTTGGAACCTGATGAACTCCAACTCAACCAACTCAACCAAATCAATTGAAGAGTATTCCACAGCATAAAAATTATATCACCATTTGGCCTCAAAATCTCTGTAATCAGGTCAAAAATGAAGGTTTACACTTACTTTGGGATATGAAGGCTGGAATTTGACAAATTAGGCCATGACTTTTGCCAAAAACTCAGATATGAAACAGATACAAAATGATCTTATGCATGGTTAATTTCTTTTGTTTGGCTTTCAAAGAAATCATTCATGCATCACTTCAGTTGGTCCAGCTTTAGGGTGAATTCATACCCCCTGTACTACTTTGCTGAATCCAGGCCTTCAAATCACAAAATAAGCACAGAACTTCATTTCTGATACCATTACCATTCTGCGAAATTAGAGAATTAATTTTACATGTAGATAGATTTGGATTTTAAGGCCAAATGGTGATATATGCCTCTTTATAGGCTGGTTTTCGCTAGCGCATATAAAGCATAAACATAAGCACAAGCACTTGCATAAGTAAGTGAGAACACCCAGGACATAAGCATAAGTACAAGAAGAACGAGCATGGTTTGTTTTTCTTATGCTTAACGTTATGCTTATGTCACAATGCGAATGAAAACGAAACAAGCATATATAACCATAAGCACAAAGTGGGTCAAAGAAGAAAATGATTGGTTGACCGTTTTTTGCTTTGGTTTGCACTGCGACATAAGCATAATGTAAGCATAAGAAAAAACGAACGTCAACCATGCTTGTTCTTCTTGTGCTTACATGTACATGTATGCTTATGTCATGGGTGTTCTCACCTGCTTATGCATATGCATGTGCTTATGTTTATTCTTGTGCTTAAATGCGCTAGTGAAAACCAGCCTTATGAAAAACCCTTCAGTTGCGGCCATTGACATAATACATTACCAACCCAAGCTTTGCAATAATAATTATATAATATGTACAGCTGTACCAGTTCGGTTCAAAAAGGAAGACTTCTGTCAGCAGAAACATTGATCAAGAAAATACCGGTACATGTTGCTGCTCATTATTTTGTAACTTGAGTTTGTTGTTGTTTCTATTACAGCTGGAATCTTTACGTGGCCGGCTTGATGAGAGAGAGGACCTGTTGAAACAAAAGGAGAAGAAACTGATTTCTGTGTCGTCAGAACATTCAGAGAATTCATATGCTGTAGAGAATCTGCAGAGTATACTAAGTACCAAGGAAAGACAAATTACAAGTCTTAAGCAAAAGGTACCAAACTCTTTCTATGTGACTATAAACAGTCTGCTGTCATTATGGATGTTGTTATTCTCAACATCATTGCCATTCTGTCAATTTTTTATTATCAAGCCTATTTCCTCCTTCTTATACCACAGGTTTCTATGGTTTATAGGCTGATAAACCTCGTGGGATGTTGGAAGAACACTTGAAGAATGTGTAAATCATGAGCCGCTGGCGAGTGATTTAAGGATTCTTCGAGTGTTCTTCCAACATCCCAAGTGATTTATCAGCCTATGAACCATAGAAACTTGTGGTATATTGCTTTTATATAATAATCCAGAAATCACGTGAAATTTCCATGAGTTTACTGGAACAATAAACCATAGCTGATTGACCAATCAGAGCGCTCAGATTGATTTGGTTATTATATAATCAGCTAATAATATCTCCTTTCTGTTCCATATGTTACATTATTTTAGTTTAACTACGTTCGCACCATTTAAGTCCAGGGTACTAGAAGTAGCAACCAAGTTCTTTTTTCAGTGTGAAGTGGCAACATATTTCTTTTCTCCTCAAACTAATAAATTATGAAATGTATATTCTTGGAATGATGCCTTCAAGCTGGCTGGAAATGCAAGCATTAATATTTTATACAGTGAAGTCTTCACTTACCAGACTTGCTAGAGCTATGACACTGTTGTTACAACCTCTGCAAATGAACTTATGTGAAAGAGCTTGACTTGTCAAAGTTCTCTACCATGAGGAAAGACTGCTTTGATTAGCAAAATTTAGAATATGTTGTATGTGTTTGTATTTCAGTCCATCAGGAAGTCCATCTTTATTTTTTAATCTTGTGAGGCCCAAAATCCATTCAAATCACCTTGCAGTGACATTTATTTGCTTGAAAATAAAATTGCATAAAATTCAGGCTTGTACCACAATGCCACCCTGGCTACCATGAGAAATTTTACTAAAATTTAGTTTATCATCTGTCACCTTTCCCTTCAACTCAGCTACTTTGTCTTTTCCTTTCAGCTTGTTGGCTTCCTTTTCTTTCTTTTCTTGCCTTTTGATGTTGATGTTTAGGATCTTTGGACCTGACTCCTCATCTTCCTTATTTCTGTGCTGTGATGGTAGTACGACTTTCTTTCTTTTGGGAGGCTACTCATTGCATAATTGAAGAGCTCGGGGCAAGAACGTCCTCCCGGTTTTTGGTCGATTTTCGATGTGCTCAAAACAAACTGAGATTTGGCATGTGGACTTCATTCCAGTTAAAAAACATTGCTCTGTATTTGTTTTGGTTGATTTCCTCTTCGTTTTCGAGAAATAACGTATGCAAAAAACCCAAGTCAGCTCATTCCCTTGCGTATTAATATTCATGCGCGAATTGAATTACCTTTAGGGCACGTGAAATGATTGACGCTTGGAAAGTATTGTTTGATAGTGTGACGTAGACTATACATTTGGCGGTTAAAACATCGATTTAAGTTTCATTGATAGGAAACTTACGTGGCTGTGAGGTGTCGATTGCTAGCTAACTTTAATGGAAACTCGCCAGCCTGGTGGTCGAACGGACGTCATTTAAGTCTGTCGATCGGCAATTCAGACACTTCTGAAAGAAGCCAGTGGTGTTTCTCTGTGCGTGCCAAACACTGGAACAAATCGGCGTTTCGCAGTACAGAGTACTGAGCCAGGCGGGACAGTCTGAAAGCAACTCTCGTCTTAAGAGCGGCCCGCAGTTGAGAGTCTTGGCCCATTTGCCAAAGGTTGCCGTGCTAGAAATTCGGAAATAAGAGTTGTTTTTTGACTTAGGCGAAAATATCGGATGTTTGAAGACGTGTTGCGCGCGCTCGAAAGGATGTTTTTATGCCCACAATCCAATGCGACCACAGAGGGCGCTGTCTCCTTGAAAAGTTCTCGCGAGGACTGGAAATGAATATTCGCTCGGCTGCGGTGGGAAAATTTTCACTTCGGAGCGGGAACAATACGGAGAATTCATCTAAGAGTGGGAAATCGGCAAGACGAGCAGTCAGTCCGTTTTCGATGAGCTGAGTATCTTGGAAAACCAGTGCAAGGAAAACTTTCTTTGCCGCACGCAGCAAATATTCAAAGCACAAATGGCGTGACAAGGTGACAGCGTCCTCTGATAAACATGCTGGCGTATTTTAACATATAAATCACTTTTGCATCGAGTACCTCGGTTAGTTCGCTTATATGGAGTCTTGTAAACATCATCAAAAAGTATTTTCACGCGAGATTAACGGCAAAAAGCATTTTCACCCCAGATAAACAGTTAAAATTATTTTTCGCGAGTCGTGTGACAGCCCATTGTGTGCGATGGAATTTCATATATACCGGGTATGCAAATTTTCGGCAGTTTGAAGCTAAAGAATATCTTCAGAACTAGTTAGGCATGTTGTCCAAAGTCTTGACCTGTCGTCATTTAGTTTGATTTTAATACCATTTTCGTTCCATATTTTCCATTTGACGACGAAAATGAATCCATTGCCGACGTTTCTCAACCGCCAAAACCACGCAAAACTTACTATTCTGAAAGTGCCGTTTAGAAATGAAAACCGATGGAAAATGCACTGTTTGCAAGATACTCAGCTCATCGAAAACGGACTGACTGCTCGTCTTCCGAATTTCCCACTCTTTGATGAATTCTCCGTAATGTTCGCGCTCCGAAGTGAAAATTTACCCACCGCAGCCGAGCGAATATTCATTTCCAGTCCTCGCGAGAACTTTTCAAGGAGATAGCGCCCTCTGTGGTCGCATTGGATTGTGGGCATAAAAACATCCTTTCGAGCGCGCACAACACGTCTTCAAACATCCGATATTTTTCGCCTAAGTCAAAAAACAACTCTTATTTCCGAATTTCTAGCACGGCAACCTTTGGCAAATGGGCCAAGACTCTCAACTGCGGGCCGCTCTTAAGACGAGAGTTGCTTTCAGACTGTCCCGCCTGGCTCAGTACTCTGTACTGCGAAACGCCGATTTGTTCCAGCGTTTGGCACGCACAGAGAAACACCACTGGCTTCTTTCAGAAGTGTCTGAATTGCCGATCGACAGACTTAAATGACGTCCGTTCGACCACCAGGCTGGCGAGTTTCCATTAAAGTTAGCTAGCAATCGACACCTCACAGCCACGTAAGTTTCCTATCAATGAAACTTAAATCGATGTTTTAACCGCCAAATGTATAGTCTACGTCACACTATCAAACAATACTTTCCAAGCGTCAATCATTTCACGTGCCCTAAAGGTAATTCAATTCGCGCATGAATATTAATACGCAAGGGAATGAGCTGACTTGGGTTTTTTGCATACGTTATTTCTCGAAAACGAAGAGGAAATCAGCCAAAACAAATACAGAGCAATGTTTTTTAACTGGAATGAAGTCCACATGCCAAATCTCAGTTTGTATTGAGCACATCGAAAATCGATCAAAAACCGGGAGGACGTTCTTGCCCCGAGCCCTTCAATTATTTTGGTAGCCTCAATCTCTCTTGAACTCCGTAGAGAAGTACATGTACTATAAAGGTCTGATGTTCTAAGTTTCTTTATCCATGGCTTGTACAGTGTATAATGGTGAAAGAGCTGCATATAGCAAATTTTACCATTTTCCCTCTAGTGTGGGACCTGTTTCTCAAAAGGCCCCCTTAAACTATTTCTGATAAATCATAAAGCAGTAATTTATTTCCACTGTTGGTCTTAAAATATAAGTCGATCTTTCAAAAGCAATTGAAACTTTCCCTTGAAATTCTGTCAAAAAGCATTGTTCACATAGAAATAGTTTCAAGAAATGGGCCCCTAGGTTGTTTACACCTTATGCAAAGTGGTTATTAAAGGTGGTGTTGTTCTGATAACAAGCTTTTCTCAGAACTGCAGTGTGACATGAAGCAAGGAAGCTTGGGGGAATTCTATGGTCTTGAGATTGAGTTAATATCATGCAACAGCAGGTGATCTACACTGTGTACAATTTGATTTAAATGCATTTTGATTTATTTTTCTTTCAGTGTGAATGTCTTGAGAAAGATCTTCACGACAAAGAGTTGTCTATTTCGAATACAAAAACTCAGCTGTTGTCCTTGAAAGCTGAGCACGCCAGCTCTTCCAGTACAATCTCCAATCTAGAGGCAACAATACGGGATAAGGATAAGCATATAGAGATACTACAGGGACAACGGCAACGCAGTGGAGTGGAGAGTGAGGAGGAGTTTGGCAGGGTGAGGCGATCACAGGAGAAGCTTGAAGCACGTGTAGCATCCCTCAGAGAGCAGCTTACTGACAAAGAGGTAACTTCATTTATGCTTTTGTTTTTAATAATTCTGTGAAAATTAGATCTACAACTACAGCAGTTACTTCCAAAATCCTTCAAATGACAGTCCACAAGATACAGTGTAAAGCAAAATGGAGGCACATTATCAGATCATCAGGCGTTCCTGTTTTCCTCTTAGAGAAACAATCACAAACATACCGTTGGTAAATGGTGGCTTCAAGGGTCGGACAACGTCGGTCTCAAGTTAGCCATGAAGACAGCCTGCGTAGCAAGCGTTCCCGTGTGGGTTTCTGGCAAAGAAAGACTGAGCTGAGGAATTTTTCGATGTTTTGGTCGCGCGAAAAATGGGGTCATTTATTTTTTCTCGCCCCATTTTTCGCGCGGCCAAAACATCGAAAATCTCGTCTCTCGGTCTTTCCTACGCTACCATGAAGATATTTGTGATGACTGGAGATAAAGGGTTTCCCATACCGCATCCACCGACCTAACATCGTTTTCACTGTCGAAGAAAACCCCACCATTTCCTCGACACTGCATCAGTTTACTGATAATGACACGTTCAACTGCAGAGTCTATAAATAAAAATGGAAAAGGAATTTTATTACTGGCGCCCTCCACAGAGCTAAGCGCATCTCCTCCAATTTTGACAGCGACATCAAAACACTAGAACAACCTTCAGGGGCACCCAGCAACCAGTTTCGGTAGATATCTGCAATGAAAACGTAAAGCTTGTGGGATGTGGCTGGAGTGACAAGGATACTTCACAAATTAATGTGATCAAGTAAGATGAAGCCACTCTAAAGGGCACTAAGGCCACAAGGAAGCGGGCATTACCCCTTAAATCTACCAAAGCAAAGATTAAGCCCAAGCATTAGCAGCCATGGACAGCTGTTTCGGCCTTGTTAGGCCTCATCAGCATGGCATAGCTAATGCTCAGGCTCAAGTACCCACATATCAATAAAACAAGCAATGAAAACGTAAAGCTTGTGGGATGTGGCTGGAGTGACAAGGATACTTCACAAATTAATGTGATCAAGTAAGCTGAAGCCACTCTAAAGGGCACTAAGGCCACAAGGTAGCGGGCATTACCCCTTAAATCTACCAAAGCAAAGATTGAGCCCAAGCATTAGCAGCCATGGACAGCTGTTTCGGCCTTGTTAGGCCTCATCAGCATGGCATAGCTAATGCTCAGGCTCAAGTACCCACATATCAATAAAACAAGCAATGAAAACGTAAAGCTTGTGGGATGTGGCTGGAGTGACAAGGATACTTCACAAATTAATGTGATCAAGTAAGCTGAAGCCACTCTAAAGGCTACCTTTCAGTTACGAAAATTTGAGTGCACTCTTTAATCGACGCCGAAAACCTAAGGCGAACTACCCTCCACCACCTACCCTTGGCACCCAGCAACCAGTTTCGGTAGATATCTGTTTGGTGGAGGTTCATAAAGGTTCATAAAGGTTTATTTAAAAATAAAGTGAATAGAGATATTACAATTTAGACTGACCTGCAGGTAGCTTAGCTAATCGTGGCAGGCCAGTCTATTGAAACAGAGGCAATTATATTACAGTACAGGATTAAAAAAGAGAAAAAAAAGATAAGTGTATTTGTGCGAGATTGAACAAACAAACAAAAACAAAAAAAACAACAACAACAAAATTAAAAAAAAAAAAGAGAAAAGAGAGAGGGAGAGCTTGAGATACTTTTACTTGTGTCTTCTCTAATGATTCTTTAGATCAAATATTATTTTATCGATTTCAATGTAGCTATCTTCAGTTTTCAAAATGTCAAATAGTATTCTTTTCATTTCTTTCTTAAAACTATTTTTTGGCAACTTTTTTATTCTTGCAGGTATCCCATTCCACACTTTTGCTCCAACACGTGAAAAAGAGTATTTTTGTCGGTCGATTCTAGAATTTTTAATATAAAAGTTCTGAGAGGTTGACGAGCGGGTAGCATATTTGTGTATGCTAGAAGTTCTACAGAAAAGATTTAGAATATTTGGCGGTGCTTGTTTTGCATTTATATCATACATTAAGTTTGAGACCGCTTGGACATAAAGAAAACTTAAAGGTAAAACGCTAGTTTTGACAAATAAAGGGATAGCGTGCTCATTTCTGTCTGCAAAGTGAATTAAGCGTAGTGCGCGCTTCTGTAGAATAGTGAGTTTATTTAGATGTGTTTTAGAGGCGTGGCCCCATGTAATAAGTCCATAGGAGAGATAAGGTGTTATAAGAGCATTATAGATGTTTATAAGAATACAAAATGGTATATAATGTCTTAGTTTACTTAACATTCCAACAGTTTTGCTTATTTTGGTTATAACAGAATCGATATGGTTCTTCCAGGAAAGGTTTTCATCGATAAGAACGCCTAAATACTTAATACAGTCTTTGTATTCAAGGTTTACATTTTTGTTTGAATCATGATCAAATATACAAATTTGAGGAATATTTTGGATTTTCTTTTGGTGGAGGGTAGTTCGCCTTAGGTTTTCGGCGTCGATTAAAGAGTGCACTCAAATTTTCGTAACTGAAAGGTAGCCTAGACGGTTCGCAATGGGGAGATCATAGTCCCTGAGGATTTCAGAAAGGTCGTAATTGCTGTTTTTGGCAGTCAAAAACGTCAGCTAGCATTTTCGAAAAGAAAATTCGTAGAAATTTCATTTCAGCTAGCATTTTCTCAAAGGAAGTTTTTGTTTCCTAACATTTTGGGCAATTAAAATTTCAGCTAAGGAATCCGAATAGATCAAATTCTTCTAGCTAACGAAAACATCACTTTAAACAGACTTCAAACACCTTAAGGTATTTAGAAATGTTTTTGCTTTTGGTTGATTTGGCTCGTTGGGTGCCCCTGAACCTTTGCAAATGCGGATATTCTAAGCGTTTTGTTGCTCACACAGTCAACAGTTTAACAAGTTGGTTATCTTTTTGAAGAGCGCAAGAAGATTTTCATAAAGCTCCCTTACCGCGACAAAAATGAAAGACTTAGCAAAACTTTTATTTCCAAAGTGAACAATGTCACGGGTTTCAAATACATTTTCGTCGTCCTTTGGGAAACAAGACAAATAAAAGGTATTTTCAACCTCAAAGACAATAACATTACAGATCGCATGTTGTCTACAAAGGAGACCGTTCTTGCGGTGATCATTACATCGGCGAGACAATGGGTAATGTGGAGGTGCGAATTCAAACCCGCTCTTAGCTGGCGAATACTTTCCATGGTTCAATCTTTTCACAAGCGCAGAATTCTCGAAGGCCCAGTTATCCGACAATGGAGTCCCAGCTTGAAAAAACAAGTTCATTCTTATGTAAAGAAACGTTTTGAACAAACAAGTTCATTCTTATGTTAAGAAACGTTTCCCATCGGGAATCACTTAAAACATATAAAACATGAATAAAATGAACACCTATTTGTAAAACCGAGCTTTCGACAACCCGTAACTGTTATCTTCAATGGGTACAAAGTGAAAAATGAAAACTAGATTAAATTTAAAAATACTTGTAGAAGTACAAATGAGTCAAAAAAATATAATGAAGCTGTCATTTCTTTTTAGAAAAAGGTTGCGGTATTCGGGAATAGACATGCATTGTTATCAACGTCAACAGTTGTTGTGAAATATCATCGCAGTTAAGTGTAAAACTTCAGTAGTTGCTAAAAGAAGCCCAGGCGTTTGCAGTATTCAGACCTCCATTTTCGCTATATGCTATGTTCGATGCAATTTCATAAAACAAATCAACTTGGAGATGGTCATTTTGTGACTCGCAGAAGATGGAGAAATTTAAAATGACTGTAGGAGATATTATGTATTTGAACTGCTGATGAACAGTTCAACAGGGCTCGGCCACTTCAGACGGCTGAATAAATTAGAAGGAGAGTGGGGTCTTTTTCACTCTTACACAAAATCTTTGTTAACTCCGATAGTTGCTTTAGACCTTAAGTAGGGATGGCGGTAACAGGATTTCTCGTAATTTCCAGGGGGATGTTTCTGGCTTGGAGCAACAGGTTTCATCGCTGAAGTCATCTTTACAAGACAAAACCACCAAACTAGCGTCATCTCAAGAAACATTGAAGCGACTTGAGGACCAGTTACGTGAGGTGAGTTAGGCTTAATTTATGACTGTTTATTTTCCTTTCTGCAATTAAGGAAGCTTCGGATTTTAGGGATACAAGTGTCCTCCTCATGTTAATCCCTTTATCTGTCCGTGGTATAACGCACACAAGGCTTCGACTTTCTCCCTCCACTCGCTTCGATCCGATCAATGACAGGCGTATCATCGGAAAACTCACGTAATAAACAAAGTGAACAACATTGACTGCGAGAATGGTAGATAATGATGGGATGAATCCTAGTTATGTTTCCCTTCCTATTTCTGGTGTCACTAGGCTTTTGCAGTCTCAGTATCTCCTCACAAACTCGATACTCTGTCACGTGGATAAACCTGGAATGATATCCCTTAAATCAAAATTACTAATTAATTACTTTGGCCAACCAGGACAACTACAAGCACAATAGTGATCCAGCGAGGTGTCGATACGAGGGGGGGGGGGGGGGGGGGGGTAACTGCTAGCTGCAGCATGTGGGAAAACTTGTTTGGACAAGTCACAATTTCTAGTGCAGTTGGATTTAGTTTTGTTTCCAGAGGTTGGTTAAAGGGAACTTCCAGTCTTTTGACCCTAAATTGTTGGAAATAGTTTCTACTTTCCAAAATTTAGTTTATAAGTAGGAATTGCATTTTAAGTGCACAAATAACGCCTTTTCACTTTTAAATTTCCGACATTTTTGATTTCGTGACGTCAATTGGTTGCAGCTATTGTTGGGAAGCAAATGAAGCAGAAATCCTTTGTGTTAAACAATAGAGCAATTGAATGACGTCATGAAATCGAAAATGGCCCCGCCCTTGAAATTTAATAGCAAAAAGAGGCGATGATGATATCAATTTTTTTGTACACTGAAATGTTGTATCCACAATTTGTTGTAAGAGTGGAGGTTCCCTTTAAGTGACACAAGACTTCGAAACAGTACTTGCTTTAGACTCTACTGAAATTTTTTCTAATAATAATGCACGGTTTTACAGTGGTTAAAATGCTTGTGGTCTTTTGTCTTGTATCTTTAGAAAGGAAGCAATGATGATCAAGTGTCATCTGAACTAAAAAACAAAAACCAGGAGATCTCCAAGCTCGAGAAGGATGCTAGGAAACAACAAACTGAGCTGAGAAGCAAAGAGAAGGAAGTGAAGAGACTTCAGGAAGAAATGAAGGAACAGAGCTGGAAGATTCAACAGTTGACAGATGATTGTGAAGTCAAGGACCATAAAATTGAGGACATGGAAAAGTATGTTGCTTCTTTTTGAAGGAGCTACGTCACGGTCTTTGGATTTTGAAACTTTAGCCTCATATATACATTTTTTTTTTTTCAAAAAAGTTTCATTTGTAATCCCTTTCAATCTTCTCCATCCTTCACCATCCTCGCCATATTTGCATTTATTCATGTGCCTATCTTCCCTGACAGATTGTTATTTCACAGTTTCCCATTATTTGAATGCATTTTTTTTTGTCTCTAATAGTGACCCAAAATAGCGTGACCGAGCTCCTTTGAGAAAGGGAAAATTTCTTCAACAATAGACTTAAGCACCATCCCATAACCTTACTGCTCAGTAGCTTTTACTTGAATGGTTTACTGAAGCCTTTTGTCGGAATCACCTTGTACAGTATGATATGTAAGCCCAGAGCTCAGATAAAAGGGCTAATTTTGTAAGCTTTATGAACCCTTTCCGACTCAAAGGTTACTCTGATAACAATAAAAAAAAAGTAACGGGAAAACAGTGCTCTACTCACCACATTACACCTGGTTTTAATAAAATCCTAAATAGTGACAGTTTTAAGTGGCAAATACCAAGTCTTAGTCCTTTAATACTCTTTCGCTTGTCTTTTTTGCTCGGGCTCATTTTAATTTATATCCTTTAGGCAGCTCAGGGAACAGAGCAAGAAGCTTGTTGGTGTGAAACGAAATCAGCAACTGGAGAGAGAAAAGCAAGCACAGCTACTGAATGAAGTCAAGAAGCAAGAAGATCAAAAAGATGAGACAGCAGAATTCTACCAGGTAGCAAACGAGTATTCAGATCTCTTGACAGAAGCAAATCTGCTACGCTGGTTGACAAAAAAAAAAAAGAGTATACCGGCATCAGATTTGAGTACCGCTTACCTTGGCTGGTGTTTGCCGAAGTCTTTATACTGTATTAACTTCTGTGTGGTCGATTACAAGTTGCAAGTGTCCAAGCAGAAAGAGGACCATGGTTTCTTTTCTTTGCAATGTGGAGTCCCGTTGTTTGAGGTCTCATGAATTTAAGAGTTCCAATTCTCACTGAACTGCGGCTATGCTAAGTGTAGGTCTTGAGGTGCCGAAAGTCAATTTTGCAGGGAGAAAACCCATTACAATAGGCCCACTTAAGCTGAATAAAATACAAGTAACTGGAGTTCCTGTAAGCAAACTTCGCGTCTGTAGGTCACTTTAGGATTTATTTTCTTGGACGTATGGGCACGTTTTTGTCAGCGTGAACATGTCAGAAGGTTGTGACAAACAATGACAAGAAGTACTTTGACAGACTGTAGTTAAGCTAGTGTCGCAAAGCTAGTTGCTAGCAGTTAGTTGTTCGTTCATGGTAAAGTGGGCCAGTAACTATGCGCGCACAGATCCAAGTGATAACTCACACTGTACTGTATTGTGATCAACAGAATGAGTTAGAGAAGAAAGAAGAGCGGATTGCAGTCCTGGAAGAAGCTCTCACAGAAAGCGTGTCCATTGCCGCTGAGCGAGAAGAATTGCTGGCTCAGCAGGCTCACAATTCCGAGACAGCGGCACATCGTGTGGAGGAAATGGAGGGGGAGTTGGAAAGAGTTCGCATAGAGACCGCTGTCACAAACACCAAGAACGCTTCCTTACTTCTGGCACTAAACGAAAACGACATCATCTTGTCTTACTACAAGTCAGAGAGACATGGCATGGTGGAACAGTTGCTGGAAATGAGGTAGGGTTGTCGCATGTTTTACTCTCTTATGTGTAATGTTTTTGGATTACCTTACTCCACCTTTCGGTAACCTTGGTCCTTTGAAGTTCAAGACTTGGCCAGTGTCAGGGGAATCGGAGAAATGACTCGGATTCAAAAATCATGGTCAACATACGCGGCTTCTATACAAAAGATGTGTTCAGAAAAGTTACCGTAGTTAATACCATGAGGGAATCTTACTTGAAAAAACAGGGTATAGTGCTCTGAACTCTGGCAGAGACCATGGCGTTGATATGCCGTTCATTCTGTTATTGGCTTTTAATAATAATAATAATAATAATAATAATAATAATAATAATAATAATAATAATAATAATAATAATAATAATACAGAGAATGTGGCATATGAAAACTGTAGTGATCCCTGTGGTTGTTGGTGCGCTTGGTACAGTGAAGAAGGGTATGGTAGAAAACATCAAGAAAGTATCAGAGAGAGCTACTATGGCAGAGATTCAAAAGATCTGCATGCTGGGATCTGCGCGAATCCTCAGAAAGGTGCTCAGTGTATGACAGAATGATTGACTTGAGTGACTGATGCTCTAGGTGCATGGTTTGCGCCCGGCTGATGCACAAAAAGAACACCAGCAAAGACTGTGATAAAAGAGACAATAATTATAATAATAATAATAATAATAATAATAATAATAATAATAATAATAATAATAATAATAATAATACAAGAATTTATATAGCGCCATTTCCGTGAGCTCAATGGCGCTTTACAATAATCGTAGTTCTAAAAGGAAAGTACATTTGAATTATTAAAAATATCTAAGGAAAATATATAGCAAGAAGACAACCTCTGCAGAGGTCCTAATACTATTCTTTTATTTATTTATTTATTTATTTATTTATTTACTTTTTTTTTTTCAGGCAGAACGCGCTGCTTGCCACCATCTCTGAGAAAGACGCCAACATCGCCCTTCTGGAGTTATCACCCACTGTCGGTAGTGACGCTGAAGTTAGAAAACTCAAAGCAGAAAAAGATAAATTAGTAAATGAGCTTAAAGAACAGGTAAGAAACACTGCAACTTGATGACAAGTGGAGTAGAAGGGAAGCAGCCATACTCTATAGCGATAACGCTCCTGAGAAAAAATAGAATTTTTCTAAAATTGCTGTAACGATGTCGAGTTTGTTTTGTTTAAAAAAGTGTAAAATCTCTGAGAAAAATATTCAAGCGCTTTTTGCCCTAAAGAACAAGATATATCAATGTTAACGGTGGAAATCATGTTAGTCCTAACAACTTTTCCGTGCCCAAAAATTGAATAAGTTTCAACCTTGAAATTTTACAAAATATTTCGTACAACGACATTCAAGTATCCGGAAGTACATATTTATTAATTTTTCCCGATTTGTCGAGAAAAAATTGCCGGCCTGCTGCATTATTGTGTACAATGTTAACAAGCTGAACGACTTTCTTTGCCTTCTAGACGCAAAAACGAATGACTTTACTATCCAACGAAGATAATAAAGAAATCTCGCTCTCGTCGGAACTATCGCAGGCTTCAACAGAAAAGGTAAAATAGCTGATATCAAACAGACCATGGTGGGGACCCCGGATTATCACCCCCTGACTAAGGTTGGTCCCGTCTGAGATGGGCTGAGTGGATAACAACTGGCTGGAACCAACCGGTGCGCATTGGTAGTTATCATTAACTATAGACGTTATTCATAAATGGCTGCGAATTCATTATTCTTTTGTCCTTGTGCAAATTAGCCTACCAAACCTCGTTACCATGTGCTAAATTAAAAAGAATTCTTGCACTAATATGAGGTTTGGTAGGCTAATTTGCGCAATAACAAAGGAAAAATAAAACAGCCGCCATTTATGAATAAGGTCTATAGAACACGCCCACATAGAATAATCGTTGGCCATCATTGGTGGAGCAACGCACTCCCTGCTGTCCTCGTTGATCAGTCATCGTTTTTAATGAGGAGAGGTCAATCGTTTGAAGGTTTTGTTTTTCGACCCTGGTTTCGCCCATCTTTGTAGTTTTTCCTTTCCCTATTTTTTAACGAAAGAACCCATTGCATAAGGAATAATGAGTCTGTTAACACTCAGAATAGCATAAATCGAAGCAGTCCGACGCTCAATTTAGGCAGCATAAATGAACATGAACGTTTGACGGTGGCAGTTACGCGTGGTGTGTTGTTTTTATTTAGTCCATTCCAGAACGAAACTTCCAGCTCCTTGTTCTTATTGTTATAGTGGCCGCTATCTTCCGTTCATTGAAGGAAAGGAAACTGCCGTTGCTTTAGCGAAAACGCAAATGCTGTAACTACAACGAACATAGAAAACGTACGTATTATGCAAAAACAGAAATGGCGGTATGGTAGGCTGACTGTGTCAACAATACTTTAAAAGATTACGAGAGTTTCAGCGGTTTGCATTATTGTGTGACGGAATCTTACGCAACTACCTTTGTTTTCTTCAAGACCTGTTGTGTAAAGTCATTATCGCAGTCCCTATATGAACAGATACGTTGGCTTAAAGACCCGCATGACTCTACAGAAAGCCGATTATCCTTTAAGCCATCAATTTAAGTGCTTGAGAAATAGTTCCTTCCGACTCTTAACTGTGTGTGAAAGCCATGCGTCATTACAGGCCCATGTCGTCTATCATCGCGCAATTACTTGGCTCAAAATAAAAATAAAAGTTCAACTACTTTTGACGGAGATATCTAACAGAGGCTGTAGAAAAGAATAAGCGAAATACTGGCAAGCTTTCGAGTGTGAAACCAGAAGGCATTTGAAATCGTGTAGTGTAGTACTAATGAAACACTCCTTATACCCGATGGGAAGCGCATACGTGACTTTGCGCACTCAGTCAACCAACCTCTAGAATTTCGTGCTGGTATACCCCTGTTTGTGATAAGTTATTATATTAATTTCGCTTAGAAGATGGGCCAACTAAGAAAGATTTCCGTTTCAAGCTTTTATTGATTTCCCGGCTTTTGACAACGTATCAGTACGGTCAATTGACATTGAGTTTAAATCAATTTGGATAGAGTTTTGTTTTCAAAAGTAGACTGCCGTTATCTCGACAGAGATATTGAAGTTACTCGATATTTTCATAATTAACAGATATTTTAATGTCTGTGCCTTCGTATAAATGGATGAGAAAGCCAGCAATGTCCCAAAATAGCGGAAGCGATCTATACACCGTGAACGCAATTAGTACCTCTGGAATTAGTCTTTCAGCTGAGATAAGCCCTTATCGTCGTTCACATGCAAACGAGGCCTAAAAAAAGCAGCAGTTTACTGACGATGTTACTTACTTCGTGCTGGTGAATCTGGAATGTTAGTTTTTATGGAGAGCAAAAAAAACAGAGACTAGATTGGAAAATCACTGAATGGAGGCAAAGCCAAGAAAAGACCGATCCCAAATGTGGCAATCTCGAAGCACACTCATGGGACAAAAATACCAGCACATTCAGCTACGTCAATCGTGGTCCTCATTTAGGTTGCGGCATTGTTAGAACTTCGCAAATGTCTCGTCTTTGTGTCTTTATCCTAGCTGGTAAACCGCTTACTTTAGTAACAAGTGCTGTTATCTGCAGAACGCGCCTAGACGCGGGTCAAGGTTGCTCTTTCATTGTTTTTCTTGACGAGTTTTGGTTTAAATCCTTTCCTTCCGAAGAAACGCCAAGTTCAAAGTCGAGATAGCCCAAATTTTAGTTTCAAAATTGTTGAAAAACAAGTAAACAAATTGAAGACAACAAGAAAACCATGTTAAGAAACACCTTGATGGCGTTTATTTGTGTGATTTCACTCATAGAAGAATCACTTTGCACTTTTGGCACCGTAAAGAGTGCCGCGAGAAAATTCCTACTAAGTACCTCTTACTTGAGTCGTCATAAATGACTTGTTTCTGATTTGAGAGGGACGTAATCCATCGGTCAGTATTCTTAGAAGCGTACAAGCTGACCGAGCGCTATGCTATACCTACTGTGTTGAAAAGGTAACTTGGCCATCTAAAGTGATCCGAGTATAGGAGTTTCGTGTGTTCGACCTGCGTGAGTTTACTCTAGAGACGTGAATAATGAAGGTCTCTTACGGCATGTGGATGTATTTGGGACATACCTGGTTTTCTGCGGTAGAACTGCACGCACAAGGTCCTTGCTCCGAAAATAACTAAGCCATTGTGACAATAAGGTTTGATCAGCCCAATTTTAGAAACGACAATTTTCTTTGTGCATGGTTTGCTATGATAGCCATTAGAAAAACAACCAAATCCCACCCAATTTTAAATTTACAAGTGCTTATCCTCGTACTGTTATCCTTTGATAAATTGTTTGCTCAAGAATTTGTTATTTCTCTGTTGTAATGTTTGTTGCCGCTAAGGGCAAAAGTGGCATGTTTTGCGCAAAATCTTGCCGACATCATTTATTTAACCAAAAATAGAGCTTTTACTTTCTACAGAGACATTTCTACTTTTTGGTGCTTTCTTGTTTGTATCAAATCTATGAAGCTGTTCAAGAAGTTTAACCGTATAAAAGCAGCAAAATTTGTCTTGTAGAATAAAGTATAGGGACGTTCAATTAGATCTGGGTGGCAACTGAGAAATCTCAACGCCCAGTTTTTAAATCTAAACTGCTTATTTGCAAAGCCGTTCTCTGGAATTAACCTTTGTGTCAACAAAGTCCGCACGAGCTCGTTGAATTTTGTAGAATCTATACTCAAATAATCAACGCCACTAGCCGGGAAGAACTGCTAGTTAGCTTTCATTTAAGGGATCATTTACATTAAGGTTTCATTCAGAGATGATGTTTAACATGACGTCACTCAGGCTTGTAGTTGTGGGAGTGAAAGGGTTCACGGGATAGGTCTAGATCTGCAGCGACAAATGCCTTTTGGCACGGTTCAAGCTTTGTTTAGTCTCCTTCGCAGAGGTCTTTTGGCTCGTCACGCAATCTTTCCTCCCCAACACGAGGAGCGACGAGCCGAGCTGGGGAGCAGGGATGGCGTAGTGGTGAGAGCACTCGCCTTCCACCAATGTGGCCCGGGTTCGATTCCCGGACTCGATGTCATATGTGGGTTGAGTTTGTTGTTGGTTCTCTTCTCTGCTCCGAGAGGTTTTTCTCCGGGTTCTCCGGTTTTCTCCTCTCCACAAAAACCAACATTTCCAAATTCCAATTTCATCTGCTTGTAAAGCGCATTTGATCATATACACATGAAAAGTGCGCTATATAAGTTCTAAATTATTATTATTAAAAGACGTCTGCGTAGGAGGCTAAGTTTTGTTTGCCATCAAATAAGATAGGCATCCATAGTAAAGTGAGAAGAAACTCGAAAACAAACAGCTCGAGAGCGGAAAGATTTTAACACGGAGAAGTAACCTAATGAAATCAAAGAGTAGCGAGGGAGAAAGGATTTGTTCTGGTTGGACTGAATTTACCAAAAATTAAACAAGTTTACTTCTCAAAATCTGTGCACATGAATTGTTAGTCAAGCAGACGCCACAAGTTCTTTTACGACCGCATTTCGTCAGTGGGTTTTGCAATTCTAGAGGAACCTGATGTCTGCAGTTGTTGTGTTTGTTGGTGCTGTTATTTGAACCATTTCAATCTCGCACACCTCTAAAACCCTGTTATTCCAACCAGATGTTTCCCAGTATAATACGGTTTTGTGTTGCTTTCAAAGTGAAGAATGACTGCAAAGAAAGAGCCGTTTAATCTATGTGCAAGGTCTCATGCCTGTAGGCCGTTTTTTTTTTTTTTTGTACTTTGATGCGTTTGAAGTTTAATCAGTTTATTGTGGCTTAGCTGAGTGCGACCATGAAGGTTACCCGTTAAAGTTAAGTCTGATTTATCTAATTAAACGAAAGCTCAATTGGGCTCAAACGTGGGATTTCGCCAATCAAAACTGATGCAGCTTTCAGTATGAAGCGATTGAGGAGTTAAAATATCTGAAACTGTTTATCTGCAGATTCTTGAAGCTGTGTCGTTAATAGAAGACAGCATGGACAAGCTACAACAGTATGGCCAAGAGCTAGTTGACATTTGTGACAAGCATTTCCCTGACTTGAAGAGAAGGGTTCCCAAGATGAAGCGACGGGAATTAGTCAACACGGAGAAGCTGAAAAATACCAGCCAAAAAGAGGTAAGTCAAACGATGGACATTTCCCTTGCTGGACTCGGCAATCCACAGTAAGGTTATGCTGTGACAAACCCTTTCAAGTCTACTTTGTTGAATTGTTGTCAGTCAGTTAGCTACTCATTGGGCTGGTTGGACTATTAGTCCTTGTTGGTCAGTCAGTCATTCAGTTACTCAGTGGGCTAGTTAGGCTCTACGTCTTGGTCTGTCAGTCAGTTACTTGTTGAGCTTGTTGGAGTATTAGTCGTTGTTGGTCAAACAGTCAGCTACTTAATGATCAATTTTCTGCGCTGTTAGAGAAATGTAAATAAGTAAAATGAGGATTCCTAGTCTTGACCTCAGTTTTCGGGTAAACTGTGGCATCTGAAATATTTACTTGTCAAGCCTCAGTTGTACGCAATGTTGAATTAACAAATTTTCCCGTGCTCAACACAACACTTCATATATGAAGACACACATCTCCCTCTTTCTGAATAATGACTGTGTTCGGAAAGGTAGACATTCATTAGCGTGCTTCAAAGTTTTGGGGAAAACTAGCATTTTTTATCCAAATCAGAAGACACGCCCTTAGGCATAACATTAGATTTAGAGCGGAACTGTTTGTTGTGCTGCCGAAGAAGTGGAAGCTTTCCACAAAGGCGACTAATAGATTACGCGGCCGATTTAGTGGGGACGGGGAGGGGGGAGGGGGGGAGGGGGGAGGGGGGGGGGGGGGGTTGGCGAGGTTTTGTTACCTTAGTAACCGCTGTGGTGTAATAAATAGACTTAAAAAAGTGTTACCCACCAACAGATTTATAAAGATGTTTGTGTGATATACATATTTTTTATCTTTAATCGTGTCACAAACATTGCAGCAGTATGAGGCCCTTTCGAGTCTCTTTAAGCTTTTTTGTGCCATATAATGTAATTTTTTTGCCTGGGCGGTGGAGTTTTTTAAATTTAATGACTTACATTTGCAGTTGTCTGAAGAAAAATTGAAAAATGCTTCACAAACACCCTGAAGAGGAGGGGAGGGGAGGGGAGGGGGGGGGGGAGGGGGGGTTGTGGTCTGGCTTGGTGGTGACTAAATTATTAAGAGTCTTATCAGATAGCGGCAGGCAGATAATCTATATGATAAAAGAAAGCTGGCCGAATAATGTGAAAAGGCTACCGTTATGTAGGGCCCAAATGGCGCGAATGACAAATGAATCCGGAAGAGTCATCCCTGTACTTGACCACTAACTTAAAAAACACTGCATTGCGCTCTCTATGCATGTTTATTTTTCGCGCATAACCATATGAGTTCGTTCGTATGTTGTACATGTTTGCCGCTTAGTGGACTTGCTCCCTTACGTCTGTAGAAACGGGCCTTAGTCCTCAATTGGTGCCACTGCCTCTAATTTCCCAATACGGAAACTAAACAAAATTCTCTGAAGAACTAAATTCTCTGGTTTAGAAAATGATTTTGTTTTAATATGTATGATTTCTATCGCAGGCACACCCCGAGACGTTTGGTATAGTGAAACATTCCCCTTTCGTATTTTCACTGCTGATTCGACGTGATTTACAACTAACTTCCTTTTGCAAAAGAATGGTTTCTTTTTTTGTCCGTAGAACAACCTGACATTGTACTTTTACCGGGAGTATAGAGTTGCAGAATCACGATTTTCAACCGTCGGTGCTTGCGTGTATCCAAAATTATTAAATTCTTAACCTAGGATAATGCAATTCTAGCTTTCTCATTGGTTCACTGGATCTCGATTACCAGCCATTATACCTGCGTTTGACCTTATATGGAAATGAATGCGGCAAATGTTGCTCAGCATAAAATTTTTCACGGGAAGCCAAGGTTCGTCGACAGAAAAAAATTGGATTAAAAAAAAAAACAGATTTGGTGAACTATCTACAGACGAAATACAAGACATTGTGGACAATGCCGTCCCAGTAACAACAAAAAACAGCCACAAAGTTCGGGATGAGATTATTTAACGGTACAAACGGTAAAAGTTACAAAATTTCAAATATGACCGTCGAGATTTTACGCAGTCATGAATATTACGTAACAACAACAAGGTTTACCTTAATGTTACAGAATGGCTTGCTAGTCCTGGTCGCACCAATTTTTCGAAACTGATAGAAGAAATGGTAAAAGAGGAACTGAATATTTGAAGTGTTTTTACACCTCTGCGCCATTGATCGTTTCCTTCGCTCGCCGCCGCACAATAAACCGTTTGCCATTATCTCTGATCCCGCTTTTACTGAGGCAAATAAAGTTTTAGACGCTTTTCCAAACGAATTTCCACATCAAGAGCCCGGGAAAGCAGTTCTTGTCGAAAATAATTTTTCAACCAGTATACGACCTCCGTTTCACATGGTGATCAAAGAAGCTTACCCTAGTATTTTTAAACTTACAACTGCAGTGTAAATGTCCACAATAATTACAATTCCTGATGAGTTTGAACTTTGAACACTTGAGAACACTGCAATAAGGTTTTTACCCGTACAAAACAGTCCGTGAAGCTTGGATTGCTGTAATTTCAGATTTGCTTCGCTTTTGATTTTTCATTCAACTGTTCGCACGGCGGTGCCCGTATCATGTGATCATGTCGTTTTGGCGCCCGGAAGTGACATCACTTTCCGGTCGTTTCTCAAACTAAAATAAAATTTAGCAAAACCGAAGGTTGATAATTTAATAAAACAATTATTCCATTCGCCCTTGTTAGATACGAGATTGGTAATAACTCGGCGCTACGCACCTCGTTGGCTATTTACCATCTCGTATCCAACACGGGCTCCTGGAATAATTGTTGATTAGTTTGACAGCTTTGTTGCCGATATTCAAACATTGAAGTAATAATCTCCAAGTTACTTGGTTCTAATGTTTTTTTTTTTTTTACAAAATAAGAATTACTCCTTGTTTCATATATTTTTAATTCCTCTTTTCAGTTTTATATTAAAAGAACGAAAACCTGTAAACCTCTTGTACCAGGATATAATAACGAATCACTGTTATCAGAGCCGGTTTTCTTTTACGTGATACTTTTTCGTTGTAACCTTTCCGGTGTTGTGAAGCGCTTTACCAGCTCTCTTAAAAAAATCCATTTTTTTTTTGCAAAACTCTCCAAGTTTGTATGTTTCTTTGTTCGATTCATTGTACCTCGCAACATACTCTGTGTTTTCAGAGTGATTTAGTTGCATTATTTTTATCTTATCCTTACACGTACGTTACATTCCACCAGTATTGGACAAAGACTTTTTTTCCTTTTCCGAATTGAGCCGTTTAGTCGCCTTAAAGTCGTTTCAATTCGATAGGTGTCGCCAAAACCCTTCCGTCTTTTGAGCTGATCCTCCGCATGATTAAGTATTTTAATTATCTCACGTACATGATACGCTGTGGGGATGCAATGCTGGCCATTTGTAGGCCCTTGCAGCACTTTGGCTGTCATGTAAGTGGCAAAACCAGCGTGTAAGCGTGTGTTGTGCGTGTTAATTTGAAGAGAAGGTTGAGTGACTTGTTTTCTTTTGCAGCTGTTGTCCATGCTACAGGCTCTGGAAAGCGACATGCAGATGTTACAAGACAATGTGCACAAGCTGCTCGAGCTTGTGGAGGATTTTAGTGATACGTGACCTGTGGGTGAAGCCATTCTAGCTTAATCTTCAATCTTCTTAGCCTAAGCTGGGAGAAACATTGCCTTGTAGTGACACGACACTAAACGCCTCTCCGTAGATGGCCACTTGACAATTGTTACCTGATAATTAGTTTTTAAACGTCGTGGGAGCATTTACATGTTGCTGCTGAATTCCGCTGACAAGAGGCTACTGTTTGCTCTTTGGCAGTGCCTTAGGAAGGGTGCTATTGTTAATCCCCTGGGCACTGATGCAAGCTGCAAAAAATCGCAATCAGTCAAAACTCGCGATTAAGAGAAACTGCTAAAGGTAAAGACGTTTCTTTAATATCCTTTCTTTAATATCCTTCCGGCTTTCCACCTTTGGAAAAGCCCTTCGTTTCTAGTGAACTTTAATTCCACAAACAGCATGATGGGCTATAAACAGTGATAAACATTAAGGGATTATGCGCGCAAAGTTAGTTAACTTGAACTAGATTACTCATTTTGATTGGTTGGCGCGGGGAAAGAGATTAACTCCTAATTTTTCTTGATAACAGGAGCATTCTCGTGCTGAGAAAATGCGGTTGAAAATTTTCGAGTAATCATTTGCTAATCTCGGTCTAGACGTTTCCATTTATAGCTGGGCGGCTAATATTAACCTTGAAAGCGGACGTGTTCGTTTCGTTATAGCACTGGCAGTTCTTACCGTTCGACTAAACAATTGTGGCCAAGTTCAATTGTGTGTTATTTTAATCCAAAACTGTTTTCAAATTATTTAAAACAAATAGCGCCACAGGAAGTGCTTTGCAATTTAGTATGATAACAGTTGTTGCCATTCGGGATCTTGTGAACCCCAGAATTGAACTGCACAAAGTCACAAACCAGAACTTTTTCTTTTGTGAGAGAAAAAGGCTTAAAAGTTACACTTCCTTTGAAAAATGGAATGCTATTTATGATGGCGTTTATATATGGGTGGTGAAGCTGCGAAGTGTCCATTAAACGTTCTCAGCAGAAATAATCCCAACCTCAAAGTTATTGTTTTTCTTGTAACGCGAAACTCTTGTTTGTTTTATCAAAAAGACCTTCATAGTTTGCCTTGTGTTACATCAGCCACGTAGTTTCGCAACACGACCATGTTTTTTTTTTCTGGTCTTCCTTTCAGTTTAAAGACTTTTGTATCTTTCTTAACTGATTCGATTGATTCTTTCCAACTCTCAAGTGCTTCACTTGTTTTGAAGTCTGCTTTTCAAGAACCATGGTCGCTGGCTTTGACTCGGAATTTGAGGCAAAGGAATTCTTGACCTGACGTCAGCCAATCAAAGTGCATTGTCTCCAGGTTGTCGATCAAGTTTATCCTATTATGTTTGGCCCTTTGAATTTTCATAGTCAACGCAAAAGCATTTTCACGTCACAGGAATGCGCAAGTGACTTTTATAACTTTCTGCGGGTTGATTTACCATTGACCTACATGAAATTAAAGATTAGCGCGGCAATTTGGTTTAGCCTAAGAGAAAAACAAACATAGCTTTGAACGCTTTATATTCTGGATAGAAAAGTATTATATAATATATTTTGTAATATAAATAGTTGTTAAATTAGTATTTTGCTATGTATTATTGGCGAGGAACTGTGTTATTACCAAGTAATGGCATTGGAAAACAATTAGTATAGTGCAGCGTGAATGTAAGGGGCTGTCAGTTTTGACAGTGGTTGGGAGTTTATGAATATAATAAAGATTAAACATTTTAAATTTTGTATTTTAGGTTATTTGATAGCGGTGTCGGATGCTTTGATTTTGATGGCGCTAAATTGAATTTTCAGTGTCTTAGACAAAATCTTGCGTGGCTGTACGCATGGATTGTTCTTGTGTTTATTGATGCACCATTGTAACAGGATTTCAGGTCAAACCGCGTCGGTTTTTGGAGTAATATTGTGTTTTTCAAGGTTAAAACAACAGAAACCACCCATCTAGAACTCAAAGTTGGTTTTATCTCGTAGGATCTTGATCACTTAGCTGGGAAAGTTGAGAAGCGCCTAGTGCGAGGATTAACCTCCTATGCGTGCGAACGATTAACAGAAAACAGGCTCGTAAAATCTAATGAACGTTCCTTGCGCGCAGATCAGCCCGTCTAGGTTTGGCATCTGCTGTCTGGACTAACGCTTCCCATTGTACTCTGCAACACACTAAGGACAGAGGATTGCATTTTTGGAGAGGAAAGCATAATGGCACAGAGGTAAGCTGCATGCATCGTGCATCGAGAGCTGAGATCTGTGTGGTAATTCAGTAAGGAGTAACGATAGCCGTATACAGCTGTTTGATTACTTTAATTGCCTTGTCACAAAGACATACCGACTGCGTTCGAATCTGTCTATGAAAGATATCTTTGAGCACTGGCAATCGATTGAGACTGAGCGAAGGCGAAAACGTGACTGAATCTGTAAGATAGCCTCCTGTCATTGGCCTGTGTTTACCTGTTTCGACTAGTTTCCGCTGTTGATAAGCGACAACGGAATGGCTCCTTGGTGAGAATTCCATGTCTCATGCATGGTCTCTGTATAAACTCTCAGTGGGATTTTAAACTTGTGTTTAACCTTTCAAAAATGCACTGCAAACACAACCTTGTAACACGTAGATGGTGAGTATAGGGATCTACGTAGCGTGGCAAGGACTCATGCACTCTTGCATAGAAAAATACGCCTTTGGCCCATTGACAATACAACATAGGAACGGTCTTCTTAGACCCTCCAGCGTTGTTTACCGATTGGCTGAATTCCTTTTTGATTAATTATTGCTCAACAACCTTTACTAATGCTTCTCATCTTGCCCGGGGTTAAATAGATGTAGATTCTTATCGTCCCTGCAGAGAATGAGTTATTGTTAGAAAATAAATTGAATTTGATGGAGAATGCGACTGTGAAAATCTTTTATCAAACCTAATCGGATACTTTTCTCAGGAAAGGCAGGTGGCATGCATTGAACGTTCGCAAATTGGACTTCGGCTACATCGGGTCAATTTGCCTCGAGAGTATATTCTCAGGGTATAGGCTTAACGCTATTGGTTATTTACTTTATTTACAAAAATTATGTCCTAACTAAATTAGAGAAGGATAAACAAGTTCAAGAAGGGATCGAAGACGGAAATAGGCATTTACCGAATTTCTATGTTGCATAATCGTTTTCGTTGCATAACGTTTTGTTTGTGCTGCTGCTGGTGGTGTTATTGTTGCCATTGTAGCATGGAAATCTAAAACAAAAAAACCGCCATACCGGCGCTATGCGAAGTATTTTTATAACTCTTAATGACCGCGAAACGGACTAAATATAGGAGCTCAGTATATAAAAACACGTTCACAAGTTTGAACACGAGATAACCAAGTCTGTTGGGCAAATATTTCGGTCTGTTTTGAAAACTATGAAAGACCGTGACCTCATTAATTACAGTCGATGATATAATTATACATCCATCGGGCACAGTGGTCACCACAAACAATTTGCCATTCATTCCAAAGCCATTGATGCCTCAAAATAGAGATGCGCGAGCCAAGAAACATGTGAAACAAAGCCAAGAAGCTAATAACACTTGAAAAGATAATTATGTAATGGGTAATGTCAACAAGTGAACTTCAACGTAAAGCCCTTCCAGAATGCAGAATGTGGGAAAGAATTTGAGAGGAGCTTCCAAAAAACATCTACCGCGCTGGGCAATCGGGCATCAGTATCACTAATTCAGTACTAGGAATGGTTCGGTGTAGGACTATGTAGGGTCTTTTGAATGATAATTGTAGAGGGAACCGAGCAAGTAGGTTCTCTGCGCTTAGTAGACCGTAACAATGAACACTCGATTGTCTTCGTGCCACTGATGAAGGTTAAAGGACAGTACGCTCAGTAAGATCTAATTCTTTCAGTTATCCGGGTCGAGTAACCTTTAAGGCATCGGCACAGATAACAGTGCAAAGGTATGTGAAAACAACAGAGTTTCGAGTGTTTTCAAGGCCAGCGTAAATCCTTGCGAAACACCTTCGTGAAGTGGGGTCCCACAAGGTTGGGTGGTAGCGTTTGGCTGAGTTCCACAGTCTATGATAGAACGTACGTGAACCACTCTCTTTTTGGTTGTATGTAAGACTGACACGTGAGCTGAAATCTCGGAATCTCTGTCACAAGCTACCCCTCTGTCTTTTGCCTCCCACCCCCTCACACTCCCCCCCCCCCCCCCCACCGCACCCACCGCCCCAGAAAATTAAAATAAACTAACCTACCTACTGCATTATGATAGGCTGAAAGCGGAGGTAAAATTGGAAATTTGAAGATCAAGTTTATGTTCCTTTGGCAACAGCAGTAGCGCGAAGAAAGTGGTAATTTGTCATAGCTTTCCTTCAACAACTTTTGGAATGATTTATAAGAGTTAAAATAGCCTACAAAACAAAAGAATAATAGCCACGCGGTTTATGCCGTGCTGAAGGTCATTCATATTTTTAGCTTTTAGAATGTTTTAAATAATACCATAATTGGGCTGATTAAAGACAAAATGTGAATGTTTTTTACTGCCAAGAACTGGTGGCTTCTCAGTGACTTCATTTGTAGCATGTCTTTAGCGTATTTGGGTTTAACGCTTTCGGGATGCATTAAAGCAGTCAGTTGTACTGCCATGAAACTTCGAAGTTGTATGTCCGGCCGAGTAACGCTGATTGTGTGTCATGATACGGTCTGCAATTTCCGAACGCGTTTTTCGACGTCATTTGTAATCAGGCAGCAATTTTAGTCTGATCAGGTGAAATGACGGCACTCATTGGCTGTGTTGGTTGTTGAAACGCCTTTGTGCGGCAAAACAATATCAAGATGGCGGTCCGGTCTTAAGTCCACTTTCGAGTTCGCCATGACCGCTAACTAAAAGCGCTGAAAACGCGTTTGTACAGGGTTAGCCTCCATCTGAAGTGAATATATTCACAAATTCCAGCGAGATGACCTGTTTACAGCTATGTTTATTGTTTAATTTTCAAATCTGTGGCACCTTCCCACCGGTTTTGTGAATATTTTACTTTAGGTCGAGGCTAACCCTGTATGAATGCGTTCTCAGTACTTTTATTCAGCGGTCGTGGCGAAGTCAAAACTGACTATTGGTCGCAGTCGTTTTACGGTTGTCTTATTTATTTATTTATTTAGCCGACCCCAACTATAATCTCCAGTGTTGTTCGGATGTAGTCGCCCTGAGTGGAAACGAAACTAACGCAGCCGATACGATGAGTTAATGAGCACATGCATGTTTCGAAGCTCGAAGAAATGTTAAGCGATTGAATTCGACTTTCACAATAGTTGAATCCCAAAAAGAAAGAGGAAAATTTCTCAAGAGAGAAGCAGTGTTCAAAGTTTTGGCTCAAATTCTAACGATGCTTTTTTCTAAACAATTTTCAGTGGCGAGCCCACTACGTCACCTGGTGACAAAAGAAGGGACCTTCTTGTTGGATGTACATAAATCTATTGCCAAGCCGTTACGCGCATTCCATGCTCGCCATTTACAGTACGAGAATCGAAGGAGACGTCCCGTTCCCGTTCCGCAAATGTTTATTTTATTTTATTTTTTATGGACACACGTTACTGCAGAACTTAAGCGCTCTAATACACCATTTTGCTGATGATCAGTTCCTGGTGAATTGTGGGTAGATCCAGTCCTTTGTGGGGGCAAACGGTCAAAATTACAATTTCAAATTCGTCCTAAAATGGCCGTATGCCCCGGCCCACAAAGGACTGGAACTACCCACAATTCACCAGGAGCATTAGCAAAATGGTGTATTCTAATATTTTTCACGCAATCGTTTGAAGTTGATTTCATGGCTCTCGGCAGGACGTTGCAGTTCATAGCACCACAGTAATTCCACAGTGTTCCATTTCCTCGGCCATGCTTGCCGTCTTATTCCACCCAAAGTTGGCTTTTTGATTCGTTTCTTCCACCATCTTCGCCCTTCGCCCTTCGCCCTTGTATCGATCTCTCGGTCATTCCTTCTTTTGTAGCTAGGGTTGGTTAAGTTCTTGTTGAATAACATTGTGTACACTTTTTTCCTTGTTCCAACCTTTCAACGCGACGTAACATCCAGGAAGTTTGTTTTCCTACCACGGCTTGGCTTCTACTTGCTCTTTCATACCGGTGCTGGTTTAACAGATCCTACATAAACTAGCAGCACTATTGTTGGCGGTCCTTTGCTTATTACATTTACTTCTCCGGCAGACTAATTCGGCTCTTTTGAACCTCAGCCAGGAGTGAAAACACAACCCGGCATAGTTCTAGGGTTCCCAAGGACACTTGCGCCTCATAGCCAGCTCAAAAGAAAGCAGTAGCAGATTCGAATGCAGCATATTTTTCTGAATCTTCTGGACCTAAGAGATGAAACCAGAAATATATATACATCATGTGTGTCTTTTTTCAAACAAGGTGATCATTGGGGAGTCTAAATCTCCACAGTTTCTCCTACTCATTTTTGTAAAGAACCATTCTTGGTGATTGTACAAACTGAAATCGCCACATTATATAACTATTTATAATAAGTAGCATTGTATTTTCAACTGAATAGTCCCACTCCGAGATTATTGAAATGATAGAACGATGTTTCTTGAGTTAAGGTTTGGCCCCGTGAAAGAGAGGATATGAACCAAACGCCATTCACTTCAGTGAACAATTTTGAACACAGCTACTTGAGTGGACTGCATAGTCGGTATCTGGTCTTTAATCATATGGTAATTAACTGTTTCTAGAACATTTAGCTTGTCTTATCTATACACCAATCTAATTTGTTCGCAAATTGCTCTGGATATAGACTCGAGGAGCAGCTAATCAAGCTCAAATTCCCTGAGGGTGGAAATAAAAATCTCGTTTCAAAACCTCATCAGCGCTATAATTGTGATAGAAACAAAGAGTTCAGTTACCAACTTCAGTTAACTCTTTCCTTTTAAATTTCCGCTTTCAATGCAGTGAAGGGGTCCTTTTCTTTCTTTTCTTTTTTTTTTAAGGATAACGCTCGTAAATTGCTACTTTTCAATAAACTTGGAACACCAAAAGAGTTATTGTATATTTACTCCAAACAAAACAAACTAAATGAGTATTCATCGCGCAAAAACCAACAGAGGAAAGTGCATGAAGTAGAAGTCCTGAATTGCTCTCGGGGCGATGGGATTCTGTGGATGTTTTTCACCTTGGAGGCCGTGATAATTTTTACCCTCTTGTTTTCACAACAAGGAATGCATTAGTGAAGCAAAGATCTCGAAATGAAGAGTATTACAGATGTTATGAGAGGCTGCAATTTCAAAAGACTGTAAAATGAATGATTGTCTAAACTGAGAAATTTTCAGCATCTCGCTTTACCTAATGAGAACCGCTTAATACAAAATCACGATGTCACAGAACAGGCTATTTGTTTCAATTTCTGCGTAACTGGCTTTACGATTGTTGCTGAAAACTGGGAGTCTCTTTGACAAACAATCTATTACCTTTTTTCTATAAAAAGGACTCGATTCGTAATGATTCTTTTGCGTTCTCATAAAGAATAGCCTCGCTTTCTGAGGATGACCTGGCTTTACAATCTTTGCATTCCACGCCTCCTTGAACGGACAAAACGAACTAAAACTAATTATAGCATGAGCCCCCAGCAAAGAACGCTAAGGAAAATTCTATAAGAGCCAAAAGTTCAACTAATTATCGTCCCCAGCTTACCTGTTCTTAACGCTTTGCAAGCTTGTTTATCTCTTGAACAAACAAAAATTCCCAATTTGTTTTAATGACAACAGTTTTTACCTGTTCATCGGACGGGAGACAAAATACAGACTGATTGCCACACAAACCGGAGTCAGTGATCTGTTATCTGCGGCAAAACCCACAACAAGTCCGCAAAGGGGAACGCTGACCTCCTGTTAAAACGGACGGTTTTTAATCGTCGAACTTTTAAGACGGGCGTTGACATTCTGGGCAGATTTGCTAGCGGTCTTGGTGACCTCCGGTGGAATTATCCAGAGAAAGATATATAAATACCGCCGGATATAATCAGGAACTTATGGTCAGAAGGAATTGGTGCCTCTTGAGGTTGTAAGTGAACTGAAGCCGCGTCTGCAAAAAGTGACTGGATTCTGGTATGTGTTAGGGTACTGATCGTCCTTGCACATCGTTGCAGCGGAAACGTCTTCCTTATTTCCTTCGCAGATCAACTGAAGGAAGTAGAAAGACGTCTGGTATCTGGGACGTTCGTATCAAAATTAGTCGACCTATTGATATGAGATCCCCATCTCGGACAAACCCATTTAACTGAGACTAAGGAGGCACTTGGTCACACGAAGTTAAAACCGCGTTCTTTTGTCGGGGAAATCTTAGCTAAAGATGTCGTCACTGTTTATGTTTCTTTGCTGAAGTTTTCCTGTTGAGATTTATGAACAAATAACCCTTCACGTATTTATATATATATATATATATATATATATATATATATATATATATATATATATATATATATATATATATCACAAATGAAGATAACCCACATGTTTTTGTTCCACACCTATATTTCGACCCCATAAAGTGGTCTTCATCAGGGTAAAATTAAGATTAACTGTTTGTGACTGATGCTTGTGATTGAAATGCCTGTATATAACATCGTCTTTATGTTTATTCTCAGAGGATAGTCCTCTGTGCGCATTAATCCTAGACTTGTGGTTATTAAATCTAGTCCTAAATTTGTTAATAGTAGATCCCACATATTGCATTTGACACATTGCGCAAGACAATAGGTAGACTACGTGGTCTGAATTACAATCCAGCTTAAAATTAATCACAAAATCTCTCCCAGTAACTCTACTTTTGAAAGAAATGCCCTCATCCAAGAAATCACAAATCCTGCATCGTCTATCCCCACATCTACCACAACCCTTAACAGTAACTGGTGTCTTAAGTTCGGAATGTACCAGAATGTCCTTAAGGCATTTAGGCCGCCGGAAAGCCACCATGGACACCTGTTCTAAGGCCATCTGGCAACGCCTAGAAGATTGCAAAACAGGATGAAGCCTGTGTAATATTTTAGAAATACAAGGGAGTGCCGGATGAAATGTGACCACAAAAGGATACGTTTATTACAAGCAGGCTGCTTATCCCTAAGGGTTTGTTCCCTGGGAATCCTACGCGCTCGATTTATTTGCCCCTCCACATGCTTCCTGTTATAACCCCTTTTAACCAAGTAACTGCACAATTCCTCAGCCCGTTTATCAAACAAAGCATCCGTGGAACATATACGTCTTATTCTAAGGGCCTGACCATAAGGGATACCTTTCTTACATGAATTAGGGTGACAAGAGGAATGAAACAAATATTGGTGTTTGTCCGTAGGTTTACGATATAAATCTGTGGAAATTACCCCCTCGTTTAACAAAACACTAACATCTAAAAAGTTGACTTGCTCAGACAACCAGCTAAAAGTGAATTTAATAGTATTATGAAACGAGTTCATAAGCCCCATAAACTCTTTGAGTCTCTCCTCTCCCTCCGTCCAAATAAAAAAGATGTCATCTATAAATCTACGCCAGAAAAGCGGCGTTATTGGTGCTTGTTCAAATAGGTCCGATTCTAGTTTACCCACAAAGATATTGGTATAAGACGGCGCCATTTTTGTCCCTAATTGCTGTCCCCAGGACCTGTAGGAAATGTCTACCATTAAAAGTAAGGTTGTTATAGTGAGCACCAACCTAGCCAAATCCACTAAAACATCAGGAGGGACAGTAGTGTGGGTGGATCTAGTCAAAGCTTCCCCCAAAGCCTTTAATCCCTCCTCATGGGGAATGTGAGGATATAGGCCGACTACATCGGCTGTAACCAATATAGCCCCCTCCGGCAACCTCCCCAAGTCATTAAGCACCTGTAAAAAATGTTTAGTGTCCCTAATGTAGGATGGTATTTCAGGAACCAAATGTTTAATATGAAAATCCACAAATTCCGAGACCCTCTCCGTGCACGTCCCACACCCCGAGATAACCGGCCTCCCCGGGCAACCCTTCTTATGTATTTTAGGTAATAAATAAAACCGACCCGCCCTAGGCTTGCTGTTTATCAAAAGATATTCAAGCGTCTTGTCATCAATGTAACCATCATCAAAAACCTTCTGAATTCTATCATTAACCAGTTCAGAAATCCGTTGAGTAAGATCAACAGGAGTCTCCCTGTAAACATTACGGTCCCCTAGTTGTCTAAAAGCCTCAGTAATATATTTATCTTTATCCATTACTACAACCCCAGACCCTTTATCTGCCTCTTTGATAATAATGTCATCATACGATTTAAGATTTCTTAGCGCATCGCGCTCAGTCTCTGACAAATTGCTGTAAATACCTCTCTCATTAATAATGGATGATAATATCTCTTGCTCTACCGCCTGAGCATAAGCTTCAATGGCCAACTCCCTTCCCCGTTCTGGGCACCACACAGATTTATTCCTAAAGGCGGGAAAACTCGAAAAATCCCCCCCGACATTATCCCCATCATAGAAGTACTCCTTAAGTCTTATACGTCTAATAAAGTCATTAATGTCCTTACGTAAACTATATCTATCAAGGTCTCTTGGAGTTGGGCAAAATTTTAAGCCCTTAGATAACAAAGATACCTCACTATCAGTCAATTCCCGAAGTGAGAGATTCACGACCGTATTCAATCCCAAGGTAGTTTCTGCAACAGTTTGCATCTCTCCACGAGCATCCAAGTAAGTAAATTCTTCATTAACTGCACCTAACTGACCTCCGTCGTTGTTATTCGCTTCAATATCCGTGTATGTCTCACATTGTGGCAATGTCCAAATAACGGTCATAGCGCGCTCGATATTCGTCGTGCGTACTCAACAGGTATCCTGCGATATACGTAATTTCGTGAAGAAAAATGGCGATTTTTTCAGCTATTTTTTGCAATAAACGCAGAAAATAGTGCTTTGTCGTCAATGCGTTGAATAGTAAAACAATTATCCTGCTCAATAATATATTGCAGTACATCGCCTGATTTTAGCCAGCGCTACGCTCTCGTCCGTCTGCTAAGTATCAGGCGATATTCCACGCAATGTAGCAGGATAATTGTTAAATATTTGCCATTCGACTTCCGTGCATGCAACAATATTCCATATTTGTTCTAAACCCTTGGAATCCGTTCTTAGTTCTAAAGAAGCACTGCGAACGGATGAAAATGAATGCATTACCCGCCAAGTTTGTTACGGTTTGGATTCATTGCGTCTTCAGTGAAGAGAATACGGGTGTCATTCTAGTCTGGAGTTACGTTATCAATGCATCACCACGGATATTTTGTTTAAAACTGACGAACGCAGGATTTCCTCAACACATTCTGGCATCTTCTCTTTTTCCGGTAACAAAACAGGTCTCCTAAAATAGCACGAATTTTGTTTTTTTCTGAGTATTCCTTCTTACAGAAAGTCTCAAGAAAGTACTTTGACATGTCCCAAGTTACTCGCGGCTCAATACCCAGTGCATGCTGTTGCTATGCTGATAGCTGTTGGCAGGAAAGCAGTGATAAACTGAAGCATACCATCTACGGGTTTTAACTCGCCGATCTGAAAATTAGACTTTGAAAACTATGAAAATCAAATACTCTCAGACAGACAGCGTAACTGGCGTTTTAGTTGGTGCGAACCATAGAAGCCTTTATTCCTACAAAATTTAATAATTTGAGTGAGATTACGGTTTTTCTCTTACAAGAGATCCACATCTTAGGGTGCGTTTCTTTGGGAGAATCCAAGATTGGATTTTTGATCCGAGATCATGCGGATTCTTTACCACCAAAGAAACGAAAAATCCGAAAATGGATTTTTTTTTTCATTAGCCGTGACAACCCTAACATGCATAAAAATTATGAAAATACAAGCAGGGCGGATAATTTCGGTTCAATTTCACGATAAACTCACCTTGATCGTTCGCCGTGACCCAGCTGACAAAATAGCGAGAATATCGCGGATTTCCACAAGACGACCGCTTGCCAAACGTACTACTTTTTGTATCTGTTCCCCAAAGAAACGCACGGATCATGAATCCTAAAAATCCGGATTTAGATTTGATCTAATGTATCCACTCGGAGGATGGTTCTTTAGATTCATAATCCTTTTTCGGACTTCAGTAAAGAAACACAAAATCCATTTTTGGATTCAAGAATCCAGATTTGGATTTTCCCAAAGAAACGCATCCTTAGAGTCCAATGAGGTGTGGCAATAATCCCGTCATAATTATATGCTTAGGAAATGTCAAAAAACAAAATTTGGTTTTATGAGATTACTTTGAACGGATCTGACATCATCACTTTTTCCACTCCTTTGAAAACGGGGAGGAATGTTGCAGTCTTTTCTAATTGGTGGACAAAACCTAAGCATTGGTAGTTCACGTGAGAGTTTTTCGAGACATCTGTATAACTAACGGAAGGTCCACCTGATACATGCAAAAGCAACTGCAAGGGGGTTGCGGAATTGGATTAACTTAATCACGCTCCGTAGCCATGATGTGCCACAACGCACATCCAACGTACGCAAGGACACGAGAGAGATCATATGTTGTTAATTATGTCTGACTTGTCATAAGCTTTTCTAATTTTATTCTGGTACACTGTGCACCAAGCGTAAGAGTTTGTTGGCAAAGGTCCTAAGATGACTGAAAGCTAGTTCAAACTGCCACTCCCAGCATTGCTGAGCCCAACATAATGGGTGTGTTTGGGCACCGTGTTGGGAGCTGCTGGCGCGGCTAAAGCTTAACAACAACAATCAACAACTGCCCATAACGTCCGAGAACGCCTTACACGGTGTTCAAATGTACCCGACATGTTATGTACAACAATAACTTTTGTAACGTTCTCACAGGCCGGCTTGAGAAAGAGAGAAAAAAAGAGAGAAAGAAAAATCATGACATTTCATGAAAAAAAAAATGTAATTGTAAATGTAATTTGTTTACCCACGATCCACCTTAGGAGCTGAGAGCTCGTTCAAAATGATGGAAAATCGAAACAGTTTTGGTGTCTGAATGCATGGACTCGCGAGTTAGGGTTCCATCGGCACACTTAACAGTTAGGATCGGCTCTGAACAGAAGAAAGGGTGTGCTCGTTAGATGTGAAATGATCGGACGGTTGCCCGATGAGCCCATGGGCTCCAGTCTGCGCTTATCTAATCAGCGTGACAGACTAAATTCAATAATAGAAACACGCCCGTGTACCACTATAAACAGTTGCATGATAAGTCTAATATGGTAATATTTCATAGTCTGTTTATAGCATTATGGACACCGGTACTATGCACTCGATTATCCACTCCAATTGTTGTGCTTTCTATACCCAACTCACCTCGTGTTGGTCGTGGCTTACCCTACACAAAGTGTACGTTGTTACATCTGTTTCTTTTTAATTGACAGCTACTAAATAGGCAAATAGTCGTTAAGCACCTTTTAACAAGCAGCCGGAAGGGTACTAAGCCCCTAACATGCGATGCCTGCACGCGCCGGTGGCCATGGTTCTATTGGAAATTGGCGCCAAATCCTTTTCGCGCCCTCTCATTAACAAGTATGCGCCAACAGCGTCCCGCTGTGATCGGGTCGACACATCAATGTTGCATAAAAACCTCAATTTAGACAACAAATAGTAACACGTTTTTTATGGTTGTACGATATTGCTTTCGTTCGGCGTATACAGATTTTTAGTTGAAGATTCCACTTCTGCAGTTAGATTACGTGAATGCTCATTTTGTCGGTGCCTTTTGTAAGCTGACCCTCGACCTCATGGAAATTGAGTAAAGAGAACCGACTGAATCGAAATTAACTCGATGATTTGGAAAGTGCTGACAAACTCTTAGATAGATGAGGATGGGAAGAGCACAAGAAAACATCAAAACTGTGCTAATACATACTATTAGCACTTGATAGTTTAGTTCATCCACTTGTTTTGATACCTTTTGTTTTTCACCAGAGGCACTCATTCATTCAATGAAGTGGAAAAGCTAATAATACAAAACTCTTTATGCTAAAACTGAACTGTTTGTTTTGTGGCAACAAGGTGGTTACACACCAGTGACAACTGGATATGAAACCAACTTTAATGCGTTCTGAGGCTAAACAGCTTTTTCCATTTAAGCTGCAATATCCTCCTCCTTCTTTCTCGCTTTGGAAAAAAAAACCAATACCGTAATACGGTGCGGACCCAACTTGGTCTTAAAGACCTCCCTATCAGCAGTGCGTGAGTAAAGAATATCATCTCCAAACGCAAACAAAAAAAAACCCTAAAATTTCCGCTGTTTTTCTACGCGGGTGTTTCGAAGGAAACCCCGGCTGTTGTTGGAAGGTTTATTTTGGGATCAAAACTGAACAGAAACTGCGCTATGGTATTTCCTGGAGACTTATCTCGATTCAGTATTCTCCCTTCGGTTTAATTGTTGTGGTTAATGCAAGGCCTGATGAAATATGTGAATGTCCATTACGGAACTTCCCGCAGGCTATGATATTGTTCAATGTCATTTACTCCAATTAGCCCGGCCAAGCTCTAAAGATTGAACCTTTTTACCGTGACACGTTTATTTCATTTTTCCAAACAGGTATCATCAGCCTCGCATTTCCGAGAACAAACACAGCGTGCTACGCACAGGATCTCCTACAAAGGTATTAGTGGTTTACTGTTTTAAAATTTAGCTGTATGTTGTATTGTGTACCACCACTCTAAACGAAACCAGCTTAATTTGTATAAGATATAAACAATCACCAAGTGCTTCAAGAAATTCTATGTAAGGTGAGTGTACACATGCTCCTAAGTGTGAATGATTCGAGCGTTTACTAACAGCAGCTTGCCTACAACTGGTCGAACACTTGATGAAGGAGTTATAGCGTCCTTAAAATCAGGCAGTGACAATAGGCACGCTATCAGAATCACGAAACAGGCAAGAGGGCAACATAAATTGTTCGCCATCTCTTCAAGAGCATTCTTTCAGATTACTTAACTCTAGTTGGAGTTACGATGCCAGCCGAGACAAAAGAAAATAGCAAAGATAATGAGGGGTACTGGAAGAAACGAAGAACAAACTAGACTGATTATACAAGGTTCCCAAAATACTAAAACTATGACTGCTTGAGATACATTGGAGTTTTGGTGGCAAAGAATGTGTGTGCAGGGCCATAGTTGACCCCATATTGTCTCCCATATTCAACGTTATGTAACCGCTACTTTAACCAAATAAATAACAATTTCCTTCATTTTTTCAAAATCCATCGATTTATTCTTCAAGGCTTTTCCTTCCGACTTAACGTTATCTACAGGTCTGAAGACAGCTTCGAGTGTCTTCTGGCTTAACGTATGGTCAAACTCCATCACCTTCGAGACGACCTGAAATTATTTACAATTTCCGTCCATTCATGGTCATTATTATTTTTGACCTCTTATCAAGACAAACATGAAAACTTTAATTCTCCTGCATTCAACGCAATGTTGGTCATGAGAATTGAATGGGATCAACATCGAAAGGCCACCGTCAGTTCATGTTCATTAGCTGTCTGCTTGTAAAAATTGCTATTCACTCTTAATTTGAATTAAGCTCTCCAGACTTACAGTTTCGTAGAGTTAGCTCCTGCAATGTTTTTCTGTATTCGTTTGTCCTGCTGTCGTGGTATAGTTTTCAAAATTGTTGATGCATTTCATACTTTTCTTTGATTAACTTTTCATTAATATTTCCTTTTCCCTTAAGTCGACGCCAGCGAAATCACGATGATTCATTCATTCAAAATAAAAGTTAAATGGTGCTAGAGAGTATAAATGTATTTATAGCCACTGTGTCAGAACACTTTTCGAAATCAGTGCTAATTAATGTTATTCAAATGTTCGCTTACCGTAAGTGTCATAACAATATTCTGTAAATAATGACGATGCAGGTGTAATACTGAACAGTTTCCTTGGCTTGTAGGTCGAACATAATACTTGCGCCTGTTTTATATATAGCTGCCAAAAATAGTTTACAGGTTTTTAAAGCTGAAAGACATAACTGCCCTTTTGGCCTTCCAGCTTGTTTTAAAGTTCTTTTTTACTGCTGAGACAGTCAAAGGTTTTAGACAATGACATAAAATTGTTTTGTCAAGGATAGATTGGGCGCTGTTAAGAATATTTGACTTCATTGTATCTGGATATTGATTCCGCGATGGTCTTTTCAACAAACCTATCGTTGCTTATGCAAATATGGAGGCCACACCTCCCTTTGCCCTAATGAGACGAATGTTTCACGAAAATCCGTAAAGGAAAAGGCTGGGTACTTGTAGTTTGTCCTGACTTGACAATATTTTTACTGACTGAGAATTAACTCATTGCGCGACGTTTCTGTATGTGCAAACTCCAAGATTTCATCCACATTACAAGCTTTCACAGCACCACAGGCCCTTACGGTGCGAAAAAGTTCAGTTGTTTCGTCATTAACACTGTACAACAGCCGTTTTATTTATCCGATCTTGATTTGACAATATTTTTACTGAATGAGAATTAAATTATTGCGAGACGTTTTTTCTGTATGTCCAAACTCCAAGATTTCATCCACATTACCATCTTTCACAGCCGGCACCTCAGGCCCTTACAGTGCAAAAACGTTCAGTTGTTTCGTCATTAACACTGTACAACAGCCTTTATATTTATCCTAGTGCTTTTGTTCAAGCTACCCCAATTTTAAAAACTTCCGTACACCATGTTCACGTTCAAGGTGAAACCATCCGCTGTACTCTAGCTTTCCAGCTGACTGGCTTCCTTTTCGTTTTCACCCAATGGATTCGTTTTAGCTAGCTATTTAGGTAAAAAGTTCTGCGTCAGTATATATGATGCATTTTATATCGACAAGCATCAGTTTTCATTTCAATATTCCGTACCGTTTAAATATCATGTAATCTCTAATAAACAATAACACCAATAGAATCGTTATTTGCTGCACTTCAGGACTTCAGCAATAAAACCAATTGGTTTAAACAACTTTGCTTACAGCACAAGGTATAACCGAGGCAATACGGGTTGTCCCTCGGGAATGTAGCATTTGGGTTGAATGGTCAACTTCACTCTAGTTCAGTGGATTTTACTGATCTAGTCATAAGATGGTGATACTGCGTACAACACATCGGTATTTAAGCAAAGCAACTAATCGGGGGCACTCAACGACAACTTTCGGTAGATATCTGTTCGGCGGAGGGTAATTCACCTTGTGCTTTCGGCGTCGACTAAAGAGTGCACTCGGATTTTCGTCACTAAAACGTGGCCTAAAAGATTCGCAACTGGGAAATCATAGCCCCTGAGGTTTTCGAAAAGGTCGTGATTGCTGTTTTTGGCAGCCAAAAACGTCAACTAGCATTTTCGAAAAGAAAATAGTTCCCTAGAAAGTTCGTGGAAAGTTCATTTCAGCTTGCATTTTCTCAAAGGAAAATTTTGTGCCCTAACATTTTCGGGCAACTAAAATTTCAGCTAGGGAATCCGAATAGATGATCTTCTTCTAGCTTAAGAAAACATCACTTTTAACAGACTCCAAATACCATAGGGTATTAAAAATGCCTTCTTTAATACAGCTTTTGGTTGATTTGGCTCGTTGGGTGCCCCTGACTAATTACATACAATATTGACTTTTGATCGGTGAAAAGAAAATTCTGAAAAGTGGCCATACTTATGAAAAGTCTTTATTGTATTGAGAAGAATATCCAGTGTTGTGATTACATGCTGTAAAAGATGCTCTCTTCTTTTATTAGTGAATGACAATGACTTCGTGTCTCTTTTGACTTTCGAGAAAGTGCTAGATCCGGGTGCAGCTATGCTATGCTCTCGGTATGTCGTGTCACTGACAGAATGATGCCTTTTTTGCGTTCGTGATCATGCACGAAAATGTTGTTGTTCCTACTATAGCAAGTCAAAGTTATGAAATTTCAGTGCATTCTCTCCATTTCGCTCATGAGAATACAAAACGATATGAATTATCCAGGATTAATATCATGAATCTGAAATAATGAGTGTCTTTAAAAAGAGATAGAGGTTAACTTTGTATAAAGGCTTTTAATTAAATAACTCAATTAAAAAGTAATTGGAAAGTGGGCCTTCATAGACTCGTGCAAGAAGTGGCTATATATGGGCACCATTTAGATGAATGCACCATATATATATAGCATAACTAATAGCACCACAAAAGACAACCTCATATATGTTCTGTCTAGCATCTTTCGGTAGTTATACTTTAAGATTTCGTTCAGCTGTCATAATAATTTACCATAAGCCAATTATACTTTTAAGATAGTGATGACTGATTTGGTGAGTTCTTTTTTCAACGCTTGTCCTATAACAAAATAGACTATAAATTTTGTTTGAGAAGTGGGAGAGGGATAAATCGAGGTGCTAATGATTGAGTAGGCTATAATTCACGTTACATACCGCAGATGCTCTCTGGATGAATTCCCTCCACTGTTCTTGTATCATTGCAAGCTAAAGCAGACCAAATGGGTTCTATGAGAATTGAACTGAATGCAAGGCATTCTTAAACACACTGGTATTAGAAGGTGTGGATAGGCCTCTAGACAGACGGCGAAAAATTTTACTGAACGTTTGAGGGAGGGTTTGTTCTTCCAATAGCTGAGTAAACATTTAGCCGGGGGGGTACTTCCAGAAAAATTCGGGATGGGGGTGTGCGACTCGCTTCCTGAAACCCTTACCCTGTTTCAGACCAAACTCTGCGATTTTCCCTACCCTATTTCAGACCTGACCTATATTTCGATACTCTATTTCAGACCCCTATTTCAGTACACGGTTGGCCTAAACATAATTTGAGGGCGGATTTTGTTGATGGTCTTACTAACTGATGAAGAAGTAGCTTCTTCTAAAAAACATAGCCAATTCAAGATTAGAGTGTACAAACCATACCCTATTTCAGACCAAAATGGTTAAAACTGATACCCAATTTCAGACCAAAGGGCTAAAAAACCATACCCTTTAGGGCCGCACATACCTATATAGCCGTTGTAAGGAAGTACCCTCCCCCCCCGCCGATGACATTTAGATGAATAAAACTGTTTATTGGGTGTGTACGTGCGCGGGTGTATACACTTGGTGAGCTACATCCACCCACTGAGACACCCTTAATATGCCATATATTCAGGTCTCTACCTATATCCTATCAATATGTTAGCCCCACTTTATTGATAGCCTGATAATGCTTGGGCTTAATCTTTGCTTTGGCAGATTTAAGGGGTAATGCCCGCTACCTTTGTGGCCTTAGTGCCCTTAGAGTGGCTTCAGCTTACTTGATAACATTAATTTTTGAAGTATTCTTGTCACTCCAGCCACATCCCAAAGCTTTACGTTTTCACTGCTTGATGAAAAGTAAGACTTCATCGACGCTATTCATGCCCACTTATCAGAGGCCTCTTGTCTAATTGGAGACAATATTTAGCAAGCAAAGAACGAAAAGCCCAGGAATGTGCTGATACAAGTAAGCTTAGGCGCATACATGTTCCCTTAGCTAGGCGTTTAATTGTTTAATAATCATCCAATAACTTCGTGGAGGATTTATCTGATTGACATTTAAACGACCTCCCAAATTACTTGTCAGCGGTCAGATTTTGTACCTTAAAAATCTTAGAATTTTTGTAAACACGCTTTCTTCTAATCCTTATTAACACTTATGCTTTGGTTTGCATAGGGCATAACGGACAAAAAGATCTCGTATTCGGCCCCCTTTAACAAACTTGTGCATGATTTTAGCCATCGTTATAAAACGTCTTGTCGGAAACTACTCCAATTAAAACTTTCTCGCATTTTCCCCTGCTTCCCCCCCAAGAGGTATGACCCCAGGCAGGGCCACCTAATCAGCCAGTACAACACACCTTACGGCATGATTTTTTTCCTACTTCTAATTTTAGCCCTCTTCCCATGATCTAGACTGAGAAATGGTCACGAACGGAAGAAATAATCACAGTGGAAATATGTTTTCTTCAGACATCGTGTTCAGTTCCAGACACTGACGTAACCGCATCGATTATTTTCATTTCTAAGTTGTGACATGAGCTGCGTAGCGAGACGAAGAACAGTTGGAGGCAATTTGACCTACAGGTCTATTAATTTTCCAGTTATTTTGACAAGCCAAGCGGTATCCTGTGAAACAAATGAAATTACCAACTTGCTTCTATCGCCTTTTGGCATTACATTTTTGCGGGTTTAACCTTATGTAGCGTTTTCCCACGGTCTTCTTCAGAACATTCTGAGAAGATTATTTCCATTGAAATTATTTTATACTAGGCTTTTCATTCCCATTTGAATTACCAGAACAAAAAGAGCACTAACTTTGTATGCTATTAAAAATTTGATACCAATGCACTATATTTGTAGCATTAACTAACCTATCGAGAGTTGAATAAGGTTGCAGTGAATCGGCAAAAATAGCATACACGTCCTGGCCCCAAGCTACGCATACGACGGTTTAATACACCGAAATATTTCAAGCATTCTTTCGTTTCCGATTGCTCTGACTTAAATTTATGGGTGTATAAAGCGGTAATTCAAGGACTAAGTCAAAGATTGTCACCTTGCATTCGCGGTGAAGAGAAAGGAGGCTTATTCGTGGAAGGCAAACACTTTTCAGAGGTAGGCGTTGTCAAGTTGCCTTTCCTAGTAAACTAAGTCAGAACTGCACTTACTAAATACGTTTTCCTGCCTGGATCTTTTCTGATTCGTGTAAAGTTGTGGGGTGACACCTGATCGCTAAGTCTAGCTAAGTTAGCGCTTACTTTCTTATCTCACTACACTATAACCCAAAGGCTTATGGACTACTTTCCAAATGACTTGTGGCCACCAACAATGCTAAAACGTAAATCTTGTAATGAAGGTATTTTGACTGAATATGTCGCCCTAATAGTTCATTCGTTGCAGCCTGCTTTATGGCAAGGTAGTGTGGTATTTATAGGTAAAATTGTAAGACGAACAACAGACTTCTAAAACCAAAACAAAACAAAAACAAACAAAGAGATACGGAAAATAAAGGAGGGAAGGATATGAGTTAAGTCTTCCTTGAAGTGTTTTTATTCATGTGCGGCTATAAACAGACTAACAAGTTGGTGAGAGCATCTCCATAAATATATATATGTTAATTGGGAAAAACTGTGCCAGAGGAGACCGAGGGCACAGTTTTTTCCCAATACGAACCAACCAAGGCCGGCAAATAACGTGTTTATTTTTTTCGTAGAAAATCTGGTTTATTTGCGGGATAATCAATCTACGCCCGGCAAACTCTGTTTATTACGCGGGAATTTGCATTGACGTTTAGTCGGTGAAAAACAAACTACTACTGAACAAACTTTTTCAAATTTTTCGCCTTACCGTGGCAAAATTGATCCTCGAAATCTTCACAAAGAATTTTAACAGGCACTTTAAGGACAGAAACCTGAACTGTATTAGAGGTAAGTTTACCGTGCAGAGTTTTTAACGTTTGCTAGTATTTAATATGCAACTGAAAACAGTGACTCTAGTGTGAAACCTTCACCTCAACACAATTAAGCATAAATTGAACAATAAAAGAAAACTATTATGAAAGGTGTTCGTCATCGTGGTTTCAAATGATAGCTGAGTTCATCTTTTGTCTCACGATTGAGTCACAAAGATGTGGATCGCGACGTTTCGACCGCTATACTGCTGGTCTTCATCAGGCGATGGTGTCGACTGGCTGCGTGTGAGTAAGAAACGTGTGAGTCATGAAACGAAACACCTCTCATCGGTCCTTGTTTCCAATTGTTATCCGTTTTCGTTTGTAAAAAATCTTACGAAAACTAAGGGACGAACAACCACTAAAGAACCTGAACCCGAAATTAAATCTACTGTGGTTCTGCCATACGTCAAAGGCACATCGGAGGCTCTTCGCCGTTGCCTACAACAACAAGGCATACGGACTGTTTTCAGATCTGACACAACTCTTAGATCACACCTAGTGCGACCTAAGGACATTGTCGATCCAGTAAAACAAGACGGAGTAGTCTACAAGATTCCCTGCGAATGTGGTAAGGTTTATATTGAAGAGACGGGAAGATCTATGCATGAACGGATTAAGGAACACGATAGAGACATACGGCTTGCTCGAACCCAATCCTCCGCCGTTTCAGAACATAGCAACGCGACCGGACATTATCCGCTCTGGGACGAAGTTAAATTTATTGACCGAGACCCACATTGGTACACCCGTAGGGTTAAAGAGGCTATTCACATAAGAATTCACCCTAACAACATTAACAGGGACAGTGGAATTGAAATTCCTGAAGCGTGGATGCCCACGATCAAACAACACAACAGCCGATCAGTACCAAAGCGGACCGCTGAGGGAACAATTTCTAGTCTGAACGACGAGGATCGAAATCCTCCAATCAACAACAGCCTAAGCGAGGATCGAAACGCACCAATCACCACCAGCCACGGTGCTTCTTATACTCACACGCAGCCAGTCGACACCATAGCCTGATGAAGACCAGCGCTATAGCGGTCGAAACGTCGCGATCCACATCTTTGTGACTCAATCGTGAGATAAAAGGTTAACTCAGCTATCAAAAGAAAACTAGTTTCTTCTTGAATTAAACTTAACAAAACGTCGATTTAAGAATTGAAAAAGTGTAAAATGCAAAGCAAAGAAACCGATTAAACGCAGTAAAATATGTTAAAGCTCGTAAATTAAAACTACGGTTATCGCTGCACAACGAACAACAACAACAACGCAAAATAATTTGTACAACACCGGCCACAGAGACGGAATGTCATGACAACAAAATACAAGCGTATACTTTCTTGTTCGATTAAATCGTGAAAATACCTCGATTATACAAGAGAAAACAAAGAATGACAACCCGAAACGGCGTTCATAGCGTCCAACTTATTAAATTGGGATGTGTCTCAGTTGAGTATACTCGCCTTTTTCAGAAATTGCAACGATTTTAATCCCACCAGTTGTTTCTTCATCCACTCAACAACCATTCATGGTTAGTATAAAACATCATTTAAGCCATTTTTGCGCTTTCACTTTAATGAAAATTCTCGCTCCTTATGCTTCCGCCAAGTTTGCTTCAAAGTCGGCAGCGGTCCGTACTCGGGGTCCGGATGAGAAAATCCGGACCACTGCTGAGCGCGCCATCATCCAATCAGATTCAAAGATTTAGGATTCCGGACCGCTGAGATGCTTCAGAAAAAAATAATGGATGTTATGTTCTTTTACGGCTTCTTTGGATTTAAGGCCGAGTGCATTTGTCTTCGGCGCCTTTCCAAAGGAAACACTGTCTTTAATGGGATTTTGCACGCCTTTTCGTCGTGACAGAACATTTTTCCCTGTGGATTTCGGAAAGAACCCGGGAATAACAATAATCAGTGTGAAATGTGTACAGTATGGTAACCTCTTCCATTGTTAAATTCCTTGCCTATCAGGCTACTGCAACAAGCAGTGAGTTGTTCGTCCGATTGACAGAAAAGACCGTGGTGGCAGGATAGGCCCGCAAAGCGTGCATGGACTAGTCACATGCACTCACAGAGTCACAGTACCTATTATTGTTGTTGTTGGCTACAGTAATATTTCTGAATTCAAATTAAGTTTATATACGTTATGGAAAGCCTTTGTGTTTCACATAAAAGGCCTGTTGTTGCGACCCAACAACCAGTAACTAACTGGAAGAGGAAATGTGAAAGATATCAGTTTGCGTTTTCACCCGTTTATAATTAAAAAAAAAAAGAAAAAAGTGTGTTTATTAAGAGAAAAACATCTAGGTCTGGATTCAGGGTGTCTTACTCCCTAAACCAAACAATTTCGAAAATGTATCATTTTTTGTTTACCAGAAAGCTGAAGAGACATCTAGGAAACCAATCAACACTGAGGTAACATGCAGTACAGGAAAATTGTTGACGTAATTTTGTTGAGATGGGCGCGAGTATAAACACTTTCTCGACTCAAAACGCCGGTGCTCCTTCCTTGACTACAAACAGACCTCTGAAAACAAAATGTCTAGCTGATCTACTGAGGGTCACCTTCTTTGCTGGATATGAACAGAAGGGAGAAGTGTCACATGTGTGACACGTGTTTGGGAGAATTTGTATGAAAATGTCAGCTATAGCAGCCTATGTACTCAGCCACTGCTTTCGACTTCTCTCAACCTCCGTTTGCTTTGTAAGTTGGGTAGCGCGTGGCCATTATAACTTTATTGAAAACAATAAAGTTTCCGAATAAATTGTTGTCAAGACTTTGCCTGGGATGAGTCAATCAGCCTTCATCGGATGAGTCAGTTTTATAACTAATTCCAAGTCCCTAAAGAAACACAAACAGAAAAACAAACAACAAAAAAACAGACAAAACAAAAACAAAATACATAAAGCTATCAACATTTTAAATTTTTTTCAAACTGGCCTTCGAAATGATTTTTTTTTAGATAATTTAAACTGCATTCAAACACCCCTTTTCTCGTAAACAATTCTTTTACCCTATTCCCAACAGAGCCACAGCTCAGTAATTATAGTAGAGTCAGGTTTGAAGTCCAAGGATAACACATTAAGGTGTGATGATTCAAATCAAAGCTTTTGAGAATAATTACACGTGATAATATCCCTTGTTACGAATATTCAACTTTGGAATTTAGGATTTTGCTCAATTTTAACCTTGTTGATATGAGGAGTCGAATGTCAAATTGCAAACGTACTTTCATACCGAGTCCAAACCAGGGATCCAGCGAAAACTGACAAACAGGCGGGATCGTTTCTCCCTCATCTCAGGGTACATTTCTAGAATATAAAAATAATTCGGTAATAAAATTAATTAAACAAAATTGTCTTGTGACCTCGCGTTTAAGCACTTCAACCGGACTCAAAAACCATTCGTTGGTATTTTCTTTTTCTTTTCGAAAGTTAGTCAATAATTTTGTAATTGGATATCAGATGTGGTCAATTACACCAGGAATGCAAGGCATCAGGTTTCAGGAAAGCTACACGCCAGGTACTATTTCAGAAATACGGAGTCACGCAACAGTTTCCCAAGTTCATTTTGTTTATTTCAAAATTAGAAATGGGTTGTTTTGAGAATATTGGTATTTTCAACAATTTTTCTTCACCAACGGCAGTGTAATAATCATGGAAACGTTTTCTTCGGTGGCAAAGTGAGGTTGAAATCAAGGGAAGAACATGGCAGCTGATGAGATAATTCAATTGCAAATGCATTATTCAAAAATGACTAATAATAGATTGGGTAACATCACTTAAGGCAACATATTACAACAGGGATGGAAACAAATTTGTATTTTTATTCTTACATGTGTGCGAATGTGAAATTCGCGCAAATCGTTATTCTACTGTTTTGAAGTGTTGACCCCAAAAGTTCTAAAAGTTGACTACAAACGTTTGTTATGTAAGAACAGGAGTCGATACACTGATATTGCGCTCACAGAATAAGCCAAGAATTCGACTTAAAAAATAGTTGATTTGATTTCCATTTTTCATATAAAAAGTTTCTCCCCTCTCGGCGTATTCTGTATGACAACTGCTATGGAATTCATAGAATTTTATATAATGACATCTATGGGATAAAATTTCAAAAGAGGCAACTGGGCCGCAGCTGACATGGTCACCTTTGCCATAAACCAAGGTTGAGAACTTGTAAATGAGGAAGGTGCATAAGTTTCTCTAATCCTGTCTTGGTAACTTTCGTACAGCCGTACAGGTCAATGTTCGTTATACTAGTCAAATTCTCGGCGATTGAAGCTAAGCTAATGTCTGTAATTTGGGTACACTGGCCAATATTCAACACACGCAGGTCGTGTAGACTTCGCGCCGCTTTGCATAGACCTTCGTCGGTAATATGACAAGAATTCAAACCCAAATTTTTTAGGTGATGAAGACCATTTGAAATATGATTGAGTGCTGCGTCGCCGACTTTGTCGCAAAAGCTGACGTCCAAGCAAGTCAAATTAAGGCCTCCTACAGCCAAATGTGCTATTCCCTCGTCGCCAATTCCTTCACAAGAGCGAAGGTTCAATTCACGCAAGCTTCGAAGGGTAGCTAAATGAGAGAGTCCGCTCTCCGTAACACCACAGCAGAAGCTTAAATTAATCGACTGCAGATGAACCAGACCTTTAGCTATGTTACTTAGTGCGTTATCAGTGATCTTTTGACAGTCCTGTAAACATAAAGTAGTTAAATTCTTGTTACCACGGGCCGAACTCGCATTCAGACCGGCGAGGTGCGCTATTCCAGTGTCCGAAATATGTCGGCAGCTTCGAAGATTCAAGTAAGTTAGCTTTGGCAAACCCCACGCACAAAGCAGTAGACCGGTGTTCGTTATGTTACAGCATCCAGCGAGATCCAGAACTTGTAGATTGCTTAAAAATCGAGCGATCCGTCCTAGACTTGTGTCCGTGATTTGTTTACACAAACTTAGATTTAACACTGTCAAAGACGAAAGATCTTTGACGAACGCATGTCCAACGCCGATGTCTGTCACATTGTAACATCCTTTGAGGTTCAAACTCTCTATATTCGGTAGATTTTGAATAACATAGCTCAAGCTCTTCTTCAGGCTCAGTATACGGATCTTCCGAATACCACGTTTCGCCAGCGAAGGAAACAAGTATGGATTTGACCTCCTCAAATGTAGTCTTGCTTGAATGCCGCGCCACACCAAGCGACTATAGGCAGCATCCCTCCATTTTGTACAAACTTGAGAAACTCTTCCCTTATCCCTAATGTCTAAATAACTAAAAATAATGGCTAAAATCTCAGGGAAAAGGCAGTGGATCGTAGTATTTCCTTTCATGTTGTCCGTCCGCGTACAACAAAGCGCCATTGGAAATCGATCAGGCATTTCAATACACTTGGGACCCTTTGTTCATTTTTATCACGTGATCGCTTTTGAATTCGCTGAGTGGCTTTTGTAAACAATCGAAATAATTCATTCAGCGCTCTCTGTTTCAAGGCACACTGAAAGTGACAAAAAGTTCCTCGGTTGATTAGCTCTGCTGTAGAATTTGACAATAAAAAGTTCCTTTTCAGTTCACATACATTGTCGGAAAGAATAACAAACAGTGAACCTTTTGGAATTTTTCCAACAGGGCGTTAAAGTTCGATTTCGTTCTCTTTTCATTCCGATTCATAAAAAGCTAGTTCGATCAAACATTTGAAAACCGTACCCCCGTCGAAACTGGCCGAAACAATTTAATTCAACAACGCTGGCCGCTTGAAAGCAAAAACGATCTCTTCTTTGTAGTTTCTCGTGAAGCCTCTCGAGCACGAACAATAGACACATCTGTAATTGCCTTAATTAAGTTATAAATAGACCTGTATTCTTGTGGCGCCCGAAACTATGAACGAATTATCAGAATTAAGCCACGCTGTCGCTTTCAAGCAGCACAGATTGTCTGAAAATTGAAAGAGTGACAACATTAGTCCTTCAAAATGTTGTTTTCTTTTTCCGTTTAAAATCCGCCAAACAAAATGTGTCGCAATGTTTTTTTTATTATTATTGTTACTGATATCCTGAGAGCATAGCCGCCAGCAAGAAAGGCCTCTCTGGGATTTGTGAACTTTTAAATGACCCGATATATGGCTCAGTAAGGTATGAGAAATTTGCGTTTGGTTTTCCACTGGACATGTGCAACTGCTTTTACTTCTTTGAAATTTGATCAATTTTGTGATGAAATATGGGTATTTTTTTTTACTGTTGCTTCCAAACACCCTTTCATTCCGGAGAAGTTCACTATGTCCCAGCATCGACCCTGAACCATATTAGCATCTTAGCGTTTTGTATATTGTTATTTCACTTGAGTTGCCAATATGATATTTATATAGTCCCTTGAATACCACTCGCATAGCAAATCTGTCGCGAAATTTAATTCCTCGATAATACGTCTAGTCACCTCCAGCAGACACACTGTCTTCTAGAAGGACAAGAAAATGGCTTGAGGCCACGAGCGCCCAGACCTAAAGGGATGATAGAAGAAACAGAAAGAAAAACTGGAAACGCGGAACTAAATAAGGAGGAGCTCACAATTCATTTTGCCCAATATAACACTGACGAAATGAGGAAAAGGCAATGAGAGGTGTAATTGTGTGTGATGGGGAAGGAAAATGGGGACTAAATATTTAATAAGGTGTGGAAATTAATGAAACTTGGACACCAATAAAGTTGGACGGATGAGATGTGTTTAGAGCCGTGTTGCCCCGAAATAGGTCATTCTGCCTTGGAAAATCGAGGAAAATATGGTCTGCCCACGAACGCCCACGCGTTAATTCCACGCAACGTATCCAGCGAGAGACTAAAGACAGAGAATACCAAAGTTCCTTAAACCCGCGAAACAAAGAGTGAAAAAGTAAAATAAAAAATTGAAAATAGATGTATCAGTAACAAGACTGATCTTAAGAATCGGTCTTGTGTAAAGAAAAGCTAATACTCGTTCACTTCAAATGGCAGAATTAGTAGAACTGATTAACTGAGCTTAGACGGGACATCCATTAAAAACTGGTTTTTCCCGTACAAGATAAGCAAAACCTCGTCTTAAAACCTGTAATGAGATCAAAAGCATCAAGGACATCTGCTTTAATTGTTGGTTTAAAGTAGAGCGCTAAAATGTCGCGTTTTTGTAATATTTAGCAGCGTTACGTAATCTGAGTTTTTTGGTCAGCCCTAAGATGTCATGCTGTTTATCAGGTCACCGAGAATTTTTTCTTCATGGTACTGCTGAGAAAGATACCGGCGAGATATCAAACAGTGTGATGAAAAGGCCAAGGGAAAAAACTAATTAGCTATCATGTATTGAAACCATATTGACTTTTCCCGCCTGAATAACTGACAAAAAATTTCCCACGTTAATCGAGTTACTATCATCCGATGTTTGTGGGAAAGTTTTGTTGACAATTACGGGAATTCCGTCCGAAAAAGTGGATTGGAACCTGTTTGTTACTTTGCTCGTAGTATCGGATCAGGGACTCAACGAATAGTTTCGGTAGATATCTGTTCGGTAGAGGGTAGCCAGTCTCCTTGGGTTTTCGGCGTCGATTAACGGAGTGCACTCGGATTTTCGTAGCTAAAACGTGGCCTAAAAGATTCGCAATTGGGAAATCATAGGCCCTAAGGTTTTCGGAAAGGTCGTAATTGCTGTTTTTGGCAGTCAAAAACGTCAGCTAGCAATTTCAGAAAGAAAATAGTTCCCTAGAAAGTTTGTGGAAAGTTCATTTCAGCTTGCATTTTCTCAAAGGATGATTTTGTTCCTTAACATTTTTGGGCAATTAAAATTTCAGCTAGGGAATCCGAACAGATGAACTTCTTCTAGCTTATGAAAACATCACTTAAAACAGACGTCAAACACCATAAGGTACTTAAAAATGCCTTTCTACAGCTTTTGGTTGATTTGGCTCGTTGGGTGCCCCTAGGGATGCGCGTGTAAGAATAGTGTAGGACAAAGCCATCCCGACTCACACTGAAGTAAGCTTAAATTCTTTCTCTGTTGATAGGATTGCTTAAAACAAAGCCGAAATAAAAACTGGAAACATTTAGATTTACAACTCCGCATGTTGTCTTTTTTCCTGTAACGTAAACGTTCAGCTGTAAACAGTTTTCGAGTAACAAGAAACATATTGTGAAAGTTTTTAATAATTTAATTTAGTAATACGTTCGATGAAAGTTGTTTTTCATGCTTGTCTGAGATAGAAGTATCAATTGAATTCGACTCGATCTGCTCCGCAGGAAGGGAATTTGCTGTTAGAAAATCGCCTTTCGCGAACTCTAAGAAATAATCTTTTTCCTTTTTCTTCTCAACGATTAGGAAACTAGTGGAATTTTCTAAGCTGATAGATACGATTTGCTTCTCCGTTTAAAAACAGATGTTTCATTCGCAGTGGCCTTACACTGACTTTGACTGTAGTGTAGGGTGTGTCCTTATGTGGCCTTTCTCTTTGTATCATTCAGCCAAGTAAGACTGTATCTGATTGCGGAGGTGCCTACAAAACACAAGGCAAACTAGCCAGTACCACAATTTTTTTGGTGTGGAAAGTCACAATCTGCAGTGAAAAACTGGCGTCTTCACACAGCCACGTTAGTAATGATTACGCAACGCACACATGCCACATGCATTAACAACTTTCAAAATAAATTGTTTCATTCATGCAATTTTGAACAAATTTTTTATTTTGCAACGAAGGCAAAAAGTGCAACAGTGGCCACTACAAGGAAAGCACCATGTGTTCAAAGTGTTATTTAACTTCTATAATCTAAACATCATGATGAGTTCTACGATGCAAAGGCCAACAACAATGCTAAAGGCCGACAAAAGTTACTTCGAGGATAATTGTTGACAATTTAGCACTGGCAATTTGCGGTTTCTTGGGCTTGGTAATGTCATATTAATCACTGGCTGTAGAATTGATAAAGCCCACGGCAATATTGGTCTTCGAAGTTTGTTATTTATCTGAGTGTTAACTGTGGAGTACAAACTAAGCCAGTACTAAACACAAACCTTAACAAGAGAGTGCCTTCGGCTATTTGGCTCGACTGCTGTGAAACACATGGGTAATTTGATCATTGTGATAGAAAAGAAAATTGTATGTGGTTTGTCTTACAGCAAAGGAGTGCGTTCTGAGCTATATGTGTTTTAGAATCGCTGATATTTATGATCATACTGGCAAGGATGTTTCACCCCACAAGATAAAACACAATCACATAGTTTTATAAATGCCTTTAAAAACCCGACTAAGAAATTCACTGAGCTGTATTTTCGTATTACTCTATGGGCGGTGGCCCTGGGAGAGGTTTGCCTACCAAATATAATGGGCGAAAAATGGAGGTGCAATGGAAAGGTAAAAATGATTCTCTTTGCTTGACTCAAGAGGTGTGGTGTATTGGGAACTGTTACTAGCTAGTCTCTGCAAGCAGCGATGCTAAGGGCGGGCATTATCAATTATCTGTGGTAGTTGGTTGGTTTGATGATGTAATCAACATTCATTAACGTATAGCTACCTCAAATAAAGTAAAGGTTGAGATAAAATCAATAAAAAAGTGCAGAAAACGGAAATTTTTAAATTTTTATAAGCCGAACCAATTGTGAACAATTGTTAAATATTCTGTCCTGCCGTGGAACCTGTTGCCTCAATGCCGGATAGTTCAATAGCTTTAGGCGTCAAACGAGTCTTGTCCATCTGGAGTAGTGCTCCGGTCCCCGTTTTATGTAGTTCTCAGTACTGACCGTTGCTGCCTAATTTTAATTATTAAAACAAGCACAGACTTGTAAGCAAATAAGTTGAAATTGTGCTTCACTAGTCGAACAGTTGTTTTAATGCGTTCAAATCGTATTCATTGACTCGACACTTTTGACTTTATTAGAAATATGACGGATAATTTTCAGTTTTTTCTTTGTTCAGCTGAAAGCCTTCAAAAACAACCTCTTCTGCTTGTATCGATCAGATATTTCGCTTCAAATGACGGGTATATATTGCAGGAATTTAAGATGTTAAGGCGCCACTATGACAAAGTATGTTAGTTTCTAGCATTCCAATTGAGATAATATGAAATCTCGGCTGACTTGAAACCGCCTTAGCCGTCCCCGTTCAATATATGTGTACTTAATGGCAACTTTCTTCATACTCGTCGACAGAGCTGTGGGTTTCCAGCTCGCAATGCCTTCACAAATGAGTTTCTAGAGCGGAGTAATGTTTTATTGCGCTAAGGGCATAACTGTATTTATCATTTTTTAAAAGTCCAACAATGTTCCACTCCGCGTGTTTTGATTAATTGCAGCGTTGAAGCAGGTGTCTGTTCGGTGCTAAAAGGCAAACAGAATTCCAAACTTTGTCAGTCTATTGCAACAAACAACTTACAGTTTCGTTTTATTTTTCTCATTCATCTATTATCTCTTGACCCTTGCTCCACTGAAGCAAGTCATAAACAGCACTGAAGTCGGTTGGTATAGTACAAAATACAAAAAGAAGCCTTGGTTCTCAATTCGCAGGCTAACAACAAGCATAATGTTAGTAAGGGTCTTTGGGTAACTTAAACTTGTATTCAACTAAAGATGTGGGGGTCTTTCGACGCTGACTGACAAGTGCGCATTATAATGCGCGAACGTTTTGTTTGTTATAATAATGACAAAGCAAGTGTCAGCTTCGAAATGTCTCATGGCTGAATCAGCAGAGGGTGAAGAAAACAGTTCTGCTTTTAGCAAGGCTTCAAGAGAAATAAGATGGAGGCCAATTGCCAATGTTGCCTGCATGTGCAAAGGCTAAAGCTGAATGCATTTGTTGGATGAACAAAACGAATATATAGAGTAGATACCCAGCCTGAAGTAAAATTACTCCCAGGTAAAACTACAGCCTAAATATTGAAAAGCTATGAATCCTGATGCTGTGACATAAGCTCTGCTGATGCCAGAAATATCTCCTTTTCGAAAAATTACAATCGTGCAGTGGCTGTACTGACCTGCACCCCTCACATACCTTGGATCATGATTTAGAACTACATCAATCTGTCAACCGATGCATCCCTTAATTAGTAAGGCTTCAAGAGTGAAAAAACAGAGAACTACATTGAGCCCAATGAAATGGAGGGATTAGGAATCGAAGAAGAAAGAGTCGCCTAATGGAAAACGATTTGCTGAAAGCGATACTTACCTGCCAACTGTCACATTCTTGGTTCTAAATGTTAGACTCTTATATAATCATGAACTCTTATATAATCACTTCTTTTATATTTTGACGATTCTTAGAAAACTTTGTTTGAGTGACTCTTGCAGCTCCTGGAGTGTGCAGTGGAACAATAAACACGAAGTACTATCTGGAGCCATTTTATTTTACTTCATAGTGAAAAGTTGCCTTTTAAATAAGTCTTTTTTAACTTGAGTTTGATGGGGCAACTCTGCTATTGTGTTGAATGGTCCAAGCCCAGTTGATGATGACGATGCTGCGCAAATCAGTTATCACGGAGGGTGGTCTCTACCAAAAAAAGAAACCGTTATTCTTCAGATATTTCAGAATATGCTTCCGCTCTTTGAGAAAATCCCCGACCAGTAGGAGATTTTTTCCTCTAGACCCAGAGGGTATGCGGTATAGTTGTATGCATCTAAGAGAAAGTCGATTTTTCGGGGTTGTTATCGTCCTTACTACTAATACTTCAGAGATCGGTTTTCAATCATCCACTTGACCCTTGTGTGATAAAATTGACGTGGGAACGTCGTTTGATTCGAAACCATGTTACAGACATTAAACAGAGAAAAAGGATTTGCTTAGACGCTTGACTACGACTTATTAGAAAGCGCGGATTTCTTTTTATCGGCATGTGTAGAATTCCCCTTAAAAATTCCCGAGTGACCGATTTCGACTCGATGTGAAGGCGAACAAAGACGGTTTAGTTTTGCAACTTAAACATGCTGCAGATAACAGTTTGTTTTTTTAGATGCTTTCTCTGTATCGTGTTACGCCCAAATTCGGTTAGAAAGCAATTAAAAATCAAAACAGAATTTATGAATGTTAAACGAAATGGATTTGGATTTGCGTGCCCGCACGATCGCCAATTTCTCGGATTCCACGCGCCAGCGTGAACAAGCTATTCCACCTGTGATTGGTGTTTAATGCACGAGAAGCCTTACAGGCAGCCAGGGGAAGATTTTACCTTTCATCGCTTCGTCTCATCTGACAACAGTCCCAAAACTGCTTAAGATTGTCCGACGCGATGCAGCACCTCACGGCATTAAGGTCACCAGTGTGGTATGACAGTTGTGTTTGTCGTGCACAAGACTGGAAGGTTGTCCCAAGCTACGTTAACCGATAAGTCCCATTAAACGATTCATCTTAAATTGAAGCGATAATCATTTTTCCGCTGAAGAGTTTTAATCAACATCCACTCGAGTCCAAGATGAAAGCCGGGTCTTTCTTGCTTTTAGCCCTAACTATATGTTCGTGACAAGCCGTGCACTGATCTACAGTGGTATTTGTTTTCACACTTAGTTTAGGGCGTATTTCGAAGGCTATTAACAAGCTAAATTCTAATGCAGAATTAACAATTAGAGTTTTGGACAATGGGATTCAGTATAAATGTGCCTTTATAGGTAGAGATTTAGCTTCGATTATCTCTCTTAAGAATACTAATCTGAGTGTATTTGACTTATTTATTTCGATAGAGTGGCATGTGTCGTAGCCATGTTTGCTCAATATTACCCAGCATTATCTTCAAGTCAAATAAAGCTACAGGTCATTAAAATCTAACCTTGTACTGTGGTGACATACAAGCTGGCTGACGAGGTCACCCTTAAACTGTAAATATTTCCGGTAAAATAAAGCCCTCTGGGTGCGAGACACCAATTTTCATTTGGAACGTTGGAGGAAGACTCGCAAGAGTCGTGGTGTGCACATTTAACTCGACACATCTGTAGCCAATAATTAAGGCAAATTTAAAAATTCTAACTAGCCAAGGTTTGCTGCTCTCCAGCCAATCAGAGAGCACAAAAATGGTATTATAAGCAGTTAAGAGAGCTTGCTACATGTGCGAAAGAGATTAGTTAGATCGGATGCGTGGCGTGAACTAATCAAGTAGGAAAACGGATCGTGACTTATATTTTGACTTGTCTTGTTTGCAGACCTTCCTCGAATTCGTGATGAGGGTCCATCGAAGAGCTCGCCGAGTTCCCTTCCTCTTAACCCTGATGATTCTCACATCGTTCTTCCAGGCTGGACAAAGTGTATGGTGAGTTATGAATATCTTACAGTAGCACTCGAACCCACTTTGTTTGTCTTTCGGTTCTCGTTTTCCTTCCTAACTGACTCTGCTTCTGTCTTGGATAGAGCATCTGGAAGAAATGGACTAGTTCCGTTGAAATTAGGTGTTAGCGTTTTGTTGACTTACAAGAAAACGTGCATGTGTCATCAGAGATATTTTGCCAAGGGACAAGGCTGTGGTACCAACAAACCACAGTGACAGAGTGCTGTCGAATTAACTAAGTTTTCAAATCATGGCGTCTTTTTTCTTTGCTGAATACGGCACTCCCGGTCGGTTTTTCAAAGCCTTACTAATGGCTTTACAATTCCTTGAATGGCGATTACTTGCAAATTACTCAAACAAACATCTCTCTCTTGTTCTTGTTTTCTGTTCAAACAGGTCGCTCAGCATTCCACACCAGGTGTATATTGTAGGCACAGTTTCACAGTTTTGTGATGGAATGGGCTTGACTCCTAAACAGACGCTTTTGTGTGAGGAAGACCGAGCTCTTATGCCCAGCATTAAGTACGGGGCGAATCTTGCAGTGCAGCAGTGCCAGTACCAGTTTCAGTATCGCCGGTGGAATTGCTCTGTGCCAGAGAGGGAGCTTAACACTCTTTTTCGTCGGATTACTGGAAAAGGTGAGCATTTGGCGAATTGTTTAAAGCTTACTCTTTACGTTTCATTTTTTCACCTATCTTTGCCATCTTTTTTGTTTTAAACACATCTGCTATCGTGATTACTGCATGTTTGTTTTGTAGAAGAAACCCCTGAGTCTGTTTCTCAGTATAAAATACATCAAGGGCAGTTCTTTGCGGGCACATTTACAGTTTAAGCATCATCGAAGTACAATTTTGTCCTTTCAACGGTGCTGTTTAAGAGGTTTGCGAATCGTGTTCCAGTCACTCGAGTACACTGCAAGCGTGGCAACGACAAAGGCCATATTCGGTATGGGAAATCCGGTCGCTCTTTCTTCAAACGAAAATGAAATCATTTCGGCTCTTCTGTTGATTTGTGTCGGCTCTTTATCTTAACAGGAATAATTTGACTTTGGAGTCAGTATTGCACGAAACGAGATACTTCGTATCGATAATTTCGTCACCCGTTTCGCTATCGTTTTCGATTGTTGTGGTTCCCTTTGCTGTGATATTTATTTCACTCTCGGCACTGCTTCTAGGATTTATCGTTTCTGCAGATGGCATTTTGTGCCGGCTATGGTGCCGAAAAGCTGCACCTGGCAAACTGGAACAACAACAAGCGTTCACGCTAAGAATTTAATACAATAGAATGAACTACATCGAGAGCGATAGCAAATTTAGTATTGATTAAGTGATATTAATCACAGTCACGGTTCTACTGACAAACTCTGCAGTCTCCGTACAGATGTACTGCTATTATGTCGAGGGAGACAGTTGTTTGAGAACTCTGTCTTTTTGTCCAAGAGGAATGCATAGCTTCTTCGGATGGGACAGTCATCTGGGTGATGTACTCCGTCAAGGGTATCTCTACAATCTGTCGTTTGCACTTCTCACTGTTATCGTGTTTAAGAGCTTTCCCGGGTTAAACGGAAGCATTCCTAAATTGAAGGAAGGTCTAAGAAGGTATCAAGGCTATTATTAAAAGAGTCGAAAATGAGCTGCGAAATATAAACATTTACCGGCCTAACACTCAACCACAAATTGAAGATAAGCAAAGCTTTCTTTAAGGAAAATGTGTGGCTAAATCGATTGAAAGTTCTTCGGACTTATTTCACTTTCGCCATCAACTGATTTGCTCAAAACCCCGTTTCTCTCTTTCGATTTAACGTGCCTCAGAAACTTCCCTTCTCCTTTGATTGTCCATGGGATCATAAGGAAAACACGAAATAACCGTTGCGTGCGAGTGAAGTTTTTTTATTCGAACTGCCAAAAATTCGATAAAGCAAAATTTTTTAATGATTATTTAAGTGTTGATAATGATGCCACAATGAAAGGAAATTTAATTAAATTTAACCCGATACCTCAACTCACGGCAGCAGTTATGAAAACCAATTTGGCGATGATCTGTTGCGGGTTGGTTCATTGCTTTCTTTGTTGCATAATATTGTTTTTGAATGCTTTCAGATATTTTTATTTTAATGCAAAGTCAAGTATGACAAGCAATTAATGTAATTTAAGCCCCCGCATTGCTCTTAGAAAGCTAACACAACTTGGCGCGACTACTCTTTCAATTGTCGAGAAATGTCGATTCTTGAACTAAGCCTGTTTGCTCCTCGTTCAGCGTAGGAAGAAAGGGTAAAACGTAAAACACCGGCATCGATAAGGCATCGATATGAAATATATGGGGTGAAGTGACCCTTTCTTAATCTCGAGGGCATTATCAGACGTTTGTTTCAACAACAAAGAGATTCAATATTTCATACTTATACATTTGTCGCAAATTAGCTCACTCCTGTTCTTACTTTTGATTTTGTCAAGCCAAAAACTGGCCGGTGCTATTCCTTGATTATGGTCATAGAGAATTCAAAAGCATGGCACCTTATGATAATATTTTGGGTTGGGGTGTGTAGTCTATGTTCAGACCCAAGTACGTGAATTTCGCTACTAAGTTCAAACTGAGACTTGTATACATTTTTCAGTCCATAAGGCAAGCTATGTAATTATGTCGCAGTTAAAAATCCCAGACATGACCTAAACGTCCTATGAGTTTTTTATAAGGAAACCTAGCCACGCCTGGATTCTGATGAAGTCTTTGTCTCAAGTAGAAATACATGCTTTGAGCGTAACAAATGACGAACGAGATTCTTCCTTCAATCCATAATTTAACAAGACCCATTAATTTCCAACATAAGGGATGATCCAACTAGGAAAATTTGTTTGAATGTTCGCAGTTTTCTTTTCGCCGATGCAAGAGATGTATTCTACGCGATAGCAGTTGTAAAACAAAACTGGACGGTATCGGGACAGTATCTTTACAGTTGAAATGAAAAAACCATGTAATTACTGATAACAGTTCCATGCTTTAGCAAGTTAAAGGAGCACGGTTACGATATTTTGGGTCATTATTACAGAGATAAAAAATGCATTTAAATGCGAAACAGTGAAATAACAAATTTTCAGGGAAGGCAAGCACCAAAGAGACAAGAATAAATGCAAATATGGCGAGGATGGTGAAGGATGGAGAAGATTGAAACGGATTACAAATTACCTTTTTGAAAAATTTGCAATCCGTTTCAATCTTCTCCATCCTTCACCATCCTCGCCATATTTGCATTTATTCTTGTCTCTTTGTTGCTTGCCTTCCCTGAAAATTTGTTATTTCACTGTTTCGCACTATTTAAATGCATTTTTTTTATCTCTGTAATAATGACCCAAAATATCGTGACCGTGCTCCCTTAAAACCTGCTTCAAGCTGTAGATAATGTCTCAAGCTACTATCAGTGATTGAGTGCTTTCCTGAAATCTTATGCTTATTTGTAGGAACACGAGAGGCGGCTTTCACATACGCCATATCATCCGCTGGAGTGGTCCACTCCATAGCCCGGGCATGCGTAGAAGGTAATCTCAGTGTGTGTGGGTGCAGCCGTGAACGGAGACCAAAGGACTTGAAGAGCGAGTTTCAGTGGGGAGGTTGCGGGGACAATATTGAATTTGGATCCAAGTATGCAAAGAAATTCATGAACGCTGGTGAGGATAAGGAAGTCAAAGACACGCGTGAGCAAGAGAAGACCCTCATGAATCTGCATAACAATGAAGTGGGAATTCAGGTAAGAGATTAATTCCTAATACTAGAAGAAAAAGACCATAGCTGCCTTTAGTTAATTTTTGTGGCTTTGGAGTGTCTTAATGGATAAACTGGGGCCCAAGAATCTGGAATTTTTTTAGTGGTGGGGAAGGGGGATTTGTGGTAATCGGGCAGGAAATAAATACACCGTCTGGAGGAAATGAAATGAGATTTAGGCAAAACAATTCAGCTGAGAACTTGGATGTTTATCCCTCTGGCAGCTCCACTATATTGGTGCTTATTGACATCCAAAGGAACTTCCAAATGTCTCTCTGATGAGTTTGCGAGAACGCCCTTGGAAGAAACTAAAGTGGATAAATTTTATGGATTATCGTTTACAAGAGACTGAGTGAAATACATTTACAATAAGAGCAATTCTAGCTGACCTGAAAAAGTTCACAAGCTTTTCTTTCATCCACTCAGTGTACACGCCTTACTAAGGTCAATAAAACTTCACAAAAAATAAAAAATAAAAAATAAATAAAACTCGGCAGAAGAATTTTAGTTATTACAATACGATTCACTTTACTTTGTCGTCAAAAAATTGCAACACAAGTTTTGTATGCATGAATAAATGCGATGAAGAAAGAGAAATCGCCAATCTTCTTATCCTGCCTAGCGTTTGTAGCAAATATACGTAAAGGAGCACGGTCACGCTATTTCGGGTCATTATTACAGAGATAAAAAATGCATTTAAATAATACGAAACAGCGAAGTAACAAATTTTCAGGGAAGATAAGCACCAAAGAGACAAGAATAAATGCAAATATGGCGAGGATGGTGAAGGATGGAGAAGATTGAAACGGATTACAAATTACGTTTTTGAAAAATTTAGACCGTGCTCCTTTAATTTGCCTGTCTACTAATCAAAAAGCCGGTTATCATTACAAGGCAGAGAGATGAATTTTCTAAGTCAGGTATGCTTGCATCAAGATTGTTCTGATCTAATGAGGTGTTTTTCCTGGCAGTGGTTGGTTAATGGGATATACTTAACGCTTTTTGAGGGACAAGGTCATACCCTACTAATGATAAAATATTTGTTGACGAAGAAACCTTAGCATTTTTATAACCGAATCAGACCGTGTGGAATTCAAAGTTATGACGATCGTTTTTAATGAAAGATTCCTGTAATTCTGGTACAATTAACGTTACAGAAAATCTTGTAAATTTGCAACGTATTTCAATGCCAGCCTAGTTTTTACCATCAGCCCTTCTCTATGAAATTAAATAATTCGTATACAAGGGTATGATGTTTTCTATTGCAACGTGTGTGATAGTAGGACATAAAACTAGTAGGCAAAGTGTGCCGACAGAATCAATTAAAAGGCATAGCCAAGCCTAGGTGGTATCAGTTATCCGTTTTTCCATCTGCCTGGCTACTATTTCGCTCTCCGTTGCAATGCTAATGCCTAAAAATATCATCTATCATTGCTATGTTGAGGCCTCCATACAGCACCCATTATTTTATCATATGTAGCAAGGGTATTCCAGCTCCACATCATGCAAATGTGTATTTTATCCTGGAAAACTTACGTGAATTTGCAAAATCAGTGATTTTGCTTAGGAGCCAAGTTGAAGAGTAGAAAAGAATCAATTAACTTGTTCAAATTAAAGCTCTTTCAGATAACTACACGTTTAGAAAATAGCTGATTATCTAGGACAACAAAGGTGGGCAATAAAGCTAAGAGAAAAGAAATGTTTTGTCATCGTCATCATACAGTTTTTCTGGAACACTTTTGGCTGAGAACTTTGAAATTTTGATTATTTCTGAAAACTAAACAAAGCATTGAGAGGAAGGAACCGGACACACATTTGACTGGAAAGGTGTTCAGGGTAGACTTATTTCCGCCGCTTTCCTGTGTTGGGCCGTTCAGGATTGCACACGGTGGTGGTGGAATGCAGCTGGAAAGTCCGGCGAGATATACCCTTAATAAAGAACTCCATTGACATTAATTCAAGTATGCACAATTGGATTGTTTCTGGTGTCGTGTCAATGTTGTCTTGGAAGTTATCTTTGTAGGATTAGGAGTATAATTTTGCAAATTCTTTTAAGTAATCAAAATGCAACCATTCAAGCAATGTTGCTAAAGTGAACGGAAAATCGGGGATGGAATTCATTCGCACCAGAAAAAAAAAATTGAAATCTCGATTACGAAGTCACGCCTATATTTTTCATCATGACCTTGAATCAATAAATTGTTTGATTAAATTAACGAGAAGATTCTAATAATGAGACGAAGCTTGGTCAAGTCGAGTGAAACGGTTTGTGCGATTATTAAGTTTCCCGTCGTTACACAGGATGCTATGTTTGCTATCAAGTGAAAAAAATCATCGTTTCCTCTATTGCTTCGGGGATTCGACAACGGGTTTAAAATAGTTTATGCATTTCAGATGTGAAACCCTTTCTACAAGTAATATGTGCTTAGCCAAATAGAGAGCCGGTTTGATTGTTAAAAACTGGGTCCAACCAATGAAGACAACTGGGCTTCGTGGATTTCGGGTCGTTTATAGATAACTATCTTGAAGCATTCTTTCCTTCAGTAATTAGTGTAAGGAAATATTGATTAGCTTAAAGTCGGCGTTATTGTTATAAACTCAGACAGAAGTTTAATTTCATTTGAAGTCCCACTGTGCGGTGTCTAGCCATTCTTGAATGGTTTTCTTTATAGGTTTTCTCAGTTTTACAGCAATATAATAAGAAAAATAGCCTTCTCAAACTACGAAAAGAAAAAAAAACAACAAATTAGAAATATGCGAAATAGAATTTTGATAATGAACTATGAATCTGCCACCACCTTTTTAGTGTGAAAGATAATTTGTTTGTTTGGTTTTGTTTTGTTTGTTTGTTTTTGCAAGAATAAGCCATACGTTTCACAATCTATACGTTCGCTCCTTGACTTGGATAGAGCTATCAAAAGCATTCCTCTGATGGTATTGCCCAACTGACCCTATAATATATGCCTTATTTCCACCTTCTGCGGTGATCATGAGGAGAGCACGAGGATAGCGTTTTTGTGGCTTGATCGCGTCCATTTGTCCAGCTCCCCTGCCGGGCCATTGATAAGTATCTCATTCAGAAAATAAATATTACAAGTATTTTCAGTAAGGTATCATTTGAGAACATTTCCGCGTCCGATGTCCATGTACCCAGCGTTATTTGCGGCATGAATTGAAAAATTTATGTCTTTTCACTCACCGACAAGAGAACCTTTATTACCGATTTATGCTGCTTATTTCCTCTAATCTAGAATGAATTCTGTCCTCAGTACAAAAAATCCGATCAGTTGAAATAACGTGTTCTAAAGATCTGTCAACGGTTTCCGACGGCGTCTTCGGTTTGGGCTTGGGGCAATCACAACAAAAATTATAGTTATGTACGGGATTGTGGTGGCAGGCTCTGAATCTCAGTAACTCTGCTGGAATTCATCTAGTTTTTTGGCGATGTCTAAAGTGGTCTTTTATTTAAATCAGAAAGTAGCGAAATTTGAAAACTGCATAATCTGCCAAAAAATTGTAAACTGTACGAGAAGATTTTTAATTGCAATTTACGTAATTCTAGTAGAGTTACGTAATTCTTCCAAAATCTCATACATTTAGTGTAAGTCTAGTCGTGTTTGCTGTTCGGCCAAAACGAATTCGGTCTTTCACTTTTTGGATGTTGCAGGGTAGACTAGGAAACTGAACGAGATGATCCCAAGCCAGAAACAGTTTAAAGCTGTTACGCTTTACGCCTTGACAATGTCCTGACTTAGTTAAATTCCAGCGGAAGTGCCGTGGTTCCTTCGCTACCGCAAATATTTATTAGTAGATTATTACATGTACGAACAAAACCTTCGAGATTTTTACTTTGATTGAGGTGATCAAGAAGGAAATATACACTTACAAAAATAGGAAAGGGATCACCATCACCTTAGACCTCTCAGCTCCGGGTTTATACTTTTTTTGCAACATTCCTGTGTATTGCAGCTTATTATTGCAAATTTATAAAACATGATGAACATAAGGTTTGAATGTAGCCACTGTCCAAGTAACACACTATGACCCCAATGAAGTTTATTTCTTCCATATTCAAACCTCTGCTACCTGGTCAGACTGCAAATTAATTATCATTAAAAGAGTGATTATCCTTGCCATGTCACCGATTTATATCACTGAATCACATCCTCCAAAACGTTTAAGCAACGTCTGAAACTGTTTGCATTAAAGGTGTTCCTCAAAAACAAAGTCTTTCTACTTCACTAATGAAGTTCATGTCAACCTTCATTTTCTCTGCAATTTGCTCACTTGCTAGCAAATACTCCATCATGGATTGTTACCATTAGGTGCTGCATTTACACGAACAAAATCTTTTCTTGTAATTTTCGGTTCAAATTTAAACAAATAAATGCACCATGTGCTCAGAGATATTCATTGCAATCGGTTCCACTGCCATGATCACATCTTGTCACATAGTCGACAGAATCGTCATTAGTGTTGTCTCATAGCACAGAACATTGTCTAAACACCTTTTAATGTTGTCGTTGTCGCCATTTTCGTTGTTGGACATCATGCCATTGGTAGCAAGTTGTGTCGTGATCTTCGTTCACAGCCAGTTCCACAAGTGATGTCTTTTGCATCCATTGAATAGTTGTCTCTATTACTACATGTGCACCTTCACAGTGAGATCTACCAGCTCAAGTTACCTCAGGCTCATGGATGTCATATCCTCTCATCTCGTTTTGCCTCCACAATGCCACAGTTCCATGGTCAGTCATAAAACACTTTTACTGGGACCTGAATCTTGCAGGTCAGACCAAGTTTTCACAACCTCGTTGGCGTCTCACCAGCTATCACAATGTCAAATACAGTGCTCTCAGTATAGCTCCCCGGCGAAGAAAGTAATGATGTTATTTTCCTCTCATCTAGGTCGTTAGGGAAAGACGTGTGACTCGTTGCAAGTGCCACGGGGTGTCGGAGTCCTGTGAAATGAAAACATGCTGGAAAGAGCTTACTTTGTTTCCTGTCATTGCAAACATTCTGCTCAAAAAGTATGACTCTGCTGTAAAAGTCAAATATGACAGACGTACGGGAAGGATCATTAAGGCGTCCAAGACCACGGTTGACAACTTCAAGAGGAGTGGAAAACATAGAAGCTCTGCAGACAGATCTAGACCAGCCAATGGCAATCTAGTATATGTTAATCAATCGCCAAGCTATTGCGTTAAGAGCAACAGACGTGAAACTCTGGGAACCTTTGGACGAGAGTGTAAGGCCGATATTGAAGGTCATGGCAGCTGCAGAGACCTGTGCTGTAGACGAGGCTTTCTTCGAAACCAAGTGGAGATTAAAGAAAGGTGCCAGTGCAAATTCGAGTGGTGTTGTCGTGTCAAGTGTAAGCAATGCATAAGCCAAAAGACAAAATATACTTGCCTTTAGGAAGACGCTAGTATGTTCCGGTCACACTCGCGATCGATGTGTTTTGGATGAAGCCGAGAACCTCAGGACATAACTCAGAACATTACTCTTTAATTAATGACCATGGTGACAACTTGACCAAAGTCTGTTGACCAAGTGAATTAAGAATGCTATAGTCGGCAACAGCCTCTTCGTTTTAACGACACGAAAGATGAACCTACACGCAATGTCAAAAGCATTTTATTTTCTCAGACAACCAGCCTGGAATCTTCTGAAAACTGCTTGCGGTGGTTTGAAACTACCCTTGTTACTGGCAGGAGAACTGGACAATCTGTTCTGTATCAATGTTTCAATCAAAATGAATTATTTTTAAGCCTAAACAATATTTTTGTTGGTGCGATTTACAGATTGGACACTCCAGCTGTGTTGTTCCCATAACCCAGAGTCTTTTCTCCCCCACACCTCACATGTCCTTTGCGTCAGTGAGAGGGAGGAACCTAGCTGGACAGTACTTTCTATTAGAATATAGCATCCCTTGCTAGGAGAGGTGCTGCTAATAATAACCTTATTTGCTTCCCAAACAAAAATGTACTCCTTTCCTCTTAGATATACGATCTTGATCGCATATCATGCATCTATTTTCACGTCCTTGAATGAAGTCAATGGGAGCATACATATGACATTTAAATCCCCCCCGAAAAACAGTTGGGCACTACTAGTCTCACAACTTCGTCGCTTCTGATCTAGAAGTAGTGCTCATTGAACCATATGCTACTTCCGTGCATGGTGTATCCAAAATGTTGTTCGCGTTGGGTGCTCCATGACATTTAAACACTGATGGCCCAAGCCTCAAAGGCTACTCGTGCAGGCTACTCTTGCAGATTCACCATTAGTTTAATTTCGGTGTACAGAAAGTATTTTACCGCTCTTTCAATTGTTATTTTTTGCTATAGCTTAGGTTGCATATCACCATATCCGCGTGACAATGGTCACCACCCTACTAGTGGTCTTGCATTCATCGAGTTGTACAAATCTACACATATTTTCAGCCATGGGGAGACATAGGCGTTAAAAAAAAAAGTAATAAAATAGCACAAATGGAAGTTAATTGACATGTAATGTAAGAAATACGGAATTCTTTTAATCCAGAGAAAATCAGAAAAATAACTGAATAGATGCTAGAATGAGGGGCCGCGTTGTCAAGTACTTGCATGCCAGGAAATTCGTTACTTATTGCCTATAGCATTTACAAAATCTTTACTTTTGCCAAGCGCAGTGCACATAAGAGATTAAAGAATTAGAAGGTTTTACTGACGAGAACTATCAGAAACCAGTGACCGACTAAGGCAGTCTGATTGGCTACACTTCAAAGAGATTCCCTTTCGAACGCGCATCCTATCTAACTAGAGATAAACCACCCACAATTGTTTCGGATACATTGGTCATTGTGTTATTCTAAAACACTTAGATGGATTGCTTTCTATTTCCATCGACTTCTGTCTCTTTCATCTGATGCAAACCCCGAGCTTTCTGTCTAAAACTTAAGTGGTTTCTGTTGTGATCGTATTTCATATTTGAAAAATAAAGTTATTCTGTTTAAAGTTGTCATGTGTGGTGTACTCATTTGTCTATGTGCCATCGTATTTGTCTATATGCCATCGCTACGCTGTAAAATGGTCAGCTAATTTTTATTTAGCACGGCCGAACCGGATATAAACTAAATGCATAATTATTACGGACTCGATTTACGATTTACTAGGAGAAGATGTGGCTATTTGGTTAAATTACGTTAAGCAATCTATAGCGATTTTTATTGCAAAAAAACTAAGTCATGACAGGATAGGGAACAGCCTGTGTGCGTTTAAGCTACCTCTGGCTACAGTCACGCCCAGGGTATGCCTACCTTTAATATCTCACCTATTTTTTTTTTCTGAACGTCCGGAATTGTTGTTGTTCGTTGTTGTTGCAGCGATAACCGTAGGTATACCAGCCTTACCTTATTTTTCTATTCTTAAATGGACGTTTTTAGTTCAGTTTATGCCTTTGTGTTGAGGCGAACGCGCGTTTCACGCTAGAGTCAGTCTTCAATTGCATAATACCATCAAACGTTTAAAACGCTGCAAGGTAAACTTACCTCTAATGCAGTTCAGGCTTTTTGACCTGTTAAACTTCTCCATGAAGTTTTCGAGGATTAGTTTTTACCGCGGTAAGGCACGAAATGTAAACCTTTTGTTCAGTAGTACTTTGTTTTTCACCGACTAAAACGTCAATACAAATTCGCGCGTAATAAACATAGATCGATTAGTCCACATATAAAACAGTTATTCAACGAAAAAAAAGATAAATAAACACGTTGTTTACCGGCCTAGGTTGGTCCGTATTGCGACAAACTGTGGTCTCGAGTATGGCCCTCGGCCATTCGAGACCTCTGGCACAGCTGGTTTTTCCCAATACGGACCTCTCGGCCGGAAATAAGATTAAAAAAAAATAAAATAATAAAAAAAAAAAAAAAATAATAATAATAATAATAATAATAATAATAATAATAATATCACATTTCTATTGCGCATTTTCTATGCAATATTCAAATGCGTATTACAACACTGGCCGGGGGACTTTCCCAGACTGCTTATAACGCAGTTTACAATTAATGAATTTGATTTATGAATGCCCCCGTAATGTCAATATCAAATTAACACAGACACTAGGGGTGGTCACTGCCAGAGTTTTGTTACATCCCTAGTGGTTCTTTTACGTCCCACAGAATCAGAGAATTATGAAGAGTTGTGAGACGGGGTCTACGGGGCAAACAGTGAACCATGATATGCATAGCAATACAATCGTACGAACGCCTAGTTTAAATAGCTTCAATGATAGGCTCTGGTCGCATCTAGACGAAAGCCGCTGACACTCCATTTTTATTTTTTTAGTTTTCACCTACACCTGCTCCGCATTTTTAATTATTTATTTTGAGTAAATTAATTTAAGCACCTACACAGCATATATACACTCACAAGAATCTTCAATCTAGAAGGAGACGGGTTCACTAGGAAGAAGAATCAAAATAGCCTGATGAAGAAATTCAGAAGTCACACTTTTGCCGTTTCTCATCTTACAAAATTGTGCGTGGTTTTCAATTATCGCCAGCCACTTTTTCAACTACATTGCTATCTAGACGTTTAAAAAAAGCTTTTAGGCTTTTTATCGACATCGTTATACCCGCATTGTTTGGTAGGACAAATGAAATAGGATTTACAGAGGACTTACAGTATGCCAAAGTCAGTTTATTTGTACTTGGAAGAAATCTGGCCCGAGTTGTTGGAAACACGATCATCACTGATCCGGTTTCATTACTATAGCAATCTATAGGATTTCATCGCAGTTAACCTATGATACTAATTAGGCTTTAAACAACGCGGCCCTGCTGTGGGCGCCTTTGAATAATGACAAGAGCTCGGCCAGTGTTTGTACAACTGGATCACTGGTCTCTCCCTTTGCAAGGAAGGTGTGGCCCAGCAATTCATCAACCCAAGGTGCCGGGTAGGTAATTTATTCTTTGTTTATTTTCACTGACAGGTTGTTAGAGAGCAAGCCAAAATTTTGTGCAAGTGCCATGGCATGTCGGGATCGTGTAACATGAAAACGTGTCAGAGGGAAATGTCTGAATTCAGTGCCCTCGGTGACGCTTTGCACAAGAAATACGACAACGCCGTGCGCGTGAGGTTGGAGAGGAACAACGCTTTGAACAGTCTTCATATTTTAAAGCGAAAAAAGAACGGTGAATATCGTCGGGACAGCTCCAAATTGAGAAGCACCCACAAGAGGCCACCTGTCGGTACCATGGTGTTCCTAAAGGACTCACCTACCTACTGTGACAGAGGTCCAAGGCATGAGTTCCCAGGTACCTATGGGCGTGTCTGTATCAAGGCCTCGTACGGTTCAGACAGTTGTGATGAGCTGTGTTGCGGGCGTGGATTCCGACAAGTGGAGGTGTTGACGAGGAAGCGATGCAAATGTAAATTCCACTGGTGCTGTGAGATCAGATGCAAGGAATGCGTCAGCGAGGAAACTAGATACACATGCAGGTGAATGCCTGCAAGCAAGGAGCAAGGTAGATCGGAATAGTGAAGTTTTGAAGCATGGTATAAACAAAATAATGACGTTATCAATAAAATTCATGCGTTTTTCTTGCCAGCTGTATAAAGCTAAGAACAGCTACACGCACTGGCATTTAAATGCCAATATGTTTTGTATACGAAAGTTCAGGTATCGTTTTTATAACAAGGAAGTTTTAGGTTTTTTTTCCGCAAGAAAGATATCTTGGCCTAAGTCTGACCCATTTTCAAAATAGTGGATTTCACCGTGAAATGATTCTTTGGAACCATTCGTGGTTTAATCGATAATATAATGTGGATCCGAGTACGTTGTGAAGTGTGAACGCTATGAAAATACCGATTTGGATCTACAGTGGCTTGACCGAATCAAGAGATAACGTCGGATCGGATCGTATTTAAATCGATCTAAGTTGTTTAGTGAACAGCTTCTTTTATGTTTTACTTACCTTACCTTAAGATTTTGTATTCTTTTCCAAAACGCAACCCTTGCGATCTACCAGTATACGTGTAGTGCCACCGCCGTGCGTCTTCAATAGCACGTGAACTCTGAAGCTCAAGAATCAATTATTTATAACGTTTCTAAACTTTTTTTTTTTTCTGGAAGATTTTTACTCCATTTTCTGTCTTTTTCCAATGCCCTGAATTTCATCTTCCTGATGGTAATTGACAATGGTATATATAACACTCAACCATTTATTCTGAGTTTCAGAGTTCACGAGCCGTTGACAGCGAAAAGGGCCTTGTTTAGTCACTCGAACCCGCGGCAGGCGTTCCAAATAGTCTTCAGTTCGCTAAGTCTGGACTCTCTGTGATGGCAATAGAATGCGAGCTAACTTGGTCTTAGAAGGCCGAAACGTTTCATATACCATTAGGTTCTTTGTTAGGGTAGGTTTCTTATATAAAATTATATTTTAGGGACCATAATATTTACCGAATAAAGATGACATTAGCGTAGTCAATTTAGGCTTTCCTAACATTTCTTATCGTTATGCTTAACTTATCACTTTGTTTTCATTTTAATACTTGCATGCAATAAATTCTAAAAAAAAAATCGACGTTATATGCTTTAAACCAGAAAAAAGTTTTACTTCAAACACCTTGACTTGATCCAGCGCAAGTTCCTCAAGACTCACGATAAAGATGTAGAAAAATCAGTAGGGAGAACTGACATTTCGATCATTGGGACTGAAATATTAACTGATCAGGTAAAGGTTTCTCCCAACTATTATAACCAGATCTCTCGGATCTTCCCTCAAGCTTTTTATTTATTATTTTCTTGGAATGATGGATGTTATTTAAGCTGCACTTCTTCATACCAATGATCTTTTTCCTCGTCACTGCACTGATTTCTTTTCCTAGCTAGTGGCTGCCAGCAGTCTAAGGTATGAGGGGTACTGGTTAAACGTTTGACAGTAAAAGGTCAATTTTTTGTGAGGAAACTCTCTCTCACCTAGTGTGCAAGGAAAGTTTTGGATGTGAAACGGCTTTCGTCATTAAAAAAAAGAAAATTTAAAAGCTATCGATGACGTTTTTGAAAGTGTCTTCATGTCAGTATGTGTCATCTTAATGAAAGAACTTCATATTGGGTTTGTCCGACCAGTCGGGTGACACAGAAAATTATTTACATATTGTCATTTTTCTGCGTCAGATACCCCTAACACGCAGAAAATATCCTTGCAATTTATCTGGTGACAACACTTAAATAAAATTTACAAATACTCTATAATCATAAAGAAACATTACTATAGAATGATTAAATTTTAGATTGCATATAGAACGGTGACAAAATCTAATTTTGAACAATGTTTTAATGGCAATCACCATGGGTAAATAAATATTATTTCTTAAGGGGATTGAACATTGTCTGCCTTGCTATTGATTTCTTAGTCTAACTAAGTAATTGGGGGCTCTCTGAAAATTTAGCCTATGCTGCAATTGTTCGCTAAAATGTCGATATGCACTGATAAATCGTTCCAGTTTGTCGGTAATTTTCGCATCGTCTCCCATTCTGGGATTCTCAGGTAACGTTGCTCGAATGCCTAATCCCCTGGAAGGTAGTGACTATCTAATTGAATGTCAAGTTGAACTGAAAGAACTCGGAAACTTGAAAGTTTTGAAATTCGTATTAATTCATAGTCCTGCTGAGAAGAATTTGGGCGGTGGACGCGTTCCAGCGATACTGAAGCGAGCAGAATGTTTTCGAAAGAAGCAGCTTGACGAACCAATGGCGGTGGAAAATTCGACTCGTATGGAAATTTACACGTAAGAAAACCAACACCTTTCCTGAAATGCAAGTGTAAGCTCAACTTTAATGAGTGCATGGTTAAATTACTTTGCAGGGAGACTTATCTTTGCCTCATGAAGCCCGACCATTGAGTCAGTTCTTCCGCAGTGCATTGCACTCATTTTAATTTTCAATTTCCTATGAGCTGGTTGTTTCTCCTGCTACTCTTCTTTGTGGTGATAACTAATATAATTGAAGTATGATCGTCCGGGTGAGTGTAGTCCTGAAAAGGACTGTTTGTATATTCTATAAAATAATCATATGCGCATACCAATTTCACAAGGATAAATATTAATAAAAGCTAATGAAATGGCGACATCAACTGAAAAACATTGCTGGGCACCAATAACAGACAAAGTACACAGTTGACTGGGACTCTGACTGAAATTTGTTTTCCGTCCGTGTTAGTTCTTATACTTAGAAGAATGTGACAGAAAAGTAAAAAAAAGATCATAAAGTTGTCCAATGAGCTCTTTGCAAATGGCGTCACATGGAAGATCACTGCTAGAGCTCATGCCGTGATTTGTCTGATACAGAAAAACAGTATAGCTGTTTTCTACTGAAGGGTGAAGTCTGACAACATATTCTCGTACTGTACACTATGTTGCCCAGTATCCGACCACTTCAGTTTAGAACTGCTATAACTTTCCTTCCTCAGTCACATTTCTGAAATTTGGCCTTGAGACAATCCATTTAGTCTGTAATATGGCGAAAACAAGGTTTGCGGTTTTACTTTCGTATCCGTCGTGAAATTTGCATTTCTGCAGAGATCGCTTGTTGCCCAGTATCCGACCACAACATTAACAACGTAATTAAACGTAAGTTTTTCAATGATTCAAGGAAATCATCCTTGGACAATCCAAAGTCGCGGTTTGCCAGCTCAATCAGCCAATCTGCTTTTTTTTTCATTTTTCGTTAAAAGAATTCCCTGTTTTAACTTCCGCTTCCGGAAATACAAAATGCAGTCATGCAAAGCAAACACACGGACAATAGTTCGCTTCGACAAATAAATGAAGAAGGTTTCTGTAAAAGCTGTGTAGCATTACATTAATTGCATTGATTATATATCCGCATACTAAATCAAAACTTAGTGAATGTTTCTGGCCTCCGTTATTTCAGAAAAATTAAATTTTAAGAAGAATTAATTGATGTTATGACGGCTTGATTACTTTGAGTATCGTCATTTTAAATATCAAACAGTTCCTTTGAAAATATCATATTTTACAGACCCTTAGTTGAACAGCGATAGTTTCACTGCGCAGTGAAAAGCGTAAATATTAGCCATCAAAATATCACGCACCTGAACAGAACGGTGCCTTCTGCAAGTGTTTCTCAAACTAAAAGCCCGCTAAACCTTGCTTTTCAAAGCCGAAATGTTCGGCTTCCTTTCGGAATACTTCATTTGCGCGAAATGAATAAGCGCATCGCAAAAATTGAAATTATTTTTTAACTGGTCGGATACTGGGGGCATACTGTACGCTTTGACAATTCGTAGATAAAAGGACTACCCACCGTAGACATTACACTAATTACTGTAAATACAATGTCTCTCTAGCGCGAACATTATTGATCACAACCGATGTAAATGTGCTCTGTCATGTTCTGCTCAAGAGAGAATTCTCTTGCTCTGCTCTGACGAGGGATTCAAAGACAAGAAGCTGCTGGAGCTTGTTCAACAGGTGCATGGAATCCGTTGCTTTATGATCTATTGCATTTTTGCAAGAAGGCATTTTAGCACTCTTTTTGTATTGCTGTTCTTGAAGATCTTAAATGTAAGACTTTACATCGGAAGGGGAAAATGATTGCATTGAATTATAGAGGTGTTCACTAGAGGAGACGATGCGGTTACCCTTCGGCTGAACAAACATTTCTACTGAATTATGTTTTACGCTTTCTTATAAGTATTGTATATCGTTTAAAATCATATATTGAAAGATAAACATAATTGAGGATTTTGCTGTTTAAAAAAAGCGAACGTTTGCAAGTTTTGGGGATAATGTTTCTCCGTTACCACGCTGAGCCGGACGTCGTACAGAGCATTTTAAAAAAATTGTATCATAACTTTAAATAAAAATAAACAATGGATTATGGTAATCTCTTTAGGTCAGGAAGGTCAGAGTGTACATTGTGTAATTTTTTGATAAGACTCTACGTTCTTATCTCAACTTTGAAAGGGCACGTTTCATGGAAATCCGCGTCACGTTTATCAGGAGATAACGTATTCATGCGCCACGCGGCCTTTAAAATGGCCGCCGGAGTTACTAAAGAATATATGAATTTCAACAGAAAATTTCAGATAAATTTACCGGTGGCAATGCTGCTTATTTTCCGCACTTCGCATATAAAAACTAAACCGTTAATGGAGTGTTCTTTCTTGTTTTTTAGACTGAAAACGTTAAAAAACTTTAGACAATTTTAAATTGAAAAACTTCGGTTACTGACTCTTATACAGTCACCATTTTAGTCAGATTTTAGTAAAATTACTCACCTTTAATACAAATTTTGCAATGCATTTCCTCGTTCTAACACTCTTCCGCACGTCCGAGCAATATTCCTAGAAAATGTGCTTTCCAAAATAGCCGTTTTTAAGCGGTTCTATGAAGGATAAGTCCAGACAAAATCACAACAAAAAAGTGCAAAATTCGCAGCCAGTCGATGTTAGGCTTCATCGAGCAAAGCACTCCCCTGAGACTGATCGAAGGCCAGAAATAAAGTTAGAGTTTCTGCTCGTTCTCAATACTCGCTAGAAGTTATTGACATTATTCAGTTTGACTTAGAAACCAAGCCTTTTTTGCATGATCCGTTGATGTAAAGAATTGCTTTTAACCTAGTCGCCTTCGCTCAAAAGCCGCCATCTTGGAAACTCGCGTGTCTAGCGTGCAATCGCGCGGAAGCAAAATGTCACCGATTTCTGGTAATGTCAAATGAAATTCACTGTTAAAGCACTGAAAAGTGTTATTATTATTTTGCAACTCGTGTGAGGAGCTTAGACTTGTTTTTAAACGGAAATGCTGAGGATGCGAATCATGTTGACTGAAAGGACTTGCTACTGAAATATAAAGTATAAAGCTGGGGGCTTTCTGTCACAGAAATAACGATGAAAGAAACGATGCCTTTCCAGCTTATTAGCTGCTCATTTACCCGCTGTAAAACGTTCAAAGCACCTGTTGCGTCACGAGTTTTGAGTTGTGCGTCATTAATGTTTAATCAGGTAATCGCTTTGAAGCTGTTCATTGAATCGATGAATGGATCAAGAGTAGAATGGCTATAATGAAACATTTCTTCTGCTGTTTTTTCGTTTTCACGGCACTAGCGGAACAGGATCAAGCAACCTTGAAAGAGCCACCTAGTACAGGAAACGGGAGTCTTGCGGCAAAGCTTGAGAATGGGACTGCCGTAAAAGACGACATAGCACGGGTTAACACAACCACTCACAGGCCAGCTCTGATAATGTTATCCGTGGAATTTATTAAGAATGGAAACCGTACCAATAACACGGCAGGACGCGATGGCTCAGAGATTTTCGTGGTTGGTGGAGACAGATCTGAAGAAATCTCATTTTTCGAACCTCCCAAGGCGTCGCCGTATTTTCCACGTTTTAGCGAAATTTCGATGAAGACATTGTACTTGATTGTTTGCATGTGTCTGGTTATTTTACTTCTTATGATTGTTAGGCTCCTAGTGTCGAGGAGAGAACGCAAAAAGGATTACGATCTGGTCACCAAAGGAGAATTCGACGCTTAAAGTTGAACAGCGATTACCATGGAACACCGTCGGATTATTTAAAGGCATTACATGTACTTTGAAATAAGAGATTTTCACTCAACCGGAAAATCTGGTTGAAATCCAGTTCACTGACATATCTGGCCATGGATTGTTGCATTTACACCAAAAGGTTGTTGCATTTACACCTCCCTTGGCGAGAAAACGTTTATAAAGCTAGCAGATAAATACTCTTATAACTTACTTCTCAGGATGAGTGAACAATAGACCTTTTTAGCTTGTAGATTTTGTTTTCCCAATGTAGACAACGTGATATTACCCTAGAGAACTGTATCTTTGAAATTTCGCCGTATTCACGTGCATATGTACGCATAATTTATGAAAAGACAAAAGGCAAACCCCCTTAGGAAGATCACATGGTCTACATTGGGAAAACAAAATCTCCAAGCTAAAAAGGTCTATTTGCCGACGAGCCCATATATACAAAGAGGGTGAAGTTACCTTGAAGTTGTGTGTCTTAACAAAAGCATCTTTCATTGTTTTTTAAAAAGAAAAGTATTTTTGCTTTGTAGAAAACCGTTCCAATGAAATAGGAACAATTACTGAAAAATATTTTATACCGTAAAACAAGTTGAGTAATCTTCGTAGTCATAATAGTAGCACGCGTTTGTCACTTACTGATACATTTTGTTCAAGCCATTTTATCAATAAAGTAAAAGAAATCCAAGATTGCTTTAAATCACTAATATATAGATTTTGCCAAGCCTAAAAGCGGAGCTCCACGATTATTGCTATTTTTTTTACCGTTATTGAGCAACACCGCATGGCTTTCCTTGCGCAAATATTTTATGTTTAGAGCAGTCAACAGTTGACTGCGGTTCAAAAACGTCAAAACATTACAAGAAAACAATACAGTCGACGCGAGTGTTTATTCAAAAACAAGTTTAGCAATCAAAGAACGATAAAATATTTTCATTTAACGTCGTTGGACAAGCATGTTTGAAAGTTTAGCCACCTCTGTCAATAGTGCATTAAATAGCTTTCCAATGTATCCATGTTTAGATCAAACATGTTCATCCAAAATGTCGCATTACGAACAAAATTTTTGATCGTTTAGTAAAACTTTCTTGGTGAACTGCAAGATGCCGCGGTAAACTGAACAAGCCCTTGAAGCGTTAATCCATTTTGTTTTTCAAGCACACAATCCGGGCGCCATACAAGTCGATCCAAAATTTAAGAATTTCCCGACAAAAAACTTTTTCTCTTCCATTTTATCAGTTGAAAATTCACCTTTCGGAGTATCTTTTAAGTAGTTCTTGATTTTTATGCCTTTTACGCGAATTAAAAGACAGACCGTCGAAGGAGAAGAAGTTGTTTTGCAGAAAGCGGCGGGAAAAATCAAGCCTCGATTTGGCTTGGGTGTCTCGTTTTAGTTAAGTTAACCTGGCTTGAGCCTGTGATCCAATCGAAAACCATTATCTGGTCAGCGGTCAACTTCCAAAAAAACAGCTGATCTCGATGAACTCTAAACTTGAGCCCGCGATATGGTCACTTGATACTGGTCAGCGGTAACCTTATTTTGACAGCTGCCAATTGGCCGTGACACGGATGCCTTATATCAAAGATGTACGCTGTAAACCGCTGTAAACTAGGTGATCAGCTGGAGTATGGCCGCCATCTTGGATTATTGCCAACGAGCCATCCGAGCGAAGACGCTCGGATGGCGAGGCGGCAGCAGAATAGAGCCGCGCAAGAAATGGCAATAGGCAGAAAAATTCTCGATCGAGCTTCAAAAAGTGTAACCTGATGTAATGTAGATTCCCCTGAGACTTTGGTTTGAGCCAATTGCAACGATGGCACCATTGGAACCAATGAAAAGACGTCTTAGATTTTGGTGTTAACCAATCAAAAGGCGGTACTGGGCGCACAAGCGTTCCTTCCCTTTCGTCGCTTGTTTCGTATCTTTGCCTACTGAGATTCTGTGGGTTTTGGAGGCGTTTGTTCGGCGTTTGTTTGGAGACTTTTCGAGTTCTTGAGGAAAGAACACAGTTGTTCTGTATGGACAAAAAGACACTATAACAGTTTCCGTTCCAACAACGCAACGAATTCACGCTAAAGGACAGCGCGGTCAAATACTGTCAAAAATCATTTTACGTTTTGAGGACGCGGTGTACTTCTCGAGGAAATATCGCATACTGCATTAAAAAAAACAAGGTCAAAAGACATTCAGTTTCATTCGAGGTTACAGCGTTGTGCGTTTTTTCTGCATAAAAATTCCGATGCTACAATAACATCTACGTTCATACAATGTATGGCCGTTTGTTCAACGGATCAAGATCGCTGCAGTTCATCGCGGACACTGTCATCAAAAGCGATCAAAATTTCAAGAATTAGCGGCCTATTTCTCGACGACAATGCACAGTGTACAAGTAGGCGAATAGCGTAGTCGCTAGCCAGTAGTCGCTTGGCAAGCGTAAGGAATTAAAGGCTGGTGCGGTTGATCGAACAAGTTTCCAAAGCCGCTCATCATAAACAACCACGAGGACGGAAACAACACATGCTAGCTTATCGAAAATCTCTCCTGGCCTTTGAAATAAATAAATTGACAAACGTTCGATGGGAACACTAGAAAAACTCCGAGGAAACATCCGAAGTGAAATACGTGTATAATTTGAATAGAAACGTCGACGAGATGATCTTCACTCTTCGGCCAAAAACATCGAATTAAAAATAGACTTGACAGACAACGCGTATGAGAACAGAAAATTTGCATACTAAAACGAATTACACACATTTGTGTCTCTAGTTTGGAGGAGTTACATTGTAAAATTTATTCCTAAGAATGGTCGAAGAAAACCCTGTTTCAACGAAATAAAGTTACGAACGAGCACCATTAAGAGTGAACATTAATCGGTACCGGCCACATGTACTGACGGGTTTACCTAAAACATGGAATCCGGAATCCGGAATCCGGAATCCGGAATCCGGAATCCGGAATCCGGAATCCGGAATCCAGAATCCGGAATCCGGAATCTGGAATCCGGAATCTAGAAACTGGAATTAATAATTAATAAGAGGGTTAAAAGAACCGAATAATAATAATAATAATAATAATAATAATAATAAATAAAGATAAAAATGTCTCTTCACACTACGACAAAAGGAGTTATACTCAGTTATGTTTCTAATAGCTATAGGGAGCTTATTAGAAGTAGTTGCTGCCGAGTGCTGAAAAGTTCCCGACTCTCTCGGAATAGAAAGGACAGGTGCAATCGAAGATCTTAAGCTATAAGCACTGACCATGAAGACGATAGATGTCTTACAGGAGGAGGTAGGTGACAGGAGTGAAGTCTTAGTCTGGGACTTGGTTTGTTCTTTCCAGTTGAGTCGATGTGGAGGGATATAAGGATAACTATTAAGAAAGACCGTATGCAGGATCATTAAATGCAACTTATAGAGCTGATCCGCGAGATTTTACACTAGTTTAACCTTAAGAAACAAACAGGCCCATGCAGTGCAGCCATCGCTGCAAAAACGGAGTGAGAAGCATTGCTATTGGGAAGAAAATCTTTCTTGGAGCAGATTAACCACGTTTATCGCCTACAGTAAAAGTAGGCCTGACCAAGTCCTCAGTTGTTGTAGATATCCTTAACCAATCAGAAGTGGAGAGCAGCGGATTTTGCGTGCTCAAGGTTCCTACATAAAAGTTTCAAGGTATATTGGGCACCATACTGACTTAGGTTTTTTCGAAAAAAAGAGCAATGACTGAAGACGGTACAACTGTATGAGGGTGAAAATGTTGTAAGCAAACGAAAGCGCTAAAACAGTCCTCACCCAGCCCCCATAGCTATCATTTCCAGGTGGGGCATTTATAAACGTCTTTTCTTTTCTTTTTTTTTTTGGAAATAAATATTTTTTTGTCTTCTTTTTTTCTCCAATTAATCTCTCGGATTATATTTATTTCGTGTTAGTTTCTTTTTTTCTGTATATTTAAAAGTTCTTTTTTTTTAAGTGATCTTTCTTCGTCTTTTGGAGATGTTCCTGAATGTACCGGGATGTTCCAGAATGTCCCATGTTCCACGTTTTATCGACGGCCACTCGACAACCTGAAATGTACGCGCCGATACAGTTCCCAAACATTCCAGCATGGAGCAACAGACAATGACCAATCAGGCGTAAGCGTTCCCACGCGCAATTAAGTCAAGATATGCAAAGTGATTTTTCTCTGCTTTTTGGTCACGAAGCGTTTAAAATAGCTCTTGTTTTATAAAGATCTAGCTGAAATCAATAACAAAACATTGAAAACGGTAAAAACGTTGCTCGAAATCAAAAAAGGTTGATCGAAAATCGAAAGTTGTTCAAAAAGTTGCCGTCAACTTGTGGACAGGCCTAACACTATTCATCGACAAAAAGAATAAGAAAAGGTGCTTTTAATTAAAATGATTTTAATTTAAAATGTTCAAAATGCACAAAACATTGATTAGTATCGTTGAAGTGTGATTGAAAGCTGTGTGCTTTAAAGGAATCAGGTGGTTTATTAAAAGCAAAACCAAAGTATTAAAATGCTGCCCTAGATTGACTGATTGCTTCATTGCTTGATTGCTGCAAAACTCAGGCTAAGTCATCATATAATTTGTTGACCATATTATTACCCAAGTGACTTCAACCTTTGTCAAAATTTTTTACCAAACTTCTGTACATTCCGTATTCCGGATTTCATATTTCGTATTCCGGATTCCACATTCCGGATTCCGGATTCCGGATTCCATGTTTTAGGTAAACCCTGTACTGACACCTGCGCGTATCGAATGTCACGTTAAAATTATGCGTGTCTGTGACAAAAACATGCAACACTCAGATAAACGTCAGAGGTTGGCCAAGTTTTCTTCATCGAACATTTGTTACTTATTGCGAGATATTGTAGTGGTGTGGTCAGTCCTTGGCCAATGTTCTTTCTCAAGCGTTGATTTTTGCGAATCGCGGCCCATCTGTCAGTTGTAAGAGGTTCGCATATTTAGAAACATCGCGTCCTGAAAGACTACTCTTGCATCGTTTGCGTTCCTTCGAGTAGCTGAAGGAATATGTAAACGATGTGGACGAGCATTTTGTAATTGCTCCAAGTTGCTTTTCAAGATGTGATCCCGATTTGCTCGAAAGGTCTATCGAGTGATCAGTCAAGCGACAAGCTCATTATCTCTGATCTTCCGAGACGCGAACCTCGACTCGATTCTCAATAGCTGAGCCTCGATAACTCGCAGGAATCGAGGAACGAGGATCGAGTCAAGACTCGAAAGGAACCGGTACTGTAGGTGAAAGTTGTGAACTCAAAGGCATGGTACGTTGTGTCGGTCATCATTTCACAATAGCTGTAAATAATCACAGTGAATGGATGTATGTAGATGATTTGAGTGTTTCAGTCTCGTTGGCACTCTATCGATAGGTATACCTAGTTAGTAATGGTAATAGGACTGAGTGGAGTCCAATTCGGTTTGTAATCATACGAGTGATAACAAAATCGGACGACCGCGCAGCGGGAGTCCGATTTGTTTATCACGAGTATGATTACAGACCGAATTGGACGACACGAAGTCTTATTACCAATTAATCATAAAAATTACAATTTCCGAGAAAAGAGGAAGAGCCAAGTTATAAAAGGGAGGGAAATTTTGCATTAAAAGACTGACAAAGGAAGCGTAAATTGTTTAATGTCGCTCTGAAATTGACTACGATCAAAATGTATGGTGATTGTAACCAAGGTTGTGATTGGTTGATTTAAACTACAACTTTGAATGCGATTGGTTGATTTAAAATACTACTTTGAATGTGATTGGCTTATTAAACTGTCCGATAACAAACTGTCCAATAACAAAGTGTCCAATAACAAACTGTCCGATAACAACTTGGCACGTGAATTAGTGGAAAATAGGAGTTTTTTAAACCAATCACAATCGAGGAAATTGTAATTTTTATGATTATGATTATTATTAGGATATTATTAATTATTGGGCAAAGTCATCGTCGTCGTCGTGCGCGCCCACGAGCAATACCGCTAGCCATTTTAGCTCGAAAAAAGCAGCAATCTCGTACCCAGAGTCCTCGGGCTGTTTGGTCAGCGGGTGGACGCCCGGAGAGACTCTGGGATAATGGACCGCCATTTTCCCAGAAAATCTGGGTAAAACAACGGAAGTCGTAACGGGCCTGCCAATCAAAAAATTTGATTTTTTCCCATTATCCCAGAGTCTCTCCTGGCGACTAACCGCTGGCCAAAGAGCCCGAGGACTGTGGGTACGAGATTGGTAAAGCAGTTGACGGGTTTCTAATTTAACCGCGGTCAAACGTAAAAAAATAAGAAAAGTCCTTTAAAGATAAGGTTTTTACGTTGAGAGCTCAAAGATGATGAGTCTTTCATCAGTCTGTGAGTTTACTAAATCATTTCATGAATTAATAAAAAAGTTTTAAGGTTTTTTAAAGCGAAGAATGTGGAGACTGTTCGGCGCGGTATGTTTTTGTTTTCTGTTTCAATGCGTGACTTCAGGAAAACCGATTCACCTTATTGTTCCTAAACCTGTTTTAGTAATTCATAAAATGATTTAGTAAACTCACAGACTGAAGAAAAACTTATCATCTTTGAGCTCTCAACGTAAATATCTTATCTTTAAAGGACTTTTCTTACTTTTTTACGTTTGACCGCGGTTAAGTTTCTAATATATAGATTTAGCCAAGTCTAAAAGCAGAGCTCCACAATTATTATTTTTTTACTGGTATTGAGCAACACAGCATAGCTTTCCTTGCGTCAATATTTTATGTTTAGAGCAGTCAACAGGAATTGACCGCGGTTCAAAAACCTCAAAACATTACAAGAAAACAATACAGTCGACGCGTGTTTGTTCAAACACAAATTTAGCAATCAAAGAACGATCAAATATTTTCATCCAACATCGCTGGACGAGCATGTTTGACGGTTTAGCCACCTCTTACAATAGTGCATTAAATGGCTTTCCATGTTTGATCGAAATCCAAAAATTTCGCATTACGAACATATTTTTGATCGTTTAGCCACCCCAACAAAAAAAATCATGCAAAAACAGTAAAAAGCAACCAAATGAGCCGCGTAACGTCGAAAATTTCAGCAATAAAACGCAAAAATCATTTTTTTGGACTCACTTGGTCCCGTGTTTGGTCAAACATTGTTTTGCGTTTAGCAACCAAACGTTATGCTTGACAAACACGATAATGGATGAAAATGTTTGATCTTTTAGCCGGGGCTTAACAAACATATTTCGTAGTACGTTAAGCTTAGACATAAGCTTAAATGTTGTAGAAAAGAGAAAAAGGTAAACAATCCTGATAGTTTGGATAGGTAATCGCATGGGGCCGAGAAAAATTAAGGATTAACCCCTTGAATCCTGAGTTACTGCAATTTTTTAAAGTAAATTTTTGGTGATTCTTAGTCTGGAGCCCTAATCTTCAAACATTTCTTTTGTTCTCGTGTTTGGTGAGCGATGTTTTGCGCGTTTGGACAGATGCATAAAACATGTTTGACGCGCGCATGCGTGCTGACTCTATTAGGTTGTTTGTATCCATGGATACGAAGTCGCGCCACGCGCTCATTTCTCTCAAGATGGCGAATGAAGAGGAAGTTTTACTTCATCTGACAGAAAATGTTATCTAAGATAAGCCTACACAAAAGCGGAAAGGAAATAAAGCTAGTACAAGGAGATGGAGTGACGAAGAGACGGACATTCTTCTCGATATGTTTGAGGAAAGCGCCTGTCTATGGGACATATTTAGTAAAGACTATCACCGGACTATCACATGAAGGATAAGCGTGACAAAACTTATGAGTTAATTCAGGAAGAATTGGACATACTGATTGCTGAGATCAAGATAATTGGGCTGCGTTCGCAGCTTAGTCGTGCTTCTGGAGATCAGTACTTATTTTGAGAAAACATGTTTTAAGACGTTTTATGCCGTTTGGCCACTCTGTAAAACATAGGCATGTTTTACCCTAAAACATGTTTTAGCATGTTTTACCGTAAAACATTTACAGTTTGGACAAGCCTAAAGGAATTCAAAGCGGATAAAAAAAATAACACTACAAGCGAACAAAGTACGATGCGAGTGTTTGCTCGAAGAAGGAGAAGGTGGAGAAATTAAACAAGACTAGCTAGTAATAAAAATAGTTTGTACTGATTAAGCTAGAAAAATCGGTATTTATTTTGACATAAATGCCCCTAGAAAAGAAAATAAAGGGTACAAACTGATCGTTTACAGCAGTCAACAGGAATTGACCGCGGTTCAAACATATTACAAGAAAACAATACGAATAATATTTCTTCAAAGATTCTTGGAGAAGGTGGTGAAATTAGACAAGTAACAAAAATATCTGGTTTTAGCTAGAAAAATTGCTTAGCAGTTTTGACATAAATGTCCGTAGAAAAGACAAAAAAGAGGTCCGCACCTGATCGTTTAGAGCAGTCAACAGGAATCAGTGAGGCAACAATCTCTCGAACGCGACAGAGCTGAATAATAGAGCCATTTCCCACAAAATCTTTCCTTGGCTGACACAAAACACTAAAGTGCTTTGATAGTTATACTGTTACTTCCCATGTCTTCCGAAGAACCTTCTTAATTCAATTAATGATTCTCAGTGGCAAAACATCATCCAGTTAACGAAGAAAGCGCTTGCCAAACCACAGGAGCATTTCTCTCGCAGACCCGTCCACTATAAAATTTATCGAAGCCAGCGAGCCAGCCAGCCAGCCAGTCAACCCATTTCGCTGTTTTTAACATCCAAACGCTGATTCTTACCGGTTCAAACAAATTAAGACGACATGTTTATAGACGGCGAAACTTAATTGTTGTTTACAGGCCGCTTTGGACGAAGATCTCTAAAACTTTTTCAAATGACGAGTAAAGCGCGCTGGTTTTTGACATTTTTGACAGCACTTTGACAACTTTATTTCAGATTTTGAGACGTGCACATGCACATGCATTTGATCGGCTTTTTTTTTTTTACTCGAGCTTGAGTTTCCGCCTGTAATCCTTAAATTTACGAGGACTCATTGCGATTACGTGTTAATAAGATAAGGGCAAAAGTTTCTTAACGCTGTTGAGGCACCAAGGTCGAAAAACATTCAGCCAAGCCGAGTAAAAACACTGGTTCGCTTGCAAAGAAAGCAACGTAACAAAACAAACAAACAATTCAACTAATGAAAACGTAAAGCTTGTGGGATGTGGCTGGAGTGACAAGGATACTTCACAAATTAATGTGATCAAGTAAGCTGAAGCCACTCAAAAGGCACTAAGGCCACATGGTAGCGGGCATTACCCCTTAAATATACCAAAGCAAAGATTGAGCCCAAGCATTAGCAACCATGGACAGCTGTTTGGGCCTTGTTAGGCCTCATCAGCATGGCATAGCTAATACTCAGGCTCAAGTACCCACATATCAATAAAACAAGCAATGAAAACGTAAAGCTTGTGGGATGTGGCTGGAGTGACAAGGATACTTCACAAATTAATGTGATCAAGTAAGCTGAAGCCACTCAAAAGGCACTAAGGCCAAAACGAGTACAGATGATTGTTATTTATATCCATTCGAGAGAAAAATACAAGTTTCATTTCTGAACAAAAGTAACAACGATTAAACCAAATGTTAAGCTTCTATTTATTTAATTTACCTCACTGTCCTGCGCTGTGTTGTAGAGGTTTTTACCACTTGAAAATACGTAAGCTTCAGTAAAGTAAAAAAAAAAGCATCCGCAAAAATAGCAAATGGTTTGTCCAAAGAAAGCGCTTCTTCCGCAGAGTTTGAGCTATTCGTTCCTCCCATTAATACCGGTGAACTGTTAAGTGACCTTTCTTGGTGAGACGAAGATGCCGCGGTAAAGTGAAAGCCCTTGAAGCGCTGAATTATACTGTTTTCAACCGCACAATCGATCCAAGTTTGAAGCTTTTCCTGAGAAAAATCTTTCGTTCTTCCTATCATCACTTGAAAATTCACCTTCCGGAGTATCTTTTGACAAGTTCTTGATTTTTATGGTTCTTACCTGAATTTAAAGACAAACTTCGATCGAAGAAGATGAAGTTGTTTTGCTCAAAATGAAGAAACCAACTGAATGTGAAATTACGAGCCACAGACAGCGCGCGAAAAGTTTAAAAGCCTCGATTTGGTTTGGGTGTCCCACACCTGGCTTGAGCCTGCGATCAAATCGAAAGCAAGTACCTGGTCAGCGGTCAACTTCAAAAAAACAGCTGACCTCGATGAGATCTTAACTTGAGCCCGCGATATGGTCACGTGACACTAGTCAGCGGATACCTTGTTTTAACAGGTGTCAATCTGTCAATTGGCTATAAGATGGATGTCCAGTATCAAAGATGTACACTGTAAACTAGCTGGTCAGCTGGGCCAGGTGGAGTATGGCCGCCATGTTGGATTATTATGATTATTATAACGATATTATTATTTATTGTGCAACTCCGTCGTCGTCGTCGTGCGTACGCGCCCACGAGCAATACTGCTAGCCATTTTTACCATGAGAAAAGCAGTTGACGGGTTTCTATGTATGGTGCTCCGCTTGGCAGCGCTTCTTGCCGCCGGAGCTCCGCTATCAGCAATAATTAACTGCGTGTTTGTAGCCAATCAAAATTGAGATAGTGACACCGCAACCTCGTCCCCAGGGTCCTCTCTCTTCCTCCCTCGAGAAGTACCCTGGTTGCGGCTGGTCACGTGTCCATGTGTACAAATCAAATCCGCACATAGGGCTGGTCCTCGACTTAATTTTGTCAACAGTAAAAATCAGTTCTATCCAGGGGAGGGAGAAACTGAATTTGTTTTTTCAAAATGGCGCTCACGTTCTTAAGTATGCTCCAAGTTGCGCTGCTTTCGGCGGGCTATACAGATGTTATTTTGAAAGTTAAAAAAGTATTTTGTCTGGAGGCGTTGTATTTAAGGAAAGATGTAGCGGCAGTACTTCCAACAGGATACGGAAAATCGTTAGTTTTTCATGTTTTACCGCGACTGTTGAACGAAAGGGATCCGGGTGTAATACGCACTTCTCCAAGTGCGACTTGTAAGTCCGTAGTTTTGGTTGTTTCGCCTTTGAACGCCTTAATGTACGACCAGATTTCAAGCTTGAGAGATAAAGGGGTCCAAGCAGCGATTTTAGGGGTGATTAGTCGGTTACAATAACTTCTCAATGGGAAGGAACTAGAGAGCGTATTATTCAGGCCGAATATGAAATTGTTTTCTCTCATCCGGAGGCATTCTTATCTTGTGAGCACGGATTAAAAGTTCTTCAAAGCAAAATCCATTTATCAGTCGTCAAAGCAGTGATTGTAGATGAAGCGCATTGCACCCTTGAATGGTGAGCAAATCTATTTAGAAAAGCTACTCGAACACGCTTTTTCAGAAAGATTATAATGTAGCCAGTTTATTTACCGGTACATCCTTGTATTCTTGAGTTTTATTAATAATGCTGATCATGACATGAGTAATAAATAGTTGTTTTTCTTATTTTATCACTGGGTTGATATCAAAAGTACAGTATGTTCACTCCTCTGTCTTATTTTATGCACATGTCATTGGCTTCCCCGTGGACCCCCGGAATAACCAGAGGGATTGTAAAATCAGTCAAGCAAACTTGAGGAATATCCCCGGGGAGCGGGGTAGTCTTGCATGACAAAGTCCCCTGGGTGAGGTGTCTCTCAGCAGAAAATCCCCCTGACATCCTTTACAAACTCGTGATTTCTCCCTCCCCTAATCTTTGATCGTAAAACAATGTCGTTTTTTCTCCTACCCTCAGGCAAAGAATCTCATCCATCTCTTTGTATTCCCCCACATATCTCCCTGGTTGGCCCAGGGGTCGACCCCACAGGGAAACCGATGACATGTGCATTACTGCATCATTATACTTTTCCATAATTGTATTACTAGTGATTAGTAAGTAATAGATAGATGAGTCACCATCAGTAAAAAGACTAAATTATACCTTAACCTGTCTTGTCTTCATGTAATTATTCAAGTCCTTTCCTCTCCAAGGAGTTCGAAGATTTGGGAGGATAGTATTGTAAATAGCCACTGATGTGCACCAAACCATCAAGCTTAATTCAGTAATTATTATCAAATGAATTATAAATAATCTTACTTTTAAAGCAGAAGAGACGAATTCAGACCTGATTATGGGAAATTAAGTGTACTTGCTGCTCTCTTCCCAAATGCTCCCATAGCAGCCCTTACTGCAACAGTGACAACAGGTGATAGACAGACTATTTGTAACACACTTTGTCTGAGGAATCCCAAGCTGGTAATAGCAAACCTCAAATCTTTCTTGCCAAAGTATTCAGAGAGAGGAGTGATTATGAAGCATATGTTAAAATTCTGCAACCCATTGCCACATCTCTTTTGAAACAGGGCACTGATTATCCCTTAATATTAATTTATCTGCCTCTACCTTGGTGTGGAAGGGCCTATAAGCTTTTTGAAAGCATTCTTAAAGAAAAAAGAACATGACCCAGAAGAGGGACCTTGTATACCTGAAAATAGATTATTTGGGCAGTTTCATTCTCCACAGACAGAAAAAATGAAAGAGACAATTTTAAAGCAACTTTGTAGCCCAGATAGTAAATGCAGGGTTGTTTTTGCAACTATGGCTCTTGGAATGGGTGTTAACATTCCATCTGTTAGAGAGGTGATCCACATTGGTCCACCAAGATCAGTACGTGAATACTACCAAGAAGCAGGTCGTGCAGGAAGAGACAATGAACAGTCTCACGCTATCCTTTACTATAATAAGCATGACATACCTCCAAAGTGAGTGAATTAAGAAATACAACATGATAGAAATGCATATAACATCAAATGGAAACTCGGAAAAAAATCCGAGTTCCAGATGGGATTTGAACCCACGACCCTCCGCGATCTAGACGGAGGCTCTAACCACTGAGCTACTGGAGACTCTATGGTGAGCAAGGGTGAAATGTGGGCTTCTGACTGGAACCGCATCACGCGGTTTGGTTGGTTGCATCTTCGATATGCCTTAATGTGACTGCGTGATGCAGTTATGAGTCATATGCGCCATGATATGCCTTAATGTGACTGCGTGATGCAGTTATGAGTCATATGTGCAAGTCATATGTGCTAGTTGGTTTTAAAAGGAGTAAAAAGGCGCAATGCATTTTGAACAGGTGCAAAAAACAAAAATTGGGGGGTTGGGTGCACTTTAAATGATGTAACTATGTGAAAATGTTAAAACACTCTGCTAATTCCCTTAGTATTGAGTTTTCTTTATGTAGTTGAATTTTCTCATTTCCAATTTTGACAAGGGAGAAGGGGAAAAAGGTCTCACCAAAATTATAGTGACACAGGTTTAAATTAAACTTACCTTTTCATTGCTTTCCAATATTTTGCATGCGTCCTTTTAACCAGGAATGCAGCTCAACATAGTCCACCTTTTCAAGTGGATGAGCATATCGCTCAGGAAAAGATGGATGGCGGATCTGCCAGGTGTTTTTCTAAAAGGGCGCAGCCTTCTGAGATCCTGCCTGACCAGTGCGTCGTCTCTCTCTGGACTTTTATGGGTATGAGATGTTGACTGAGAGGCAACTTTGCTTATCTTGTCAAAGTTTTCAACAATTTTCCTTTTACCCCCAGAAGCCTTTGTTAATCTTTCCACTGCTTTTTTTGTTTTGTTGGCACCCATCATTTTGATCCCTGTTTTGTGATCATTGTTCCTGTTCTCTTGCATTAGGTCAGCCTCAATGTTTTTTCCCTGGCCCCTTTCCAATTAACAGTTTGACTCCAAATAGCCCGGTGGGCTTCTTGCTCAGACAAACGAACTTCATTTTGTGCAATGTTCACCATCATTTCAGTGGTATATGCATTGAATGACCTGTCCGTTTTGAAATAAAGAAGGAATCTTTATGGATTTGGGCCATTCTTTCTCTGTCCCCTTCTTTAACAGCATCTGTATAGTCCTCAATCACAAAATAGTATTGAAGAACACTTCTACTGTAATTTTGGAGGTTGTCTACAGAGAGAGTTGCACTGGCATGATCTGCATGTGCTCCTGCTTCCTCAGAGTCACTCTGATCTGTGTCATCATCTCCCATTAATGCATATTCATTAATTAACATGTCAAAGGTTTCTTGCTTCTGCTTCTGCTCTTCAGTAGTCATGAAGGCATAATTTGGGCGATTCTTAGTAGGTGTATCAGTAATGTCATCCATACCAAAGAACTCCATTGCTGCCTCTATAGTGTAACATCTAAAAAATGATAATTCATGATGTTTACGCACTATATTGCTAAGTCCAAATTTTTGATGACTCACACATATTTTTGGCTACTCGGATGAAATTTGAATTTCTCCTTCTCCCTCATTCCCCTAATTTTTACGTAGTTCTTACAATGTGGCCTACTAAAATTAATCTGATGGATGAGAATAGATAATGGACATTTGTAAGAACAACACTTGTTCCTAATAATCTGTGGGACATTAAAGAACCCACACACTGTTCGAAAAGAGTAGGGCACGTAGTTCCCGGTGTGGTGGTCTACCTTTCATCTGTCTTGACATTCATGTGTGGGTTGGGTGGGTGGGTGAGATCAAATATGGACTGATAGCGGCTGCCGGATGCACCTTTACAGACAGACGTCTGATCTCAACCTACAGAATAATTGTAAACCGCCATGAAACTATGTGATATGTGCGGTATATAAATCCATTACCATTACCATTACATAACATGGCCGCACAGAAATACAAAATTTCTCTTGAACATGATGAGAAATTTTGTATTTCAAAGCGGCCATGGAATGTCCTGTTTATTACAGAAACACCAATGAAATACAAAACCATTACACTTTTTGTTGTGAAAGGCAGGATTTTTTTATGTAACCATAGTAATGCTGATCTTTTCACTCGTGAAGATAACACGCTATTGTCAAGTGTGAAGACATCATGTTTTCATGCGAAACCACACATGGTATTTTATTGATGTTTGTATATTTTTTTGATAGTTAATACCTGCCAATGCTCTCAAAAAACTGCTCACATCCTTCATAGTGCTTTACATCTGCAGACACATTTTTTCGCTCAAGTTTTTCCCTGAAATACTTTAGTGTGCCCTCTTCTCTGGTAGATTCTGCTCTGTACAAATCCTTGAAAGCAAGCTTCAAATTGAGAGATGTTAAACAGTTCTCTGCATAAGTTGGGTTTATATGAGCTAGTGAGCAAATTTCCAAACCACTTTATGGTGGGTGTGAAAGTTAGCCCTCTAATTATTTGTTGTCCAACAGTTATTGCTAAGTGATGATGCATCAGCAGTAATCTATCAAAATTTGTTATCCTCATAGGGATAAACTGTTTGTGAAGAAATATCCCTTCATTTAGTTATCATGTCTACATGCTAAATATAGCTGTTAAAAATTTTCTTATTATTAATCACAGAATTACCCCCACACTAAAATGTATTCTTAAGTCTATGCAGTCTGGTTTTTTATACAGTATATGCATATTTTGCCCTAGCTATTAAAAAATGTTGGGGAAAACAGGGTTAGTTATACCGCAGTAAAGAGCCTATTATGAAGCAACACATAATTGCTTCATGTATCAGGGATAAATTAACACACTTGTAGAAAGCTTGATACATGATTTATTAAATAATTTAACAACAAATGAATGAACTACATGCATTATTTTCGGTAATATCAGAATTCTTTCTATAGTTTTCAGGCTATTAATAATGTCATTTATTATATACATCTGAAATCCACTACAGAGAATTCTAAAGATTTTACTTAGCCAGAATAATGCACTTTGACAACATTTCTCCAATCCCACTAGAACTGCAATGTTATCATATTATTATGTATCACAATGAATAATGTTGAATGTACCTTGAGAAAACTTCTCTTTGTGTGCCATGCTGCACAACGAAATGGATATAGATGGTCTAGTCTGTCCTTGCAGGTGTGAGCTCCGGTACGAAGATCTTTGGCTCCTGCAAACCTGACTCTTGTTAGCTGGTCACCAATGCATGGGATTTAACTCCACAGAGTGGGTCTGCAGGATCTGGTACGGGAGGAGCACGGGAGGCAGGCTGATCTGGCCGTGATGGAGCATGAATTGCTGGACTACCAGGTGGCAGTAGAGGCTCATTTATTTCTACAGCACCGGATGCTTTTGTATGGATCTCATGCACCCAATCTTCGAACGTGTCCATGACATCGACACAATCGGCATATTTCTTTTCGTCTTTCATTAAAACTGGCAATGTGATTACTTCTGATTTTCTTTTCATCTCATCACTGTACTGATGAGGGATGCGTTTTGGTATCAAATCAGCCAAAAAACTGAGTTTTCGAAAGGGTTTTGAAATTATGCGGCCTGCATAAATACGGTAACGGTATACAATTTGACATAATTCATCATCAGATAGTAAAAAAACCCAAGATCAGTTGTCATGATGTCCTTTTGTGGACCATTATCAGGAAGATGGTCTGAGGGAACTCGGTCAAACACCAAACAACTTGCCATTGCATGCTCAGACACATTTTGGTGCTCCTCGCGCATGTCATGAGCCCTTATCTCCCAGTCAATGTTGTCTAAAACAATGGTGAATTTCTTTCCCTTTTTGGTCAATTCAATGGCATGGTCCAGGAAGTGACTGCCAGTACTATCCAGGACAGTATATTTCTTGGTGGGATCTAGACAAACACCATACCTTTCAAATCTTTTCATAGCCTGAAAAAAAGGAAGATGTTTGTTCTTTTGTTGGGTGAGGAAAAGCAGAAATAAATAATTACTACTCTGACTGGCTGTTGTAAAAAAGAGGGGTGTGAGGGCACAGCCCCATGTGCATACACACCTGAGGACTAGACAAGGGAACATTAGCCTGTTCCAGGCCCTCATTCAGTGGAGACAAACAAAAAAGTGGGTGAGCAAAATGACGACAGAAAGCCGTTTTTCTTCTCACACACCCCATTTTATTATTATTATTATTATTATTATTATTATTATTATTATATATTTTTTTTTTGTCTCCACTGACCAAGAGTCTAGTGTAAAATTGCACTCTAGAGAGAGCAAGAAGGAAAGGTTGCAAAAATTGGAAAACAAGGCCATATTTTACTGTACCTAAGTAACACAAGGATGACATTAAGGTACAGCGGGCCTTTCTGACAAAGTTGAAGGCAAGAGATAAGGTTTGGTTAGTTCATAACAGAAAACATACGCAATTGAGACTTACAATTTTGCTTGTTCCACCGTCACTAAGGAGAATCGTATTTAATCTTTGCAACCTTGACAATTCTGGCACTCTGAGGAACATCGAAATGGAGTACATCAGACAAACTGGTGGCATTTTTTTTTCGTCAGCATCCTTTCCATTAACAAGAGTAATAAGGAACTGCATGGTGGCTGGACATTTGCTTTCTATTTCAACATAGATTTCTTTCCAGGAAAGATCTGACAAGCCTTCGTATTCCTTCTTCCTTCTACACACATGCTGCTTAGCTCTTCATTGATAGTTCTACAAACAATATCTGTCATGACCTTAAGGCTAGGCGGATCATTGGCCAGCACTTCCAACTTTTCCTGTGTATTACTTAAAGGTATGTTTTCCTTCTGTAGCAGCCATGAGAGAATATGTGAAGAGAAAACAACAGCATTATGAATAAAGCCGGTAGGCACAAGACAAACCACAGAAATAATTCAGTTGTAAATCATTAGGTGTAACTAGCCTTTTATACTTTCAGACCTTTATTTGCATTATTTTTAATTGGCAAAATTGTTATTGAGTTTTAGGTACACATTCAGAAAAATAAAGCACTGAAGCTAATCATTAATACACATCTACCATATATGTAGTACTGCTATTTGACCAACGATATTCCTTACGCAAAGATACTTTGTATGATAGTATAAAATTATAAAATGAAAAGTCAGATGTTGAAATTGGTCCAAAAGGATTGTTTTTAATAAACACTGCATTTATGCATTCAAGCCATGTCACCCACTCAGCTGACTAAAACAAAACAGTGAGTTTGGATTTTATATAAAAAAATAACGAAACAACTAAAAACTCAAAACAGAGCCAAATTTGGCGATGGCTCTTCTCGGAAAAGGATTGTAGCCGGCTTTCTTTTAAAACCCTGTGCTATCTTTAACATCGTAACTCCTTTCTCCCCGCGAGAGAACTCCGCTAGCAGGGATGCTATGCGATGGAGTGCTCATCTGGTCTTATATTTAAGCTTACATTGCGTGCTGTTTACTGTTTTTCAGACTGTAAATAAAATTTGTCCAACAGTGATAATTAAAAAAAAATTCGAAAGAAATATGCAATTTACCTGAAACTGGACTTCATCGTTAGAGATATCTAAAAGCTCCTCGCCATCATTCAGATTATTCTCAAGGACCTTAAAAGTAACAACAAAATAACCTTAAAATCGGAGATGATGGATTGTAAATCATTAATACGAACGAAACAAAACATGGTGAAGAATTTCATGAAAGAAATATTCCATGGTTTACCTCCTTTTCCTCTGCGTTTTGTTGTCGAGCCAAGCTATGTTCGTCGTAACGAAGTTCACGACGACTTCTTTTCTCAGACTCTCTTGCGCTCTTCGCGCTCTCGGACAACGGCGGTCGCGGTCATGGCGGTAAGACGTGTTTCCACGAGCTCCGCCAACCGCCCTTGTATTATTGCCTTTGGCTAAAATTTATATTGTCATTGGCCAAAATTTACAGTGTAGCATCTGTGTATGTGTTTTATAAGCGTGTGTATGTGTTTTTATAAGCGAACATGGCTGAATTGAGTCAAATCAAGGAGTTGTTGAAGAATGAATTAACGCCTATCCACGCCAAGCTAGTTATGCTGGAGGAAAACTTTAAGCAACTAACAGCTTCGTATGAATATCTTACGGCCAAATACGACCAGCTCCTCGAACAGTGGAAGGGCACCAATGAGAAGATTATTGGCCTCATCAAATCAACGAAAACTATGCAGTCAGAGATCAACTCAAACAAGGACATGGCTCTTAAAACAATGGCCGAAACCGAGGAAATGGCTCAGTATCTCCGAAGGGATTGCCTTGAGATTTCAGGAGTGAAACCGAATGCAGAATATAGCAGCGAAAACATCGTAGAAAGTATTGGGAAGGTCCTGAATGTTAACGTCACCGAGAAAGTCATTTCAGTAGCTCATCCATTGCCTTCGTACAAGAAAGATGCGTTGCCAAAGCTAATTGTGAAATTCACACGCAGGAATGTTCGTAACGAGTTTTACGCGAAAAGAAAGGTCCTTGCTGGCAAGAATCTCCCAGAGGATCTTGTACTCAAAAGCTTTCTTGTGGGTAAGAACATATATATTTCTGAATCACTGACTCCTCAAAGGAAAAAACTCTATGCTGACATCAATAAGTATCGGAAGAAGTTAATCTGGGAATTTATTTGGTCACATAATGGAAGGATTTATGTAAAAAAGAATGAAACCGCTACCGAACAGCACTCATTTGACAACGCTGACGACTTCTGCAAGTTTAAAGAACGCTTTAAAGCATCGTGATTTCAAAATGCAGAGACTCGTGTCTCCTACGACCAGGCATTTTAGATTGGTAGAGAAATTGTCACGAAGTCTCCTTCTGAGATTAGTAGTTATTTACTCACAGCTATTGCTTGACATTGTACAAGTAAATTTATTTGAACTAACGGACCGATACCGAAATGTTACTGAGTGAACTTCCCTTTTATGTTCTTAGTAATGAAGAATTTGTAAAAGAAACAGGAGCATGGGTTCACGATTCAGCTAGCTCACTACTTGAGTGTAGAGATTTATTTAAAGATATTATCCCGAGCCCAGAGAAGACCGATGGTCAGGATTGTAATGAGAGCTTGGCTAGCGAGTTCATTGAATCTAATTACCACAGCGTTAAACAATGTGGGCGTAGGTTCTATGATATCAGGAATAAAGGCTCTTTTAAACGACATTTTGCAAAGTGTTAAAGAATTACCGAATATCATAGCTATTTCTGAAACAAAACTTTCAGATAGTAATCCACTAGATGTTTCAGTTCCAGGCTGTTCATTTTTAGGTGCGAATTCTAAAACCTTTGCCGGAGGTGTGGGGCTATATGTGTCAGAAAATATTAATTTTAAACGTAGAAATGATTTAGATCTTGGTTTGTTTGAGGGGCTTGAGAATTGTTGGATTAAAATTGAAAGAAAGAAACAAAACAATGTAGTTATTGGATGTATTTATAGACATCCATCCCAAAATCGTGAGTGCTTCTATCAAGCCATTAAATCTAAATTAGAGATGTTAAATAACGAACCCTGTGAGGTTTATATTACAGGTGATATAAACATTGACTTTTTTCGATACAATACTGACAACAAAACATCTGAATACCTTGATATACTGCTAAGCTTGGGTTATTTACCGATAATTACTAAACCTACAAGAATTACTGACCATTCCGCTACACTAATAGATCATATCTACACAAATGTTCCGCAAAAGGTGGTTAAATCTGGAGTCTGTCTCGCTGGAATAACTGATCATTTGCCGATTTTTTGCACTGTTGATAATAAGATAAAGCAATACAAAATTTATAACAATAAACTTAACAAGCTCAAAGAACAAGCAAAAAAGAATTATTTTACAGCTCAATTTAACTTAAATAAGCACAATATAAAAGCCACCTGGGGACTAATAGGAATGTTAATCAATAGAAAAAAGAATCCAAGTTCATCTATAAATCATTTATTCTATAACAATAGGATCTACACCGATAAAAGAGACATATGTGAGCATCTCAACTCTCATTTTATTAATGTGGGCCCAAGCTTGGCTGCACAAATAGGTGACTATGGTAACCTTAATCCAACTCAATATATCACAAGATCGTATAGTAATAGTTTTATGTTCCGTGCTATTAATGTCCAAGAAGTAAAAGACCTGATACAAAACTTGAAAATCAACAAAGCTTCAGTTGACATTCCTAACAAATGTATAAAATTGGCAGTAGACCACATTAGTGAAGCCCTGACGGAAGTGTTTAACTATTCTCTTGTTCAAGGGATAATGCCCGATATATTAAAGGTATCGAGAGTAACCCCTATAGAAAAAGGCGGAGATGCAACTGACCCATCTAACTTTCGCCCAATATCTACACTTTACTCATTTGCGCAAATCGTTGAGAAGCTTGTCTACTCCCAAGTTTTAACTTATCTAGAAAAATATGATATTCTGAACAAATTTCAGTTTGGCTTCCGCAAAGGACGATCAACAGAACAGGCGATAGTAGAAATTAGTGATAATTTGAAGAAAGCCATAGACAACAACCTATACACTTGCGGAGTCTTTCTAGACTTCGCCAAGGCTTTTGATACTGTAAACCATCAGATCTTGCTTAAAAAGTTAGAGGCATATGGCATAAGGGGTATACCCTTAAAGTGGTTCACAAATTACTTGTTTAATAGGCAACAATATGTTTCTCTTAATAGTCTTGAGTCGTCAAAACAAACGATGAAATGTGGTATACCGCAGGGTAGTTCCCTTGGCCCTCTTTTATTCTTACTCTATATAAATGACATTTCTAACTGCTCTGATTAACTGAACTTTAGGATTTTTGCTGATGACACTAATGTTTTTGCCTCATCACCTTCTATTCGCGATCTTGAAAAACTAATTAACGAAGAGCTGGCAAAAATTAAAGAATGGTGCGATCTAAACAAGCTATCTATAAATATTAAGAAAACTAATTACATGATTGTTAAATCCCCTAACAAGAAATCAGGAAACATAAATATTAAATTACCAAATAAAGATGGAAATAGTGACGTAATAGAAAAACGAGATCATATTAAATACTTAGGTGTCTTACTTGATGAAAAGCTTTCATGGAAGCACCACATAGCATACGTCTGGTCTAGAATTGCCCGAAATACTGGGATTTTTAGCAAACTAAGGCATTATATGTCTCTAGCCCAATTAAAACAACTTTATTATAATCTTGTCAATCCCTACATATCTTATGCTATTCTTGCATGGGGGAGTGGGTATAAAACTCAAATCAAAGAAGTACAAACAAAACAAAACACAGTAATAAGAACAATATTTTTTGCCACTACTCATGGAACGAACAGTGAAAGTGCTTTTCCCTTTATGAACCTATTAGATATCCTATCAGTTAATTCTATCTTTAAATTGCAAGCACTTAAATTTGCACATCGTTGGCATAGCAAAGCACTACCAAACATCTTTGAAAACTATTTTCAGTATGCTACTGATATTCATAGTTATAATACCAGATATGCCACAAATAAAAATTTTTATAAGCCGTGCACAAGAACCAACATTGGAAAACAATCAGTATCTTCAATTGTAGTTGACCTTTGGCAAGATCTTCCAACTAGCTTGAAAAATCTTAACCCTTTTACCTTTCCTGGCAAATTAAAAGAATTTCTTCTAAAAACTCAATCCAGTAAGTAAAATCATGTCAACGACTGCCTATATATGTGCTTATTTTTTCGTCTTAGTTTTTAAATGTGTGTATCTGTTGTTGTTTCTGTGTTGTTCTTGTCGTATCTGCTACAATTTGTTTAATTAACTTTCCTTAGCTAGGGGCTAACTAGTTTATTTAGCCCCTAGACACCTTTAAATGGTAATGGTTTAGCTTTTTTTTTTTCCCTTTTTACAGATCTAAATTCCTTTAAAAAATGTAATGCTAATTGTAAGAAAAGGTGTAAATAATAAAGATTGTTGTTGTTGTTGTTGTCTTTGTCACGGTGCAAGGCACCGATAGATATATTTCAGTACAACGCTTGACCCCCTCAAACGACTTCTGAGTTTCTGTGATAAGGGTCTTGAAGGTGACAAAATTTTTTATCCGTCTTTCGCATGCCCTGCATATCAAGTGAGGTAATAAGTTGTCATCTTGTCTCAAAGTATGGCCACAGATATCTTCCGCGGCAGCAAGAAGTGCACGATTTCTCTTTACAAAAAGATTTTTCAACCATAATCTGTCCCCAACCGCTCTACAAAGCCGACACGAACTGATATCCACGGACACAGAGGATTTACATTTCTTTTTTGGAGTTTGTTTGAGATTAATAGACGACATTTTCGCGAAAAAAAAAACAAGGTTTTCCCGAGCTAAAGCCCTCCCGCTGAGCGATGTTTATTTTTAGGTTACAAATTTCCACTCCCTACTTGGCTCAGTAGGTTTGTTCAGTGGAGACAAACATTAACTTTCCTGCCCCTAGCAGACACGTGACCAGCCGCAACCAGGGTACTTCTCGAGGGAGGAAGAGAGAGGACCCTGGGAACGAGGTTGGTAACACCGAAGCATAATAATTGCTTTTAATTTGGAAGTGACAATACCTACATCATAGCCTGCATCATAGTGGTGCCAGCACCCAACATACGGTTCAGATCCTGGAGCTTTACGAGAACTGTATCTCCACGGTACTTGTAAAACGTAGTAAACAATCAACCAATCATATCTGCTGCAGTCCGGACCGGCCACAGGAAGCCTTCCACTCTTGATCCTTCAAGCAATTCAACATTCGTTCGATTTTGTTGCACCCTGATGAACGATGTTTAACGATGTTGAACGCCAGGGGTGGCAAACGGTTTCAACATATCATCAACATTTGATTCAACAAAGCTTCACGAGAGGCGTGGTATTCAGCCCCGCGGTTGTTACTATAAATACTTCTTTGAGAGACCGATTGGTGTGCACGCGTATACCTAACAATATGTTGAAAGTGGATGGCAAACGGCTTCAACATTGTTCAACGTTCGCGATAACAAAAGAAATGTTGAGTTGATGTTGAAGCAAAGTTTAAACTCTTTTAAACTCATTCAACATCGATTCAACTTCCACTGAATATGTTTCAACACGGTTGAAAGAGGGTCAACAAAATCGAACGCATGCTGAAGCAAATGCTATTTACAAATTAGAGGAAAATGCACTTTGTTCGATATGCACACTTTTGACGCAGAAGCAAATGGCTCTGTGATGTGGCACCTTTGAAATCGCACATCATCTTTGGCGAGCCTATTTAAAGTTGAAAGACGCCGTTTGGAGGAATGGGGGGATAGATGAGAGTTAGAAAATAGAACTGAGCTCAAGCACTTAGCCTCATGCAAGAGATCTACGATAAAATTTTTTTAGCAACTACGAGATACGATATCGATGACCTGGACAGACGCAGTAGTATATCAATTTTATTTTCTAGTATTTTCTCCTTATTTTCTTGCATGATAACTTAAATGAATATTTACACTCCATAGTAGTCGGGTTTCCTGTACATAATCACAGATCGATCTCAATTTGATTTAAAAAAAGGAGAAACCGCATGCATTTACAATATTACAAATCACAACAAAAACAATGTTCAACAACGATAACAACCACAACAAAAAGCTTCAGAGGCCTGTTTCATGCGCCTTTTGAATAGTTTTCAGTTTCATAGACAGTTGAGGAATGATGTTAAGGTTACAAATCGAATTCGTTGATATCTGTTGTTGCCATGGTATGCATGGAATGTTTTATGGGTTTTGCTTTCCTCGCATGCTTGGATACAATGAGTTGAGCCAGCAAGTTACTAGTTAAATACTAAGTGGCGCGTTACAGTATCTAGATCACTGGAGACGACATTAAGTGACACTATATCAGGGCTCGTAGTAAACAATAAAATGTAACAAATTTGAAAATTGCTCTTAAGTCACCTCTTTTACCCACGCAAAGCATTGCCGGCACAATCCATGAACCAGTAAGAACTCCACTTTTTCCTAGCTGTTAGTTAAACATTTTTAACAAATCACAAAATGAGAGAAAGCAAGTGAAACCTCTTATCACTTAACATTTTGACAACTACTCTGTCGTGTTGCTGTCGCCGTTCTTGTCCGATTAGTTCCACAGTTTTCATCTAAAACCGGTGTCGGCAGTTATATAACTACTTCAGTTAAACTTGTCCTCTACAATTATTACAAAAATAAACGCAGCTTTATAAATAAGGCCTGGAACCAAACAGTGGTTTTGAGCGTGACCTCGCTGCTAAAAATATATACAACAATGTGATAAATATGATTGAAACAGTCCTAATTCATATGATAAATTTCTCTGCTTTGGAAACATAAATAAATATTTCAATAGTTTGAAGTTAACCAAGAAAAGCGGTGAGGTCAAAATCTTGGCACAGATATACCGGACAAGAGTTTTAACTTTGTTCTCTTCGTTAACTGGAGAAATAAAAAAAATATAGAAATAAATAACTTAATCTCAACTAAATGAGTGAGAATATGTGAAAATCATATTGAATTCGACATCTTTTTTGGCTAGATTACCAATAAGTGTTTCCCTCTGGCAGAACTGTGTTTGTGATCCCGGCTGCCTGTTTACAGCATAACACTCTAACGGATAAAGACACATATAAACGTCTTCATGAGATTTATGGAAAATGAAAATATAGAAAGTGAAAATCGAATTGAAACTTAAACAAAAACTTGTTAATCAGCTTTTTTGTAACAAGGACCTTGTTGATACAGTTAAATACGTTCAAGATACAGATGTTTCGTTTCTGCCACAACAGAATACCAGACACACGACTACGATTTTTGCTTTGTCAGAATCATGCTGTTGAAGTGTTGCTGCGCCTTATAATCATGTTGCACGGCAGGCAATTTTGGAATACAATGCCATATGACGCGAAGCTAACTGATTCAGAACTGAGCCGTGGCGTTTACCCACTACAGACTAAACTGAGTAACTAACTAAAAAGTTGGAGGTGGCAGAAGCGCAACGTCTGAACTGGGACTGCGTTGAACAATGTGAGACATTTTCTAGATCTGGGCAAATTTGTTCCGGTTAGCATATACATGTACCACACAAGTGAATAGTGCCTTCCACCTATTGTGGTTGGTTAGCTCAGAGGCGAATAGCAAGTACTATATATTCACCTCTGAGCAAAAAACGCCGAGAAAAACAAAGGGGCTTCCCCTTTTCGCTTCGGTTACCGAGGAGCAAATATCGATTAATGAGGCGGTTGTTCCGAAAAATGGCAACGAAGTTTGGTTTGACTGTATTTAATGGTACGTTGTTTAATCTTTCCAAACTCAAATTTTAAGGCATAAAAAAGGTACAATGCCTCGTTTACCTAAACTGTTGAGCACTATATAAGTATAAAAATGAAACATTTACTGCTTGGCAGCATGGTTTCAACAGCAAGACGAATTTGAAACATCCGCAGGAAAGCGAGACGGAAACGTTTACAACAAGAAATCGCTTACCGATATTCGGGCGCCACTTGATTGTCGCTTGATATGCATTGTTTCTCTATTGTTAGAAATAAAGCAAAATTTTCAATCGGCTGATTATTCAACTTGTGTGGTATGTACTAAAACAATTATTCACCTCAATGTCGGTGAAAGTGGTGGATGTTCCGCCACTATGCACCTCCATTTCGGTGAATAATTGTTAACTATCTATTCAAAACATAAAATAGAAATAAAAAAAAACCGAAAATCCAAATAAACGAACAGATTAAAACAAAGAAAGAAAATGATGCAAAAACGAGCAACGACAACAAGGACGGAAAGAAACAGAACAGCGCATAAATTAAAACAAACAAAAATAATAATAATAAAAAAAAAAAAAAAACAAACAAATGACAAAGACAGGAAAGAATTTAAGAAATAAGTCTCAGCAAGTGCACTTTGTTACGAACCTCAATGCAGAACCGTCGACCAAAAGAGGTGGAGGATTCCTTGCTGACAAGGTAAACTACATTTTCCATACAAAATTTCTAGTCTAGTATGCCCTTGTAATCCAAAGATTATAGAACCGTTTAAGTTTTCCTACAAGCAGTAGAATTTAGCCTCATACTCTATACTTGAAATAAGAAAGCCTTAGCAACCTACATACATAACGCTGCCAGTTCAGTCTGTATTCACAACACAGTCGGACCAATACTCCTTTTGTCCGACCCACTTGAAAATACTCGTATTTTAGGTCCAGGTTAAAAGTTACAGTCTACGTTCTGTTAACCAAGCATTGACTATATTTAAAGGTCAGTCAAGTTTTTTAATTGTTCCACACAGTTTGTTGGGATGAACGCCAGCAAGCTTCAAAAGGCGTCTCCCTGGTAACGCGGTTACTAACCGCCGTGCGGTTAACTACAACTGAAAAGCTACTGGAACTGTGGTACGCCCAGCAAAGCAAAATGGTTGAAGGTACTCAAAATCAACTGGACCGCAAAATGCTGCATGAATTTATCTGAGAACGTCAATTTGCCCTAACCTAGGGATGATTTAACATTGAAACTTTTTGAACGCATGAAAAACAAATCTGGAAGAAATATCACATGCGTGTCCCACTCTCTTGTCTCATCACTAAATTCGGGCGAGCGTGCAAAGTGTACCTCTCTCAAAACGTGTTTTTATGCTGACTTTATAGTTGGCAGCTCACTTTTCAGCCGCATTTATGCCGACGTTGACGATATGTATGAATCCTCTGAATCTGTATGCTGGCCAAGTTTTTGATTTATGGTCAGTTTGCACTGGGATCAGTTATCAGATCCAGAACAGAAATTTAGTAAACTTTCTCAGATTTGAAATCGTAATGCAATATCCATCACGAGATGTTCAGTTAAAAAGAGTGAAAATGTTTTACCATCGTTCCTGATATGTACAACTGTGTCATGCACAAGTATCCAAAAAGAAATTTTCTAGTTATCATTCTATAACTTGGTTCACTTGCATCGGAACACTTCCAACCGTTCCTTGCATTTCTTACATTTCACATAGCAGCACCAATGAAATTTGCAGTGACATCGCCATCGTCGCACGATTTCATGAGTATTGTATCCCCGACCACAGCACATCAGTTCGCATCCGTCTTCTCCGGTTGACTTTCTGTCACATTCGCGGTCTGCTGTTCCCGGAATCCTTTGTTGCTCGTTTCGGTCGCAGTAATTAACGGGGGAGCTGTCGAGGTGAACCAAGTCTCTCTGTAAAGGCTTCTTGTAGTCTTCTGATCTGAGAGTTAGGAAGGCATCTCTCTTACCGTAGCGTGAAGCAACTTTATGAGGTCGCACCAGGACTGAATCTTCGTAGCTCTTTTTTAGGATAACTCCCACTTTCTTAAAAGACGGTAGCGCCTGCCAGCATGTTCTTGTGTTGCATGAAGCAGAGACCCCATGACAGTGGCACTGAGTTTCCAGACTTTCTCTGAGTGCCTATCAAAAAAAATTTTCCCAGGGAAACAAAGGTTGACCACTCAGTTTTGCAGAGCATAAGAATCTATGATCCATAACTCAAACTTGAAATCCTTCTCCAATATTTAGCATTCTCACTGCAAGTCCCGTTAACTTATTTATGAACCATATTTTCAGGAAATTGTACATCGAACTGCCGTGTTAACACAAAAAAGCAAGTATTTCGCCTAGGCAAAATCTTCAGGCTCATCTTTTCGTCACTAACTCATAAATTACGATAAGAAACACATAACCACGAGACAGTCCTAATCACTTTGAATTTCGTCTGTTAACGCAGGGGCGGGGTATCATTTTGCGGACACACAAACAGTTAGCAAGAAAGAACGAGGGTATCATCATGGAATGCTCAAGCTCTTCTTTGACGTGGGGGTGGGGGTGGGGGTGGGGGGGGAGGGCACAGTAGTCTGCATGGTTATAAAGAATTATCGGGGGCAGGAGCTAATGGGAGGCAACGAGCAAAAGGCATATAACAACATTTAATATTTAGTATTTAAGAAATAGACTTAAGCCGAAAGGGTAGCAGTTGAATCATAGCCTGCGTGCAGACGTCTCCTATTTCCGATTTATTTGAGGGGAGGAGGCGGATGCACACAGGCTATTGAATCCCAGTCTTTGGAATTTAAATTAAACAGAAATTCTTTGCAGATGCCATGTTCAGTGAGGGCTTAACCCATCTATGCACGTGGTAAAACTGAAAAGGATCCAATTTTTTGTTTAATGCATGTAAAGACGGTAGGAGAAAAACAAAGAGGCCAAGATAAACATGGTAAACCAACGCGTTTTATATAGACTTGACGTTTCGTATGCTAGGCAACATACATTTTCAAAAGTGACCGTTACAATTTTTGAAAACTGTTTATATACTTTTAATACAGGAGTCTGGAACCAAGATAAAGAAAACTATCTTAACAGTAACTATGTAAAAGGATACACCTTATTAATAAAGAAACAACTTCTCACTACTAATGTTTACATTAAAAGCTGGCTTAAGTTCTTGGATAAATAAGGTTTCCTTAATTTTGCAATGATAATCGGTTTTGCCCGACGATAAAATGTCAAAATGATCCCACTTGATGTTGTGTCCAGTGGTTTTAACGTGATCAACAATAGCTGATGTGTGGTCACTTTTAGCGAGGGCCTTGAAATGTTCAGTTTTCCTGTCATGAAGTCTTCTTTTTGTCTTACCGATGTAAAAATCAGTGCAGTCCCAGCAACCGGCCTTATAAATGACTTTAGACTTCTGAGAGCGGTTTAAGCGGTCCTTGTAAGGAAAGAAAGACTTGATGCGGAGAGTGTTCTGAAAAACTGTCTTAAGGTTGACGCAGGAGTAGAAATTGTAAACACAGGATCTCAGACGTTTAGCGATTTCGTTGCTCTGTAGACCTAAGTAAGGTAACAGGATGATTATATCTTTCTTAGGAACTGTCAAGACAGGGCTGTTGGGCTTGTTTCTGTTTGTTTACGGTCACTTTTGAAAATGTATGTTGCCTAGCATACGAAACGTCAAGTCTATATAAAATGCGTTGGTTTACCATGTTTATCTCCGCTATTTGTGTTTTATTTTTAATCAAGCTACGATGGCCTAACAACAAAAGAGGCCAAGATTTGTGTTGGAAGGTCCATGACCGTGCACATCTTTTGTTTTGCACTCATGTACTATTCATGAATTACATAATCGCAATGTTTTTATTGGTTAGTTGCATGGACACGCGTAACCACCTATTGTTATTTGTACACGGTCAACCCCCAAAATAGCAAACAAAAACATAGAACAAAGAACTTTGCTAGTTTCATAACCATTTCCCTCTATTAACTATGGTGACGTTAATTATTAGTATAATTTCCAAAGGTGAATACCATCGACCGGCGCCAACCCTCGGTAATTAGGGGATTTCCCAAGCTGAGTCCCAAGCTTTTGTTGGCGAGTAATCAAGTAGTTTTTGTGTATTACTTACGCTTCGCTCCAAGCTAAGGATTATTACGTTGAAAATTTTGTTAAATGAGTAACACGATGTTTGGAGCTAAAATATTGGGAAGAACGAAATACTTGTCAAGAAGCAAGTTTCAACGGGAGTTCGTAAGCCATGAAGATCAGCCAACAGTTTGCGCAGCAGATGCGGTGTTAAGTCCCGTGCAAATGCTCATCAACGTTGGCAACAGTATTAAACATTGTTAGGTCCTAAATGTTGGGTGTTTGAACACTGTGTTGATTGGCAGAGTTGCGGGCAGCTGTTGTTTGTTATTTTTTCACCCCCAAGAACACCCAACACCGTGTTTAAACGCGCCGAACCCAGAAACTTAGACCCAACGATGCTGAATGTTTGAGAATGAATCATTACCAGAAATCCGCGTCACGTTTATCAGGAGATAATTTATTCATGCGTCAGGCGGCCTTTAAAATAGCCGCCGGAGTTACTAAAGAATGTATGAATTTCAACAGAAAATGTCAGATAAGTTTACCTGTGGCAATGCTGCTTATTTTCCGCATGTCGCATATAAAAACTAAATCGTTAACGGAGTGTTCTTTGTTGCCTTTCAGACTGAAAACATTAAAAAATCTTCAGACAATTTTCAATTGAAAACCTTCGGTTACTGACTCCTATACAGTCACCATTTTAGTCAGATTTTAGTAAAATTACTCACCTTTAATACAAATTTTGCAATGCATTTCCTCGTTCTGACAATCTTCCGCACGTCCGAGCAATATTACTAGAGAATGAGCTTTCCAAAATAGCCGTTGTTCATCGAGCAAAGCACTCCCCTGAGACTGATCGAAGGCCAGAAATAAAGTTAGAGTTTCTTCTAGTTCTCAATATTGACATTATTCAGTTTGACTTAGAAACCAAGCCTTTTTTGCATAAGTCCGCTGGTATAAAGAATTGCTTTAATTTAGCCACTCTCGACGCCTTCGTTCAAAAGCCGCCATCTTGCAAACTCGCGTGTCTAGCGTGCAATCGCGCGGGAGCAAAATGTCGCCGATTTCTGGTAATGATATGAAACTAATTCAGGCTTGTACAGGATTCGAACCCACGAACTCTACGATGCCGGTGCAGCGCTCTACCGACTGAGCTAACAAGCCAACTGGGAGCTGGTCGTTTGGTTGGTTCGTGATATACCCGTGAGTGGTGAATATGTGAGAATGAATATATGAAAATCATATATGTGAACTGCGGATTAATGATTAAACATGTGACTGATCATCGCAATTATGAAAACTACTTAAGAAGTAGTGAAAATAAAGCCTGAAAAAAAACCAGGCTTGTACGGGATTCATAACTGCGATGATCAGTCACATGTTTTATCATTGATCCGAAGTTCAAATATATGATTTTCATATAGTCATTCTCATATATTTACCACTCACGGGTATATTACAAACCAACAAAACGACCAGCTCCCAGATGGCTTGTTAGCTCAGTTGGTAGAGCGCTGCACCGGTATCGCAGAGGTCGTGGGTTCGAATCCCGTACAAGCCTGAATTTTTTTTTTCAGGCTTTATTTTCACTACTGCTTAAGTAGTGTTCATAACTGCGATGATCGGTCACATGTTTAATGATGTTGGATTTTGTTGGCTAATGATGGGAGCGTTTGCACGGACCTTATACGGTTCGACCAAAGTCGCTTATCCAAGCCTTTTTAGGCTTTTTAGGCCTTTTTAGGCACTCGTGCTGTTAGCAAGAAGCAAACACAGGAACCAGGAAGCATCCTGTCTGCAACGTTTCTCTTTTACAGGTTTCGCATGCGATCTTCATTAAGGATTTATGAGGGTGAGTATCTGTGTGTTATTGAACGTGTCTAGGTCCACGTTTGTAGTGCTTTTGATATTTACCTTTGAAAATTGTACTAAAACAACCATTAACCTAAGCCCCAGTAAATGCAAGCGAAAATTAACACGCTTTTGGTTTCTGCGAGTAACTGTTAAATACCAAATTAAAACACTTGTTCGGGAAACAAAACGACGATGTTTCATAACGCACTGTAGGGAACTCTGCCATGCTCTAAAATGCAGCTGATTTACTACATTGTTCACGGGTTTGCCTTATACCACACCTCGCTTTTGAAAAACACAATGGGTTAAATTTAGGTCGCTATGGCGATAAATTGATGGGTGACTTAAGAAATGGTTTTGAGTTGCTGGTTGCAAATGATAGCAATTACTCGTGGCTGAATACGAATGCTACGACGACAACAAACATTACACTGCAGATTTATACCGATGGCGTCAAATAGCTCATCAATCCTTAGAAAGACTTGCAAATCTTGCAGTGCAGTTGACTATTCATTTGCACGTTTTATAAGTATAATGTAAGGTAAATGCTTTGAAACATAAATAGAGTGGAGACTGTATTTACCTTGCAGTACATGCGACATTCGGTTGAAATACATTCAATGAAGTGTAAGTGACGAACAAATAAAAGCTTCATCGTTGGATGCATGGATGACTTCTCAGTCTGTGCCACGCATAAAATACAAAATAAAACAAGAAACCGCCGTGGAATGTTATCAGTTTCAACCAGAATTAAGAGGACAATTTGTAAACGCGCCACGTTGAGAACATTATAATCCAGGTGGTTTCATGGAAGATGCTAAATTCATCCAACGTTAATGCCATTCTTAACAAAACGTATCTTGGCCACACTGAACGGATAGACACGCTTCAAATATAAAAGATAGTAGAAAGAAAACACGCAGAGATATATGTTCATTGAAGCTGCCCCCCTTAATCAAGCTTGCTAACCAGTAATAACCATTTGGCGACGGAGGTGTGGTATAAGAACCTAAACGTGGCTATGAAACAAAGTTTTGCAGAAACCGTTTTCGATTGATTTTAGTATGAGGATCAGCCATACTAGCTGCTGGCTCAGAGACTAAGACGTCATACAACCGTACAAGGTAAAGTACCAATAAATGACATTTACGCTAATTTTAATCCAGTTTACAAGGCTTTACATCATATCAATAAATTCTACATGTAATCCAAATTTCATCCCAGAAACAAAAGCACCAGTATTTGATACGAAGTTAAAGAACTTTTATACGATTATAGTGAAACTACTCGTAAACTGTACATAACAACCTTGAGTTTCGCGCTCTGAAATGGCAAGTGTTTCAAATTTACTCTTACAACGTCTCTTAAAAATGAATTCGGACTATAATAACACATGCAGTTGATTTTTCGATGCATGTGACATTATCATTATGACGTGTTCTATTTTTGACCTGTTTTGCAGCTGGTCTCTTGCTCGTTAAAAATTTTATCATTACTCTATGCATTCATTGCTTTCTGCCTGCGCGTTCTATCAACACGCAAGGCGCAACAACCTCGCCTCATTTCTTTACTTGCAAGTGTGTTTCACCACATTTTGCACACAACGCTTGCATCTGACCTCGCAGCACCAGTGAAATTTGCATTTGCACTGTGACACCTCAGTGAAGTTATGCGTGTCGTACCCACGCCCACAGCACAAGAAATCACAGCGGTCCCTTTCCGTGGTGGTGGTCACGTTACAGATGCGATCTTTAGTTCCGAGGATTCCCAGTGTCGTATCCCGGTTACAGTACAAGTAGTCATTAAATTCTTTTATGTATACCAGGCTGGGAGAATCTGGCTTCATTTTTTCGTCAGAAGCAAGAACAAGGTATTCAGGCTTTGGGCCTCTGCTGGTTTCAGTTGTCACGACTTTGACGCGAATGGCGTTGTAGTAGTAATCCTTTAAGCGCTCTCCGATCACGCGCAGCGAAGACAAAGCTTTCCAGCAGGTGCGAGTGGTACACGTTCCGGAAAGCCCGTGACATTTGCATTCGAGAACCAGCTTTTCTTTGACAACCTATAGTGAGCGAGAAAAACGGCCCAGTTTTAGGCATTATTTGTATCCTCGTGTAACTGGCCGCCAGTTTACTGCACTCTGTCATCGCGAAAGCTGGCTTTGAGAACATTTTCGTCTCGTTTTCCTTTTTGTAAGAGAGAAAAGGTTCTTAAGAGCCATTTACGCCATTATCTCACCCTCGCCCGGGCCTTTTTACTTACAGAAAGAAATTTGACAAAGTATTTGCCGACAGGCAAATAATCACCTTTTCTAGATTTGGTTACAAAAGTTTGTCCCAAGGACTACCATCCTCGTGTAACCACCTCTTCAGTCTCTAAACGTTCTTATACCACACCTCCTTTTTCTGCAATGGTATGATCAGAATTCAGGAAACAATTTGACCTATACTATTTAACCAGCGGGTCGTGGTCACTACTGCCCGGATTAGAATAATTACTCGGCCGGAAGTCGGCGAGTTTGAAAATGAGCACCGTTTTTCTTCGTCGTCGTCGAGTTTCATCCGCAAAGCTCACTTCCGGCGTTTCTGCGCAAGCGCAAGCTAAATTTAGTAGTACCTCTCGTTAGGCCATGGGCATGAGGTTGCACAAAACAAGGCCGCCATGTTAACATCACGAACGCTAAAGTGACGATTCACCTTGTGTTTACGAGGCGTGAGCAGCTAATATATAGACAGAAGTGTCAATAGGATTGTTTGCAAGTTCATCAGCGAGACGAAAGGTTTTAACATAGCCACACTGAACTCCAGATGTTCTAGTCGTGCCCGCGGCTTCTACATACTAAACCGCTGTAATTTTGAGGGGTACGTTTTGCTGAATAACTCAAGTACGGGATATCACACTCTCCTGAGAAATTTAAAGGTAGTTTATTTACTATTTTTGTAAAATATCTCAATTTCTTGACATTATTTTTGAATGATAAGCGATTATATTTTGTAATTGCGTGACGGGAACTGGCTGCAGAAACCTTACTCTCTTACGTATTTCAGTTTCACCCTGCTGGATATTTTTTCTCTTCACATTTCACCGAGATTCCAGTAAAGTTTATGCCAAAAAATCCTGAATTCTGTAATGGTCTTAAGTGCAAGCTAGCGGACCTATATGAGGAAACAAACTCCTGGGATCAAAAGCCACTAATCATTCATTGTTTTTATGGGTCATCATTTTCTACTTAGTCGGTTTTCTATGCCGTCGTGGTTTGGGTCATCGTTTTCTAGACATCCATAACACAAGCAGTGTTGTGATTGTACTTGAAGAATGTGTTGTATTAAAGAAGGCAGTGCTACTATCTGCTCATGACGAACATGATGCAATAGTGAAAATAAAATATTGAAATTTGTCATAATGTTACAACCGCGGAGGTGAATCAGTGAAGTAGGAAATTGCAATTTCTAATTGCCTTTTGTGGGAAGGTCGAATAAAGGCCAACATGGCCTCTTGTTCTTCTTGGCCTTTTCCCAAAATACTCCAAACAAACGAGGCTCTTTCCTATAGCGCAAAAATCTGACGGCAACGTCTTGTGAAAAGAATAGAGTTGAAAGCTTTTTTTTTTTTGCAAAAAAGTGAGCGAGCTTGGTCACCATTTTGTTCTCTGACCTCTTTCAAAAATATCTCAAAGTGGTCCCATTTTAAGTTGTGACCAGTTTACGTGACGTGGTCTGCGGTAGCAGATGCGTGACAGCTACTCATGATCGCTTTAAAATGTTCAGTTTTTCTGTCATGCAATCTGCGTTTTGTTTTTCCAATGTAGAAATCCTGGCAGTCCCAACAACTAGCCTTATAAACAACTTTTGACATTTGGGAACGGTTAATTCTATCTTTGTAGGGAAAAAGAGACTTAATGCGATGAGCGCTTTGGAAAATAACCTTAAGATCAATGCAGCCATAAAATTTACTAATGCAGGTCTTCAGCTGTTTGGTAATAATTTTGCTTTGTACTCTTAAATAAGGTAGAACTAAGATTATTTCCTTTTTGGGGACTGTGGTGGTTGGAATCTTCGGTCTGTTTTGTTGCCTGTTCAGAACATCATAAATGTTGTAATTGAAAACACCAGCAGGGTAACCGTTTTGTAACAACAACTTCCTCAGTTCATTTAAACAAGACCGCAAAAGAGAAGGTGACGTACAGATGCGGAAACAACGAAAAGTGAGCGTGCGGATGAGGTTTACTTTATATTTCCTAGGTGAGAAGGAGTCCCATTTTGTGTACTGGCCAGTAAAGGTATTCTTTCGGTAGATGGATGTTGAGAAAGTTTGACTGTGCCGTTTGATGAGAATGTCCAGGAAAGGGATTGTATTGTTCTCTTCAAATTCAACGGTGAATTTGATATTTGAGTGACAGTTATTGAGGTAGTGTAGAAACTGAGTTGCTGTGCTTTTACCGTCGAACAAGGTGAAGGTATCGTCAACGTATCGAAACCAAATAGGAGGGCGAGCGTTGTTGTTAAGAACCCATTTCTCTTCAAAATGGCACATGAAGATATTGGCCAAAACAGGACCTAAAGTAGAGCCCATAGCCACACCGTCAATTTGGTCGTAGTATTGGCCATCAAATATGAAATGGCTTTTCTTTGTGGCAAACTCAAGCAGAACTTTCAAGACTGAGCGGGGCGGTGTTGGCGGATTGGGGAGAGCATACAATTTGTCAAGACAAATTTGTATTGTCTCATTAAGTGGAACGTTCGTAAATAATGAACTAACGTCAAACGAGCACATCACTTCGTTGTTATGGTTATACGTCTTGGCCCAGTCGGCAAAACTGAAGGAGTCCTTGATTGTCAACTGATTCGTGGAGATGGGCTGAAGTATGCGTACAAGATATGATGCCAGATTGTAGTTGTAAGTGTTTATAGAGGAAACAATTGGGCGAAAAGGGCAACCAGGTTTATGAACCTTAGGAAGGCCATAGAGGACACCAGGAGTAGAACCACATGGTAGTATCTTATGGAGGGTGGCATCGTAGATGATTTTATCCTTCTTTAGTTTGCGAAGATACGATATTAAGCTGTCTTCTCTAGACTTCGTAGGGTTCTGCGTAAGTTTTCTAAATTTTGTTTCATCTGAGACCAGCAGTTTCATTTTATTCAAGTAATCAAGTTTGTTGATGATTACAACCCCGTTCCCTTTATCCGATTTTGTGATTATAATGCTGTCATCTTTTCACAAATCAGTCAGGGCTTCCCTAAATAAAACTTTATCGTTTAACTTTCGTTAACTATATCGTTTAACTATATCGTTCAAGTTAAACGATAGAGTTTTATTTTTGTTTTCCAACATTGCGTTTTATTGTCATGTTTATCACCGCAGTTTGTGTGTTATTTCTTGTTAAGCTACGATGGCCAAAGACAAAGAGTATTTACGATATTGTTTATGTGCGGTATGGTCAGGAGAAGCTGAAAATTGTCAGGGATTACGAGAAGGATCTATTACGCTTCAACAAAACATCACTGGATATTGGATTCTTACAGAAATGCAGGTTGTTCCACATTTACCCTAAATTCCTGGATTTTAAGCTCAGCCGACGTGAGTTTCAAGTCCCTTCAGCTTGCCGTCGCTTCAAGGAGGATTTACTGAAGTACGAACTGAATCGTAAAATGTCCGCCCGTCACAAATTGAAGGAGTCTTAGGAGGGGGCTCGTGCCTCTCTTCAATCTGTCTCCTCGCTTGATTTCAACCACATTTGCTCTACCCTAGAAAGCAAAGCATCAAAGTTGAAGGATCGCCAATCGCGTAAGCTAGAGGTGAAATTCAATAATTTAAAACGGAAATGTGGAATACCACTTGTATCAAACTTGAACAGTGATCATATCATCTTCAATTATTCACATCGAGTTTTGACAGAGGCTGAGAAAATGGTATTAGCGAGAGGATTACGTTTCTGTCTACCACCCAAAAAAGTGGATGGATATAATGTCAAATGTTCGTTTGAATTGCTTTTCCGTGATCTTAAGAGATTCGGGCCACCTTTGACAACTGAAAACCAAGACAGACTCAAATGTCAGCTGAAACAGATATCTTATGGCTACATCCATGCGCATGATTTCTCAAAACAGAAACACATTCTTAGCAAAGAGGAATGGGAAGCCCTGACTGATTTGCGAAAAGATGACAGCATTATAATCACAAAATCGGATAAAGGGAACGGGGTTGTAATCATCAACAAACTTGATTACCTGAATAAAATGAAACTGCTGCTCTCAGATGAAACAAAATTTAGAAAACTTACGCAGAACCCTACGAAGTCTAGAGAAGACAGCTTAATATCGTATCTTCGCAAACTAAAGAGGGATAAAATCATCTACGATGCCACCCTCCATAAGATGCTACCATGTGATTCTACTCCTGGTGTTCTCTATGGCCTTCTTAAGGTTCATAAACCTGGTTGCCCTTTTCGCCCAATTGTTTCCTCTATAAACACTTACAACTACAATCTGGCATCATATCTTGTACGCATACTTCAGCCCATCTCCACGAATCAGTTGACAATCAAGGACTCCTTCAGTTTTGTACCCTGCGAGCAGAGGCCCTTCGATCGACTTATCTTGGAAGATCGAAGGGCCTCTGCTCGCAGGGTATCAGTTTTGCCGACTGGGCCAAGAACAACGAAGTGATGTGCTCGTTTGACGTTAGTTCATTATTTACGAACGTTCCACTTAATGAGACAATACAAATTTGTCTTGACAAATTGTATGCCCTCCCCAATCCGCCAACACCGCCCCGCTCAGTCTTGAAAGTTCTGCTTGAGTTTGCCACAAAGAAAAGCCATTTCATATTTGATGGCCAATACTACGACCAAATTGACGGTGTGGCTATGGGCTCTACTTTAGGTCCTGTTTTGGCCAATATCTTCATGTGCCATTTTGAAGAGAAATGGGTTCTTAACAACAACGCTCGCCCTCCTATTTGGTTTCGATACGTTGACGATACCTTCACCTTGTTCGACGGTAAAAGCACAGCAACTCAGTTTCTACACTACCTCAATAACTGTCACTCAAATATCAAATTCACCGTTGAATTTGAAGAGAACAATACAATCCCTTTCCTGGACATTCTCATCAAACGGCACAGTCAAACTTTCTCAACATCCATCTACCGAAAGAATACCTTTACTGGCCAGTACACAAAATGGGACTCCTTCACACCTAGGAAATATAAAGTAAACCTCATCCGCACGCTCACTTTTCGTTGTTTCCGCATCTGTACGTCACCTTCTCTTTTGCGGTCTTGTTTAAATGAACTGAGGAAGTTGTTGTTACAAAACGGTTACCCTGCTGGTGTTGTCAATTACAACATAAATGATGTTTTGAACAGGCAACAAAACAGACCGAAGATTCCAACCACCACAGTCCCCCAAAAGGAAATAATCTTAGTTCTACCTTATTTAACCCATTGACTACCGCAGGTTTTTACATTTTCGGAGTGATTTTCCACCTATAAACGATGAATAGCAATTCGTGACTCTTTATTTGAACTACCAGGGAAAAGTGGTGCTGTCCTAAGGCACTGGAGGCTCAAGGTTTCTGAAAACGTCATTTTGACGTAGCTATTTTTTATCCGTGAAGCGACAACAGTGGCCCAAGTTCGGTTTGCTTGCGATTTCTGCTAAACTTACAGCCATTTTTCATCTTTAGCGGCTGCCTGATGAGCATCATTAAGCGTGACGGTAGCTAAGAGTCCACTTTCTCAAAGAATCGAGCAAGGTGATGTACTTTGTTGTTGAATTTGGCTTGTTACTCGACGAACTGGGAATTTGGCCGGTCGAACACTTAGTACCTTTGGGACTCGACTATTGATGAATTTCTCGACCTACCGCCACATATTTTGGAATTTCTGTGTACTGAAGATGACCACGAGCAGGAAATTTTGGCGGTAGGTCGGTGTGGCTGTAGACTTAGTTTATATGTAAAAGAATTGGGGGAAGGAACGGGCGCTGTCAAAAATTCTCGTTAGTTCCCAGCATGCAATGCGCTCAAGATGTGGAAAATGTCGGGAAGGCCCGAATGCACTGGAACAAAAGGCTGTATCTACGCTCGGGAGAAGAATATGAACAAAAAAAGTCATTTCTAAGCTAGAAAAAGGACTGAATTTCGTTATGATGGTTGAATTTTGGTTTTTCGACGATGATTTCCCTAAAAAAACATGAAGGCAAAAAGGGGCATTTTTGTTGTTTCTCTTTGACGTTAAAAACGGCCAGTTTCGTTCTTGTCCAAACTCAAAAGGCCATATTTGGTAAAAATCGCTACGTTTCTTGCATTTATTGGATATCCAAATTTAAAGGGCATTCCATTTCGTGCTCACAACTAACAGTTAAGGCAATATTCGTGCGATTGAGAGAGTTGCAATGTTTTGAAGCATGGGAGTTTTTTACGGCCGGTTTTGGCCGGCACGGGTGCCAATGGGTTAAGAGTACAAAGCAAAATTATTACCAAACAGCTGAAGACCTGCATTAGTAAATTTTATGGCTGCATTGATCTTAAGGTTATTTTTCAAAGCGCTCATCGCATTAAGTCTCTTTTTCCCTACAAAGATAGAATTAAACGTTCCCAAATGTCAAAAGTTGTTTATAAGGCTAGTTGTTGGGACTGCCAGGATTTATACATTGGAAAAGCAAAACGCAGATTGCATGACAGAAAAACTGAACATTTTAAAGCGATCATGAGTAGCTGTCATGCATCTGCTATCGCAGACCACCTCACGTCAACTGGTCACTCTTTCAAAAATTTCAAAGTAATTTGTCACGTTCCGAGGCAGTCACAGTTTCTGGTTCTCGCTTCATTAATTGCAACACGAAAACGCTTTAGAGTTGTCACGCCTGACCTGGTTGCCTTGACGGCTTGAATTTTCTACAGAATTAAAATCGTGCTTGCTACTGTGGACTTCGCGTTCATTTTCCTAGTTACTGACCACATAGACTGGATGTCTTCCTTGTTGTCGATGTTTCGGTAACTGCAGCTATTTCACCATCATTCTTCATGGCACTGACAATTTTCAGTTGCAAAAATAAAATCAGGACTTTTCAAAGTCAGTTATCCACACTGGACTTTTACAGCAAATTCCTTGGAGGACAAATATCGTTCTGGTCCACCATCTTGATTTCAAGTTGAAGGACGCAAACGTTGCACGGGATCTCAAGTGATCATTAGGTGAAATATCTGGTGGAATACATACAAAATACTGGACTGGTAATCATGGTAATAGAGCAATCCGATCGGTTGATTTTAGTTGTTGGTCCTCTGATTACCTTAATCGTGCAATAACTGAGGCCTTCCAAGGGGTAGTCTGGTGTCGCTTTGTCGTTCGTTTACGACTCTGTCTGTCGCTTGTTTCGTGAGGGGCAAATGTCGCTGTCGCGAAGAAAACAAAGAGGAATCGAAAACGAATTGTCGCTGTCGCAAACTGTCGCGTGTGTTTTGCCAATTTCTGTCGGTTGTCGGTGTTTTGGGAGAAGATTGTCGCCTGTTTTCGGAGCCATTTCGCTTGTCGCTTTCATTAAAATATTTCGAACACATACCTTACCCCCTTGGCCCGGGGTGGGGGGAGGGAGAAAATTTTATACGGGGAGGCTCCGCCCCGAGGTTCGACCCCTTACCCTTTTATATACCATTTTTGACAGAAAAGGTACCCCTATCGTATATCTTCCATTGACAAATGGTACCCCTTTCATATACCTTCCACTGGACCAGTACAGTCATAAGGTATGTGTTCGAAATATTTTAATGAAAGGCTCTTTTAAACACCTAAATGACCGATTTCATGGGCTCCTGCCGATTTCCCTACCCTTTCATATACTTCGAGTCGTGAAATCGCTACCCTTTCATATACCTGAAGCGTGAAAAAGGTACTCCTTTCTGGCGGAACCTCCCCGTATGGGCCGTAGAGGGAGTACCTCCCCCCCCCCCCCCTCCCGGGCCCCTTGGAAGGCCTCATAACTGATATAAGCTGCATTGCAGAAAGTTGGTGAAAACTGTCCACCGTATGTAAACCTACTTATTGAAGCATTGCGTACCTATATGTAATGGCCATATGATCAGCAGCTTAACTTTTAATACAATATGCTAAATTCCACGTGCATTTTCATCGAACTTTGCATATAATCTATTAGAGGACAAATGCGTAGATAACGCAATTAAATTTTTGTTTCCAAAATGGTGGAAGAGTTTGAAATTCTTGCGGAGTTTGTTGTGGATTGGGGGTGGAGGGGCGTAGAAAAGAAAGTGTGGTTGAAGCTGTTGACAAATTGAATTAAGTACAGGAAACTGTAAAGTCGCTTTATCAACGTACACAATGGGTAATTGAAATATTCCTTGAAGTTATTGTTTTTTTTTTCTTTATTGTAGAAAGCAATTGCATTTAATATTGCCTTGAGCCCAGTTCAGGAAGAGATCACGGCAGAAGAAGACAAAATGAGGTAGCATAACATTAGTGACACGCAAGCCGCCACTTTTTGTTCTTTTACCACAGCCTGACATGGAATCTTGTTAAGTGAATGATCGAAGTTAAGTTCTTCATTATTAAGCTTCCCTCTACTCATTTCAGTTCAACTTTACAACTTGCTCATTCAGCATTTCTTGATCACAAAGTTATACACTATCTTTTTTTGTCAGCAATGTGGAGCCCTCTAACAATTCGGAAAGTCGGAAGCTATTTTTAAATTCCATCTTAAAACGTAAACTCCTTCAAGCGGTGGACGGCAATGTCATGTCGATTCCAAAAATAATCTCAACATATTAAAAAATGTTACAACAATAAAGGTTGTTAATTCCGTCAAAGTTTGTTGTTCAAGTTACCAGCTGTTCAAAAATCCACCTTTAATATTATACCCCGCAGGCGGGCTTGGAGAACTAAACATTTAATTACTACCAACACAGTCTAACAATCAAGTTTTTTTTACCTTAGCGTGAGATTTTCAGTATATTTACAATGGATAAAATTACTCCCCTTTACTGAAATCACTTTCACTCAAAATTCTTTCCACCTCGGCTTCAATCTGTTGTGAAAATTTAAGACTTTCTGGCAGATCCCGTTAAACTTTGGTGTTTTTATTAATCACTCACGTTCAAGATCACGTACCTTTCTGGAACGTTTTAAACATTCCCTTCGCAGTTTGATGTCGTGAGAAGTGTGCAAGCTCATTAGCTTGTGAAAGTGAGTGAACGCCAACACGTGTCAGACCAAAGCGCATGAAGATTGGAATCTTGATACTTTAAAGCATGAAGTCTTAAGCAATGACTTTAATCGGGTCCAATAACTAATTTACTCCAATACAGCGCCAAAGAGCCATTCTTGTCTCGTTTGAGTAAAGCGTTTAGCAACCTTGCATAGTTAAGAGAGTTGAAACTAAAAAAAAAAAACACACAAAAGTCGAGCCAAGTTTAGGTTCCACTTCTACAATTTGAATGAGATGGAGGCGTGGTATAAGGCGTTTCATGAACAAATCATTCTTAAACCAGTATTCTCTGTTAACTTTTCTCTTTCAAGTCCATGGCGTTGACTTAACATTTAATCATGTCTTTGAGTTCAGTTTCTTTAACATTTCTATATCGGTCATTTCAATGTGACCAACTCTTTTGTTTCCCATTGTTCGACCTCATTCTTTCTGGATTAACAATAAACCCAACCCGACAACTAAAGATAAATTGGCGATTGAAATAACTGGATACCTTATGATCAATTTGTATGGAATTCTGAGCGCATAATAAAAACAGTGAAATGAAAATGCCCTGATCGTCATGAAACACTGCATCATCAAAAACTGTGGTGGTGAACGTATACTGCTTTGATGCATCAATGTAATTATGAATCCCAGAAAGCAGCTTTACCCTTAATACTGAAAAACAAGAAAATTATTACATAGAGATACTTCCAATTCATTCAAACATTCATATTCGTGTCGGTATCTTTAATTTCTTACCATGTGGTTTTGTGGTCAAATAATCAATAAATTTCAATGGCTGTTTTATTTGTCTTTTATGCAATTTCTGTGGCACGTTCATTCGACCTAAACAAATCACTCCTGGAGGCTTCTATATTAATAACAATTGAAACGCTGTGTTTAGGTATAGCTATAGAAGTCACAGCCTGCAACGTTTGTTCATTACCTTGGTTCTAAAAACGTAAGGATGAGTGCCTTTTCATGGCATAATTCAGACAACACGAGCCGAGACACTGAGAAGGTATTACAGTGTAACCAAGACCATCCATGATTGTTTAGTCTCATTACCATTAAGTAATTAGAAAAGCAATTATGTCATTAACTTCTCAAGAGCTGTGTAAGGCATCCTACCTGTCTCCCGGCTCTGTTGTTATGTTTGTTCACCAAGTATATGGCATCGTGCGTATTTCGGCCGGCGTTCACGAAACGACTCGAAAGATTGATTCCGTAGCTGGTGTCCACGGAACACCCTCCCCACATCCAACCTTTTTTGCTCTCTTTTCCGGGCCACAATTTCCTGTCGCAATTACACTCGCTAAGGTTTCCCATACTGCAGGCTCTGGTGATCGTGTACACAACTCCAGCGGAAATTATCGCTTGTGTGTAAGCCGCTTCTTTCGTTCCCGCTGCAATCAAGACATCAGAGGATCTTTTACATATGACGGGTCAATTTGTAAACCGTGATAAACCAAAGCGTCTGAAATTTGTTTATTTTAGGTAATATTTGAAAGGTATAAGATCAATACTATTTGGAGATAGTGCCGCTCATTATCTTAGCGACATTTGGTTGAGAACGAATTTTATCAACCAGTGTTCAAAACCGTTTCACTCAAACATTGAATGATTTTAAACTTTATTTTTAGTATACACAAGATTTGTATAAAATTAAGTGGTCTTCTGTTTTCTACTCTTGCTTGTCTGTTTGTATGCTGTTGTTTTTTGTTTTTTGTTTTTTAATTTAGTCCTGAGGAAATGATAGATATCTTAGCAAACATAATCAAACCTCTTGGGCAGGATTAATATCACGAGAACACACCAAAAATAGTGTTTTATGAACTCATCAAGAGAAAATAACTTTTCTTTATTAAAAATGGTCTGGATCGTTAATTTTCAATGAGATGCCTAAAAATAAACTCAAAATGTATACGAAGACTTTTCCCTTGTGTCTTTATGCCTACAAGACTTCTACGGCTTAGTAAAGTCGTATGTTACTTTAAATGTTATGGACCAGTCCGAAATCTATTCAATCTCATTTTTTTGACGCGTTGCAGAAAGATTCTTCCCTCGGTGATTTCTACCCATGAGAAAGATCACACCTGCCCACCGATGCGGATTCAATCAAGTAGCACCTTTTCAGTAGTGAGTGCTTTGAATACCACGTCTTTGCAAAGGATATGTCTCACATACGCTAAGTACGACGTGTATCTCAATGAAACATTTTCCGAACAAAAAACGGACACAGGTAACACTTGGAATTGGGCTTAGACCTTGTACGGGTCTCTCTTACTCTCTGAAAGATAGCAAATATCCCGCTATCCAAACACTAAAATTTGACCGAAGACAGAAGCTTGCTTTCAGCTCAATACACCGAATAATAATGAACGTCTGTGTGTTCATTAACATATCTCAATTTGGAGACTCTAGGAACCGAGAGCAGCATTGTCGTTTCCAAAATGTAAGAAGTTAACATCCATTTCCAATCATAGGGCTTCATAAAAACCAATATCTACCTAAATTGCGTCCAAATCATTGATATGACAGCACGTTGACAATGTCTGAGCTAAGTGCTAATATAATGTTGCGTAAAGCACTCGACGAGTCCTTAACTCAAGTGGATTCTCTCAGATTAATTGGAAGCAAACAAACAAATAAAATAAACACTTCACAACATTTTGATCAAAGTCGCTTGTCAAATTATTAAAGCGATAGGAAACTATGCCATATTTAGCAGGGTTAAGCAATCTCATTAAGAGGTTGTTACAGAACGTTAATTTTACTCACGTATGGCTTTATCGTCGAAGTCAGAGGATTGTCCCAATACTGTACAATTCCATCTGCTTTTACGAAATTGAAACTTGCACTCTTCGGCGCCGATTTGGTAACCTTCTCTGATGCAATTAATCAGTTTTGGATAGTCTTCGCAAATGGTGATCTGTTCGGGAGACAGGCCTGGTATTCGACTGCAGATCAAACTTGGTCTAATCTTGGTAGCGACTGACGAAACAACACTGTCAGAATGTCAAGTGATAAAAGACTGATTGAATTATTGTGTCTCAACAAAGCACAAGAACAAGAAAATGAATCTTACTCACAATAGCTTGGAATTGGCCTCCATCAAGTTATTGGCAAAAAGTGTTGCAAACAGAAGGCTCATCATTACTAGCGTGTGCTGTCTCTCCATTTTAGCGAGCTCAGCCCTGTTGTTTAGATCAGAACGATGAGGCAGATTCACGATTATAAATCCTTTGGTCGTCTAAATGCTGCTTTCTGATTGGTGCAAATAGGAAATTAATATACTTTTTAATTTACTTTGCGGGACGGAACAATTGAAAGGAATTTGCCTCCTTAAATATTGTTTCTCATCTTAGCAAGAAGAGTGCCTTTACTGAAGTCATTATACGTGTCTTATCACAGGAATTTCGATTTTCAGTCGCTAAACTCGAACATTTTGCTTCCAAAGTGGAGCAGAGGGCTTACGAAATCTTGTATGAGCATAGGGGCGCTTGTTCTTATTGAAAATCCAATGATAAGATTGTGGTGATTTAATTGAATATTACATAGGTGGCCAAATTTTATTAAGCCATTTTGTGAAAGAAATAATAACTTATGGGAGCATTTGGGAGGTATTTAAAAAACAAACATTCTACCACATTATTATTTGTTTGAACTGAACCTCTTCCCTTTGATGTGCCGAAACCGGTGTCATCGTGGACAAACCCTTTCGCTTTGAACTAGAGCGACAAGACATTAATTTGCACGATAAACTCCGCATCTTCAATTCTTGCGTTGGTGTTCCGCGTCACTTAAAATACAAGGAGGAACGGAAGCGGAGGTCTTTATCACTATTGTCGGTACCTCACAGATTGGAACACTGGGAGTGTGAGCAGTGTTCAAAAGCTTGAGTGCGAAGGTCAGGCTTCAGTGCGATGTTAGTGTTTAAACTTTCGCTGAAGGGCTTGATGATGCTTAAATTGTTAGCTAGGCATTGCAGAGGGCCTCATCAAACATCATAACTTGTTCACTGGAATAAAGGGCTTCATTAATCACTTCATTAGCTTTGTTTGAACACCGGATTGAACACAGCTATGACTGAGTCCATCAGATTTTTGTTGTAGATACATTTACACTGTCCCAGTCATGTTCAGAAATTGTGTTGGAATTGCAAGTGAGGCCCGAGTTCTTCAGCCATCCGTTTGTACTTAGGTGCGAATGAATCCCGTGCCACGTATTACTTGCGGCTGCTTATTTTAACTGCTGTCTTGGAAATTTGCCGGACTCCGTACCCCGCCAAAACGGTCGAGCCTTGAATAAAAGGCAATTACAAACTGTCGAAAATTTTTAATTAAATTGGGAGCTCAACTTTATCGACGACGGAAATTAAGACGGGTAGTCTTCCCAAATGATACTTATTGTCCGGAATGTTTTAGAATTTCTATACACTTCTATTTTAACTCCATTCCTTTACCTTTATAGGTTCTTTCATCTGATTATTTTTGCGAACCATTTAACGCAATTACATGATTTATTCAGTCGAATCTCAGTGCTTCGTTTTACTGATTGATAGTTCAGTTTCTTAACACAAATATTTGGAGAGACCCACAAATTCTTTTTCTGGACTTGTTTAATGTTCAGGGCTGATATTCGCTCTATTCATGTAATATGGATTGGTATAATGCAAACAAACTGCTAACTCATGTCAAGGCCAGTTGGACACCAGCGTGCTTTCGTTATCAACTTAGAATATGAAAGCTCTTTTACTTTTGGTGGTAGGATTTATCTTCTGCTAGTACTCCGAAATCTGGCGTGCCAGTTTGTTCACTCATTAAGGGATAATTTGTTCAGCCCCTACACGCTTATTAATAAACAATTCCGGTAAAGATCGTCAGTGAAAGCTTGTTCGTGTTCAACATTAATTCTAAAATCTAATGCTACTCTAGATTAGGGAATTCTTCCTAAATAATTTCTGATTTTTAAACTGCCTCGATCAGTCTCTTTCTTCGTCATTGGCAAGAGAGGAAGAATGACTGACTTGGGAATGAAGCCAAAAGTTTGTGGCTGATAAACTTTATTAGCGTTGAAGACGTACACAGACCGTTATGATAAACCAATGGAGCTGAACGAAACCACGGCTTTTTGAAAAACTCAGTTTATTAAAAAAGGCAAGAGCGCCTGTCCGCCTTCGTGAGGAGTTCACGGTTGACTGATCGAGTTGATTGGTATTATTCGTTAACGAAATACTAGCTTATGCTAACACACCCTAAAGACAGTTATTACGATCTGTTTGGTCATTATTTATATTAAATTCGCAATTAGAAAAGCATTCTATCAGATAATCTTCACTTTTTCTGGTTTCTTCCTCGTTAATTTCAAGATATTTGAAAGGAAACCCCTCATTTGTTAATACAGAAGAACGACAATATAATTAGTAATGTTTAGAAAAGTGTAGTGAAACAGTGAGAGTGTTTATTTAGTTAATTTTAGGTTAAATACTATTTGGGAAAATCAGTTGACAGTATCTGCACTCAGCTAGCAAAATGATATTTTATCGACTGCAAACAAGTAAGAGACAAAGAGAAAAATGCAATTTAAGTTCTGAGAACGTGCCGGCGTGTTTAAAATCATAATTTACAACCACAAATTGAGCTCTGCAATTAACAAGATCGCAACTTGGAGTAAGCGTTCCAGTGCAGGATCTTGTATAAAATCACCTCTAAACTTCTACCTACGTTATCGTGTTGAAGAAGTGAAAAGCAAACTATACTCGTTTGTTTTTCTTTTTCTCACTTCGGTTATCTGAATATGAAAGAAAATAATAAACTGAAACGTAGCAAAAACTGCAGGTTCACTTCCCTTGTTGTTAAGGCCTTTCACTTTTTCTTGAGTGCATAATTCAGAAATAGATTTACTAAGTACTTAACAGAAACCAAATAAAGGAAGAGGCACTCGACCTTTGTATGAATATACTCTTGACCTATGTTTTGTTTATTTTTACAGCAAGAGTTAACCTGGCGCTTGCGGTAAGCGGCATTCATCTGGTGCTGTTTGCCGCTACACCGTTTAATAGTCAAATTTGTTGTTACCCACCTGAAACAAATTAACGTCTTTCAAATCAGGTCGGTAAAGAGCCCGACATACAAAACAGAACCTCTATTATATGTTGCTTAGGCCATGTAACCACATACAGAAAGCCGAGCATAAAGAAAAAAAAAACGAGTTTGGAGTAAACATAATCAACCGCTGTGAAATTAACACCGCGAGTCAAGTCACGTTTTTAATAAAACACAGGCAGACCATCCTGTGAGTGAGTTGACATGTGAAAACTACGGAAATACAAAGAAATGTATGACGGTTACGAATAAGACACTAATAATAATAATAATAATAATAATAATAATGATGATGATGATGATGATGATGGAAATCTCAATAAAGTGAAATCAAATGTTAATACACTGAGGAGTAGTGTTTTTTGTCTCCCCGGGCCGTTTAAAACGCTGCCTCTTTTACTGAATCACTCTCGACCGTTTGGTTTCTTTGACAGAAGAAAGCTCCAAGACATGCAAGTAACCGCCGCAAAGCCCCTACCTCTTCCACTTCAAACTACAATTATTATTGAAAATCTCACCTAACTAACGACGGTTCCGGATCGTGAGAAGATGTCTCAACTCCTCGCCCGATTTGAGCTTCATCCTTCCAAAAATTCTCGAGAAATTTGCTGCTAAAGCCGTAAATTCGGCTTTCTGGGTAGGATCCGGACAAATCTCGAAATCAAAGGAATTCGAGGCATGCGGGTCGTTTCAAATTGGCTAATCAGAGTTTGGTTGTGGTTTTGAGCCGTTACGTTTAATTATATTATTCAGCGTCTTATTCGTAACCGCCATACATTTCTTTGTATTTCCATGTCAACACACTCATGGGGTGGTTTGCCAGTGGTTTAAATTCGAATGCCGTGACTTTTGGCGGTGGACTGCTGAAACAAAGACCAACGTAAGCGACAGAAATCGACCTGTTATTGTAAAATTAGATCCCCTAATTCTCCCAATGCAGCGACGAAACCGGCGTACAAAGCTGGTTGCAAAAGAGATTTATTTTAGTGACGTATTTTATTGTTGAGAAGCGATTAATCGAGCATGTAACTTTTATCGATCTGTCAATTGTTTCTGTGAAGCAAGATTGATCAGTTTGCAGTAGTTTAATAAAAAAATCTGAATATACAGTTTCACATGAAACCCTATTCGACACAGGAGGTAAGAAAAATATTCTAAAGAAGCCAAATTCTTTCAAAAATGAAAACGCAACATAATGTGGGCGCCAGATTTTTAATGTGCCGACTGCCTTAATGACTTAGTGTAGCTTACTGAATGTACCGGAAACGTCTGAAAGGCATACTACTTCGTGGTCACAGTAAAAATTGATATAAAGTGAGTCGACCTTTATTTTCTCGAGAATTTCATCGTTTGGGCAAGTCCAACACGGTTGAATCTAACATTGACGTAAATTAGTGCTTATGTATCAGTCAATTCCAAAAGTGCCCATCCCCCCCACCGCCCCCCCCCCCCCCCCCCAGGCGAACACCAGGGCATTTTACTTTTTTGAAAAATTTTGATCAAATGCCCTGCTGTATTTCCAGTTTTGACGGTCAAATGACCCACTGTCAGGGCCTCAAAAAGGGCAAATCAAGTGTAAATCTATAGCAAATCACTCGTTGCATGAAGCATTTTGGCACGCACCTCGCTCATAATGAATATTTCATTCTAAAATCGCTTACCTTTTTCAAACCAAATCCGAAAATTGTGCGCCAAAACTCTTTTCCGATCTCTTTTGTCGGCATTCCAAACTTAATAAAGGCATATCAACTGTTTATTTAATAAACAACGCAAAACCTACGCGAAATCTTGAAGTAAAGTAAGCGAAGCGACTCCCGTGGTGAATGAATGAATGAATATTTGCGCGCGAAGGACGCGCGAAACCTTCGCGAACCCCTTTGGCTGGTGACCGCCGACCAATGTTTAGCCGAAAGTCGACAAATGCCCCACCGTGCGGGACAAATTTCGGATCAAATACCCGGGGTATGCTGAGGGGGGGGGGGGGGGGGGAAGGGGGATGGGCGCTTTTGGAATTGACTGATACATTACGCTGTCAAGTTTCTGGTTTATTAATGAAAAAAGGAAAACGTTTATTTTAGTAACTGATTAGAATTCGGACACCAAGAAAAACCTTGGGCTATCATTTCCGACCATGCATGACTCAAATAAGACAGAAGGGACTAGAGAATTGCATGGATACCAAACACAATCGTCAGATGATGAAATACGCCTTCTTTAGAAAGGCTGAAGAAAGCCCAAGCCCTTGGCTTCTCAGTCACTTTTATCGTATGGTTACATTTTTCTCATAGTAACCCAATCACATTTCACATTTCGAATCGCTCGAATTTCGTGAACCCACTCCTTAAGGCTGGTTTTTACTAGAGCATAAGCATAAGCACAACCATAAACATAAGCATAAGCAGAAACCTAAGAAGAACGAACTTTTTATTTGTCTTGTGCTGTTTTCACTAGTAACGCGCTCGACATAAGCATAAGCATAACTGAGCACAAGAAAAGCGAACAGTTTCGTTTTTCTTATACTTATATCTTATGTCGAGCGCGTGGGTTGATTCTTTTTAAGTTTGTGCTTACGCTTATGTTTATGTCACGGCTGTTTTCACTTGCGCTTGCGCTTATGCTTATGCTTATACTTATGCTCTAGTGAAAACCAGACTTAACGGAATTAATCAGGAACGTAGCGAGACGAAAACTGTCACCGAGGCAATATCACAGAAAAAAAAGTACTTCTTTACTTTTTATGTTTTTCTTTTAGTGTAGCGGCCTCCTGGCCACATGAACCTGAAAAAAAATGTGCTTTCGCCTAATTATGAAATTACACATGTACATGCAGCTTGGTAATCATGAAAATCATGCAGATGCTTCTGCATTCTCTGAAATCCATGACAAGTTCTTCCTCTCAGGTTCAATGCTTCAATCTATTTCTTGGAAGGAAAAGAAAAAAGGATATTTTTATTGCGATTTCTCTACGGAACGATGAAAAAAATTGATAAAATCATCATGACCATAGAGAACCGCAAATAGTTTCAATGCACACTTTAAGTACTTGGTATTAAAAGGTTCCCTTGATGGATTTATCCAAATTACGCGGCAGAACCCCTTTAAGACATGGGACACGTTTTACCTAAGGCCAAAGGACAAGTCGATTATTTATATTTAGCACTTATCCCTTAACACTTATCACTTAGCACTTACCCTTTAGCACTTATCCCCACTTTAGACTTGTGTTAAAATGTCACTGTTATGATGCACAAGATATTTAATACAGTAAGCCCGGCCTTTTTGAAAGCAACACACAACTTCTCCTGTCTGCAGCTCCCAGAGTTAGATGGCTAGTGTCTCCCCCTCATTCTTATCTAGTTCCTAATTCTCATGTTTTGCGTTTCGTTGTTTGGGGGATACACGTACGATTAAATTATAAAAAAATGTAGTGAACACAACATTTTTAACCATCTTGAGGGGAAATAACTTTGTTAAAATCAAGAAATGATCATTTATATATGGAGTTGTCTGTTTACCTGTAGCATAATTTATATGGAATAATTTTAGAGAACCACCAAAACCGACAACTGGAATAAGCGCATACGTTGATCTCCAAGGTCACTTCAAATACTCGCACAATTAAGCAATAGACCACAAGTTTCTACGGGTTATAGGCTGATAAACCACGCGGGATGTTGGAAGAGCACTTTACGAATTACGAATTCTTTTACAAATTCTTCGAGTGTTCTTCCAACATCTCAAGTGGTTTATCGGCCTGTAAACCATAGGAACTGAATGTGATCTATTGCTTTTATTCAGAAGACGCGCGAAATTTCCATGAGTTTACGGGCAAAGTAAACCATAGCTGATTGACCAATCAGAGTCTGCGCATTGATTTGGTTATTATATAAAATGCAGTAAATAACCTTTACACTGTAGTAAGCTTCATTATAAATCATATATCGGATGATTAATGCCTGCCGTTGTAAGATGAATAGTTCGCGACAAGAAAACATGCAGTACTGTTCGACATGATAATACTGTTGCAAGCGCAAACCTGTCGTAAATAAATACGTGATGAACTCGTGAAAGCTATAAAACGGCAGTTATCTGCTCAATTAAACAATTAAAACATTCAATCATTAGAGATTTTATTGCGTAATGCCAACATAACATTCCACTTCAATTAATATCACATGCCGACAATCAGGATCATTAGAGCAAGCTCACGTACTGGATAGAGTTCACTGAATCAAACCCGCCGAAGTTTCACGTGACTACCCTGCGGCCATAAATACCATACAAATGAAATGATAGTATGATAGTAATGATCGTAGTAGTTCGGTAGCCTGCTCAGAGGAATTGGCCGAAATGATACAAGACTGACACATTTATGTTAAGCCTAAGAAAATTCCAAAAGTTATTAACGGAGGATTGAACTATAGCCGGCAGCATTACTCGACTAGAATCATTTCGAAATGATAGTGGTCACACATTAGGGTTTCAAACCACACTTTCAAAACGCTGAGGTACTCTGCGACTGACGAAATACATCACGATCGACGAAGAAGTCTGACTAGTTCAGCCGAACGTGTCCGCTTTAATTGGTTTGGAATATTCAGTTTGAAAAGCCCGTCACATGGGTGTATCGCGATTATGAGGAAAGGTTCTTGATTCGTTATTCTTTATTCTAGAATTTCAGTCAGTAGTAATCCTTGTGCGTATTCCATATATTGGTCCTCATCCGAGTGAGAAAACAAATCTAGAATTTCTTGCGCTATGTTAAGAAAAGGTAATGCTGTCTAAATCTCGGTAGCGAGATGTTGCAAAAATGAGAGTGCACTCGAGTAGAAATTTTTATTTCAATGGTTTTGCTAGCTGCTCTGAACTCTGGGAGGATTGCCATCCCAAAGGCTCTGTATTTTTTCGTCGAGTACATAATTCTGAATGATTTATTTTCTGTTTTGTTTTATTTTGCACCACCTGCGTTTTTAGTGAGTTTGTTTTTTTCTTACATAGATGTAATTGATTTGCTTTAAAGCCCTTTACAAACAAGTGATAGGGAAAGATCGGCACACTGGTGGAGTGTAACAACAACACAAAGCGGGGACAGGTTCCTTTGTGAGCGCTGCTTAGGAGGCACATTGCAGCGACAGAACTCTTGCTTGAGCACACAAGTAAATTGAGGCGTAAAAATCGCAGATGACACTGGAGGCGCCCATTTTCCTTGTGATCTTTGTCCCACGGCAGATGACTATCTTTGAAGATTGTGGTAATAATAGCTTTCCTTCTGGTCATGCTTCAAGAGGTTTCCTCGGCCTGCACGCCAACTTGAAAGTTCGCTAACAAAAACTCAGGGGATAATAAATAATTAATGGCAAGACAGACTGCAAAAGATGCTGCATCGATCAAGAAAACTTAGGTCCCTTTTGTCCTGAATATCACGCAACTTGTACCGGGATCAAAATTTCACACACGACTGCCCTTGTTAAGTGTTCCCGCTTGACCTCCCTTCAGGTGGATAACATCGATATCCAAAAATTTTGAACAATTTTTTATTTTGATGGACCATTACTACCAATCTTACAGGACCCCCCTTGATGCCAGTGCTTATGACACTGACGGGATCATTCTGTCATTCTGTAAGATGATCAGTGATGATGATGATGATGATGATGATGATAATGACGATGGTGATAATGATGATGATGATGATAATGATGTTTCTCACAATACAGGTTGCTGCTGCACTGAGTAATTCCACTAGGTGGAGTACAACCAGTCGTCTAAGCCCATTAATTAGCTTTATATTTGTGTTGAACAAAAGCCCAAACGTTGATGAGCAAGTTATGAAAATTTTTAGAACATAATAAATTACTATAGCAACAACATAACGGTTACAAAAAACTGTAAATGATATTGATAACTCATATAAAAAACATAACCGGTGACCCCATTTGTTTTACTATCGGGACAAAAATAAGCATGATACGGATGCAACTTTATGCAAAGTTCAGAAAAAAAATCGTAGGGGTGGATTTTGACAACATTTAAGGGTGGCTCTCAACCAGCTGCTACGATTGTTGTTTCTTTAGCAACAAAATGTTGGATCTCGACTTGCTAAATAACTTACTGTTCAAAAATAAAATGGGGGGAGAAGGGGGGGGGGGGGGGGGTCACCGAGCTCGTTTTTGAGTTATTATCACTTAAGGCTAAGGGTAGGGGTGTTTCTAATACGTTATACTGTTGTTATGATAACATTATGTTAAGAAAATCACTATAGCCTGTTTACCAATAATTGGGAAATGTTTGATGCCACAATCGTGGACAACTGGTAGTGGTAGTATCTATCCATCAAAGTATGCGTGCTGGAAATTGTTGGAACTGACAGGTCATAGGCCAAACATGTATGCAAGAAGAACATGTATGTATGAAAGATGGAAGCTATTAAAAAAAAACGTGGTTTTATCAATAAGAGCGGCCTCATCTTCGGTTCATCCTGGTGTTACGTTTACCGGTTTACGATACTTTCGATCAGCCCTTCGCTTCTTTACCGCAGTTTCCATATCATGTTTTCCCTTATACTAAGTGTATCCATTTCTTGGATTTGTCAAACATGAAAGCCGCATATAACTATTAACGTCCACATGAGATCAAACAGTGAACACGTACACCTATAAGAAGTCACGAGAAAAGGACGATATATGCTGACTACCGATTGGGCAGAAAATTTCTGAAACAGGATTCACATAAGTTCTGGAGCTAGTCTGTAGAATAAACATTCCCAGAAGTTTCTTCGCGCTCGTGTTGTAAACCTTCGCCCTTCCTGGTTTGGTCCACAAATGTAGGACGCGCTCACATCCGTTCAATAAAAAGAAATCTCAATATGAGACGGAATTCATTTTTATGAGGTCAAACTCTAAATACCTTCCTTAGCCTCTTCTTAAGAACCGATGAAATTCCTGGAAGAATTCAAATAAATCTCCAGAGGGCTAAAATCGTGAAATCGTGCAACCGTATATCCAGGCAGGTGAATTGGCGAGTGCAGTAATTGAATTGTTCTTCTTTTGCTACAAACGTCATGGTTCTTCATTTCACTCTATTCGGTAAAAGAGGAAGAGAAAATCAAAGTCTGATGAAGAAGTCGATTCTTCGTCTTGTGGTGACAGTTTCAGCTGGATAAAAGCGAACCTGGAAAAGTGCTTTCAGCCAAATTCCACACTGATCTGCAGTCGACGGCTAGGAAGATCACCCTGATAACGCATACTTTTTATGTTTTTCTTTTAATGTAGCGGGCTACATGAGCCTGAAAAAATGTGCTTTCGCCTAATTATGAAATTACACATCCAGCTTGGTAATCATAAAAATCATGCAGATGCTTCTGTATTCTCTGAAATTCATGACAGGTCAGTTCCTCTCAGGTCCAATGCTTCAACTAGCATTTCGACATCCGGATCTCTTAGTATATTCCGACAAACAAAATCGAATATATATCCTGGCAAAAGCCAGGGAGATCCCTCTCTGGCCGCTTGCATCCAAGCGCGGTAATATCTGAAGCGGGTCAACATCATTATCCATAAAGCTAAACGCCGGAGTATTCGAAGCTCCTTCATCATGGAAGGCGCTGTATGTTTCGTAGGCTTGCTTTAAGCCGCGGCTACACAAGCGATTTTTTACTCGCGAAGGTGATGCGATTTTTTCACATTTTGTCGCGTCGCCAGCGCGCGATGAAAATCGCAAGTGTAGCCACCCTCGCACAGGTGATGCGACATCTGAATAAATTGCAAGAAAAAAAGTCGCCAGAGTTGAAACTTTCGGGACAAAATCGCACAGATTGTTGGTCGTGTTGCTCGCGGCTTTCAATTTGTCACTCGTGTAGCCATCCTGGCGCGCTAGCGACGCAACAAAATTTGAAAAAATCGCATCACCTGCGCGAGCAAAAAATCGCTTGTGTAGCCGCGGCGATTTCATCGCGCGCTGGCGACGCGACAAAATATGAGAAAATCGTGTAGCCGCGGCTTTAATTCAATGATTTGAAGCAAATTATATGTTCTGAAACATACATAAAAATGAATGGATAAACAAAGTCAAACTTTTTACCGAGGCAAGTGCCTCGGTTCACTTTTTACTGGCTACAGCCCTGTTAATGGTCACACATTTAAACCACATCCAAACTAAAACGTTCAATCAATCTACGGTTCAGTGTGGTGATCAAAGGGCCACTCTCAAAGGAATCCTTGTCATAAGTTTGTTTTAAATTGTGAGTAAGCACCACGTATAGAAGGATATTCAGTTTCAATCTTGGAAGGAAAAGAAACTAGGATAATACGGTACAATTAACAAATTTGAAAAAAAAGGTAGCCTAACTTTCAAGTTGCAATCCATTTCCTCACTGAGCTCGTCATCTATGACTGCTGTAGATTATCGCAAATATTTTTAATGCACACATTAAGTACCTTAGTATTTAAAGCCGGTTCCGTTGGTGGAAATATACCTTTGAGTTTTTCAGGGTTTATCCAAACTACCCGGCAGTGCCCCTTTAATATATCGCACACGTTTTACCTAAGGCCCATGAACAACTCGATGATTCTCCAGTGAGGTATCAAAATATCAATGCACATAATCTTTTATACAGTCATCCCTTTTTGAAAGCAACACACAAGTTCTCCTGTCTCGGCAGCCCTCATATTTAATGGCTAGTTTCTCCCCCTCATTCTTATCTAGTTCCTAATTCTGTTTTACGTTTCGTTGCTTGGGGGGATACGCGTACGATTAAATTAAAAAACAAATGTACTGAGCACAACATTTTTAACCATCTTAAGGGGAAATAACTTTGTTAAAATCAAGAAATGATCATTTATATATGGAGTTGTCTGTTTACCTGTAGCATAATTTATATGGAATAATTTTAGAGAACCACCAAAAACCAAGTGCATACGTTGATCTTCAAGGCCACTTCAAATACTCGCAGTAAATAACACTTACACTGTAGTTTACAAGCATCATTATTAATCATATATCTGAGAATTAATGCCTGCTGTTCAGTGTAAGATGAATAGCATGTGACAAGAATACATGCAGTACTAGTACGGTTCGACATGATACTACTGTCGCAAGCGCAAACCTGCGGTAAATAAATACGTGATGAACTCGCAAAAGTTATAAAAAGGCAGTTATCTGCTAAATTAAACAATTAAAATATTCAATCATTAGAGATTTCATTGCGTAATGCGTAATGCCAATATAACATTCCGCTTCAATTAATATCGCATGCCGACAATCAGGATCATTAGAGCAAGCTCACGTACTGGATAGAGTTCACTGAATCAAACCCGCCGAAATTTTCATGTGACTATACCCTGCGACCATAAATACCACACAAATGAAATGATAGTAGATAGTTCGGTAGCCTGCTCAGAGAACATTGTCCGAAATAATACAAGTGCAAGATTGACACATTTATGTTAAGCCTTAGAAAATTCCAAAAGTTATTAACGGAAGATTGAACTATAGCCGGCTGCATTACTCGAAATAGTGGTCACATATTAGGGTTTCAAACCACACTTTCAAAACGCTGAGGTACTCTGCATACTGGTGGAGTGTAACAACAACACAAAGCGGGGACAGGTTCCTTCGTGAGCGCTGCTTAGGAGGCACGTTGCAGCGACAGAACGCTTGCTTGAGCACACAAGTAAATTTAGGCGTAAAAATCGCAGATGACTTTGGAGGCGCCCATTTTCCTTGTGATCTTTGTCCCACGGCAGATGACTATCTTTGAAGAATGTCATAATAGCTTTCCTTCTGGTCATGCTTCAAGAGGTTTCCTCGGCCTGCACGCCAACTTGAAAGTTCGCTAACAAAAACTCATGGGATAATAAATAATTAATTGCAACACGGACTGCAAAAGATGCTGCATCGATCAAGAAAACTTAGGTCCCTTTTGTCCTGAATATCACGCAACTTGTACCGGGATCAAAATTTCACACACGACTTCCCTTGTTAAGTGTTCCCGCTTGGCCTCCCTTCAGGTGGATAACATCGATATCCAAAAATTTTGAACAATTTTTTATTTTGATGGACCATTACTACCAATCCTACAGGACCCCATTTGATGCCAGTGCTTATGACACTGACGGGTCATCCTGCATGGTTATCAGTGATGATGATGATGATGATGATTATAATGATGATGGTGATGATAATGATGATGTTTCTCACAATACAGGTTGCTGCAGCACTGAGTAGTAATTCCACTAGGTGGAGTACAACCAGTCGTCTAAGCCTATTAATTAGCTTTATATTTATGTTGAACAAAAGCCCAAACGTTGATGAGCACGTTATGAAAACTTTTAGATTCACAGTATATATATATATATATATATATATATATATATATATATATATATATATATATATATATATATCTAGCTGACCTTTTCAAAACCAGGCTCATGAAAATTTGAGGGGTTTTAGAACTTTCTTTATCAATACCTCGGTTTATCAAAAGGGAGACTTGCATTTAGGCCCGTTATGAGCCTACAGTCTCTGTCAAAGGGAAGACGAAGAGTACATGTTATTTGTCTTTCAATTAGACATGAAATTGACGTGACCTCAGACATGAGAATTTTGGTGCGTTAGTCGGCCAAATCTCTCTAGAATACGCTCTTTCTGACGGCAAAGTTAGCTTTGGAATTAGTGGCATCGATTTAGCCGAAGTCTAGCAGCGTTTTCAACCGAGCGTTCGTCATTACTACGAAGAATCACAGCTAATTATTGTCGAATTTTATTTGTGTAAATTATCGCTCGATTTTGTGATCACTTCTGACACCGGAAACCAGTCATTATGACACTTTCAGACTATCAAATCACTAGCTCCAATCACTAGCTTAAGATCGAAGTTGCGAGGGCGGAAACTAGTCAAAAAAAATATTCAAACTTACGCTTTTTGCAGACAAATTCCCAGCCATGCCTTTGAGGTCCCGGATGTTTACTGTCCGTGTTAGCGAGGAGCTGTTGACGACCATCTAGCCACAGCATTTTTACTAAGTCTTTAGCATGCTCCAAATTCTACACCAGTTTCTCTCCCTGAGCCTTGAAATGATCACCGACACCTACTTTCTGAGGCTAAAGACTTGTTACCTCTCAAAGCAGAGCTCTCAATATCCCTGCATTTTTCCAGCAGTGCCGCCCGGGTAAACAAAGTACTCGTTTAGCAAATAACTGCACAGCAGGATATTAGACGAGGCAGACACTGCACCTCGCAAGACTTTCCCCCTCACTGGACTTAATGATGTCCTAAGGAATACTCTGCTCTAGGAGGCCAACGGAAAATCAAACTCTAACGACGCCATTGCGAGCTAACTGACCGCGCGAAGACTTCAAATGCACGTTTCTTTCTTTGAGAGAGAGTGGAAACTAACTGACAAATAAAACTGGAGGGGAGGGGGGGGGGGGGGAGGAGTGGGGATAAGACCTTAATGCAAAGTTGAAGTCAGGGACAGTTTCTTTCTCTTCTTCTAGTTACTAAGGTAGCTAGCATGCCCCCCGCCC
>JAEMWC010000109.1:975000-990000 GCA_016490735.1 Pachyseris speciosa
CGATGGAACCATTTACAAAGGAATAGTGCCCCAGTGTACGGCGACAAATGCTCAACCTTGTCCATGAGTCACACCTGGGTATAATCAAATGCAAACAACGTCGTCGTGAAGTGTTATATTGGCCAGCTATGAACCCCGACATTGAAGAAACTGTTAAGAACTGTACCAAGTGTGCCAGCTTTCAAAGAAAACAACCCTCCGAGCCGCTAATACCAACAGAAACTCCCGGGTTACCCTTCATTATGGTGGGGACAGACCTCTTCGAGTTTGAGTCCAAAACCTATTTGCTGACAGTCGACTACTACTCGAAGTTTATTGAAGTGGACAGGCTACAGGACCTGGGAAGTAAAGCAACCATAGAAGTACTGAAGACGCAATTCAGCAGACATGGCATATCTGAAGTGATCCGCAGTGATGGGGGTCCGCAGTTCGCTTCTAAGGATTTTGCAAGATTCTGCAAAGAATAAGGCATTGCCCACAAGACTTCGAGCCCCCACCTTCCTAGTGCCAATGGTGATGTCGAAAGAGCAGTGCAGGCAGTAAAGCATCTCTGGAGGAAAGCCGCTGATGAGTAACTTGCCCTCCTAGATTACAGGGCAACCCCACTGGAAGGAGTCAACCTGTCACCAGAACAGCTACTGATGGGCAGACACCCGAGAAACAAACTCCCCTCTCCTCGTGAGTTACTCACACCCACAACATACAACCGCCAAGACGTCATGCAACGTCTGAACCAGCAGAAAGCAAATCAGAAATTCTACCATGACAGCAAATCTGCAAGTGATCTTCCGCCCCTGCGCCCAGGTGACCAAGTGAGAATGGCACCCAGCCCAGGATCCAAACTGTGGAACCCTGCCATCGTTGTCAAACGACACATCAGCCCACTCTCTTACATTGTGCAGTCAGGTGGGCACGAGTACCGCCGCAACCGGAGACACTTGCGCCGATCAACCGAAGCTGCCAATACTACTGAACACTGCTCAGACCTCGCAGCAGATGACAGTACACCCCATTTCAACAACGCTATGTCTTCTTCACCGCCCACGGAACTCTACGACCGTCCATCAAGTCAACAACAGGAACCTGACACAACCTCCAGTGCTGAAACCTCCCAGCCAGACGAGCCGTACACAAGCAGGAGTGGTCGCGCAGTTCGCTGCCCTCAAAGACTTGACTTATAGAGTCACAAACTGACATTTGTACAAATATGTGTACAGTGCTTTGCAGTTTTAAGAACATTGTCCTCTCTGCCATTATGTTGAATCTCTTATTATTATTATTATTATTATTATTATTTATTATTATTATTATTATTATGACTTATAATCCTTGGCTTGCTTGTTTAGTCTCTGAAGCACCGGGTCCAACCCATAGGCCTTAGGTACCAAAGAGTTCACTTGATTGACAGGACCCTTCTGAGGATGCGAGCTGTACCCAGAAGAGGAATTTTTGGGAGCTCATCAATGCTGACTGTGCCTGGGATTTTGTCAACGTACTTTTTCAGTCCCTTCTTAATGACCCCCAAGTGCACCAATGACAACTGGTATCGTCTCTGTTCCCATTTTCCACATTCTGGCGATCTCAATTTCTAAGTCTTTATACTTAGAGAGTTTCTCGACTACCTTAACTGATGTATTTCTGTCTGATGGGACTGCCATATCTAAAATCTGACATTTCTGATTCGTGTGATCTCTGATTATGATATCTGGTTTATTAGCCGCTATTTCTCTGTCAGTATGAATTGGCATACTCCACAGAATCGTTGCTTGCTCGTTCTCTACAACAGTATCCGGTTTGTGGTCGTACCACTTGTCAGTTGTCTTGATATCATAGTTCTGGCACACCTTCCAATGGATGTATGATGCTGCGTTATCATGCCTCTGAATGTATTCAGTTTTGGCAAGTTCTGGGCAGCCAGATATGACGTGATCGATAGATTCATCAAACTTGCCACACATCCGGCTACATAATGGGTTAGTACCATCTTTAATGATATTGCTGTGTTACAACCTTGTTGCCAGGCTTTGGTCCTGTGCGGCAATAATCAGCCCCTCAGTCTCCGCTTTTAATCCACTGCTCATTAGCCACTGGTTAGTTCTGTGAAGGTCCACATCTGCATCTTTCATTCTTTTGGGGTGTTTCCCATGGAGTGCCTTGCCTTCCCACAGTTTAGACAGATGTTCTTGAGCTTGTTGTCGGGCTTTCTGCTTTGTTCTTTTTGCATGATGTGTGGCGAATTCGTCTGCTTCTCTAGGTAATTCAGATAAGTCAAACTCCCTAGAAAACTTTTGTGCCTCTTTCTGAGCAGAGTAAATCTTCTTTTTGGCATCGTGCTTTGCACCAGTCCAAGCAAGGGGTCATCGGAGCTTTTCAGGAATGTGCTAAGACCAATCTTGTAGCTCGTTTCCAACTGCATAAGACCTCTTCCTCCAAACATCCTAGCAACATAGAGTCTATCTACATCCGACTTTGGGTGGTGCATTTTATGCATGGTGAGAAATTTTCTAGTCTTTGTGTCAAGCTTTTTTAGCTCGCTTACTTTCCAATTTACAATGTTGAAACTGTATGCAACCACTGGAATTGCCAAGGTGTTAATGGCTGTTACTTTATTGGCAGAATTTAGCTGGCTATTAAGGATCAGTCTTGTCCTTCTGTAGTATTCCTTTCTTACCTTCTCTTTCATGGTGGCATGCTGGATCCCATCACCTTCATTTACACCGAGGTACTTGTAGGCGCCCTCTTGCTCTAGGTCTCTTATGCACGTATCAGCGTCAAGCTCTATGTTTGTTGTCTCCGTCAGCCTAACCCGTTTAAAGGTAGCCTTGGCGCACGTATTCAGTCCAAATTCCATTTGGATGTCATCAATAAATGTCTTAACGATCTTAAGAAGACCAGTTTGATGTTCGTCATCTCTTGCGTATGTTTTCAAATCATCCATGTAAAAGAGGTGGGTAACTTTTTGGCCATAGAGTTCATACCCGTAACTGCTCTCATTAAGAAGTGAGCTCAGGGGGGCCAGTGCAAGGTAAAATAGAAGTGGGGACAAAGAGTCTCCTTGAAAGATGCCTCTGTTAATGCTTAATAATCTTGAAGTTAAAGACCCATTAGCTTGGCTAAGATGAAGTGTTGTTTTCCAGTTCTTCATACACTCCTTCATAAAATTGATAGCAACAGGGCAGATCTTATACAGTTCAAGGTACTAGATTATCCATGAGTGTGGTACACTGTCAAATGCCTTTTTATAGTCAATCCATGCAGTTGTTAAATTCTTCCTCCTCGATTTACAGTCCTCAATAACCATCTTGTTAATGAGGAGCTGTTCTTTACAACCATAACTTCCACGTTTGCACCCTTTTTGCTTTGTTGGTAAAGTTTGATTTTCATGAAGGAATCTGTAAGTTCGTTCAGTGATGACGGATGTGAGGATTTTATACATGGTTGGAAGACAGGTAATAGGCCTGTAATTCTTTGGATCTTTCGTGTCCTCCGCCTTTGGCAATAGGTAAGTGATCCCTTCAGTAAGCCAAGTAGGCATTTCTTCATATTTCTTCATTTTCTTTATTATTATTATTATTATTATTATTATTATTATTATTATTATTATTATTATTATTATTATTAACTTGAGAAAATTGTACACTTGTTGAGTTCCGCGTTATTGATTCTAGGACATTACATTATTGACTCTAGAACATTTAGAGTCTGCCTTAGCCAGGCTTTGTTTCGTTTGTTTCATATATGAGAAGAGAGATGTAACATATGCGGTTGATACCGGCCAGCGGTATATACTTTGTAGCGCATGCTCACCGGACTCATGCAATAAACAACATGGCTTCTGTATGCTACGATAGATAGGACTTAAAACTGTTTAAAGAAGGTGCATGCATGATGTTCGATGGAATACCATTCCAGTCTGTTATGTAGCGATTAAAAAAAGAAAAGCTGAAGGCCATATATATATTTAGCCAGGCCAAGCCTAGAATCGGAGCTGCACACTCTCACCGAGCAACTTCGCATGGCTTTATTTGGGCCAGTTTAATTTGTGTCCAAAACAATTGAGCAGCAGCAGGGAAAACGAAGAGTTTTCGATAGCAAACGTTTGCAAAAAAAAAGACAGACATATTACATTCTTGAGTCCTAACTACTTACAGATGAAAGCGTAAAGGAATTCAAAGCGGATCAAAATAAACACTACAAGCGAACAAAGTACGATGCGAGTGTTTCCTCGAAGAAGAAGGTGGAGAAATTAAACAAGACTAGCTAGTAATAAAAATAGCTTGTACTGATTAAGTTAAAAAAATCGGTATTTATTTTGACGTATTACCCCTAGAAAAGAAAATAAAGGGTAGAAACTGATCGTTTACAGCAGTCAACAAGAATTGACCGCGGTTCAGAAACAACAGAACAACAAACATATTACAAGAAAACAAAGCACAATACGAATAATATTTCTTCGAAGATTCTTGGAGAAGGTGGAGAAATTAGACAAGGAAATTGCTTAGCAATTTTGACCTAAATGTCCGTAGAATAGACAAAAAAGACGTCCGCACCTGATCCTTTAGAGCAGTCAACAGGAATCACTGAGGCAGCAATCACTCGGAACGCGACAGAGCTGAATAATAGAGCCATTTCCCACAAACTCTTTCCTTGGCTGACAAAACACTAAAGTGTTTTGATAGTTTTACTGTTACTTCCCATGTCTTCCGAAGAACCTTACTTCTTTAATTAATGATTCTCAGTGGCAAAACATCATCCAGTTAACGAACAAAGCGCTTGCCAAACCACACGAGCATTTCTCTCGCAGACCCGTCCACTATAAAATTTATCAAAGCAAGCCAGCCAGTCAACCCGTTTCGCTGTTTTTAACATCCAAATGCTGATTCTTACCGGTTCAAACAAATTAAGACGACATGTTTATAGACGGCGAAACTTAATTGTTGTTTACAGGCCGCTTTTGACGAAGAACTCTAAATTTTTTTTCAAATGACGAGTGAAGCGCGCTGGTTTTTGACATTTTTGACAGCATTTTGACAACTTTATGTCAGATTTTGAGACGTGCACATGCATTTGATCGGCTTTTTTGTTTTACTCGAGCTTCAGTTTCCGCCTTTAATCCTTAATTTTACAAGGACTCATTGCGATTGTGTGTTAATAAAATAAGGGTAAAAGTTGAGGCACCAAGGTCGAAAAACACTCAGCCAAGCCGAGTGAAAACACTCGTTCGCTTACAAAGAAAAACAATGTAACAAAACACACAAACAATTCAACTACTTCTTTGCGTCCAAAACGAGTACAGATGAATGTTATTTATGCCCATTCGAGAGAGAAATACAAGTTTCATTCCTGAACAAACAACGATTAAACCTAGTGGTAAGCTTCTATTTATTTAATTTACCTCACTGTCCTGCGCTGTGTTGTAGAGGTTTCTACCACTTGAAAATAAGTAAGCTTCAGTAAAGTAAAAACAAGCATCCGCAAAAATAGCAAACAGCACAGCGTTTGAGCTAGTCGTTCCTCCCATTTATACCAGGGAACTGTTAAGTGACCTTTCTTGGTGAGATGCCGCAGTAAAGTGAAAGCCCTTGAAGCGTTAAATTATACTGTTTTCAACCGCACAATCGATCCAAGTTTGAAGCTTTTCCTCAGAAAAATCTTTCGCTATTCCTTTCACCACTTGAAAATTCACCTTCCGGGGTATCTTTTGACAAGTTCTTGATTTTTATGCTTTTTACGCGAATTTAAAGACAAATTCCGATCGAAGAAGATGAAGTTGTTTTGCTCAAAATGAAGAAACCAACTGAAAGTGAAATTACGAGCCTCAGAAAGTGCGCGAAAAATTAAGCCTCGATTTGGTTTGAGTGTCCCACACCTGGCTTGAGCCTGCGATCAAATCGAAAGCAAGTACCTGGTCAGCGGTCAACTTAAAAAAAAAAACAGCTGACCTCGATGAGATCTTAACTTGACCCGCGATATGGTCACCTGACACTGGTCAGCGGATACCTTGTTTTGACAGGTGTCAATTGGCTATAAGATGGATGTCCAGTATTAAAGACGCACGCTGTAAACTAGCTGGTCAGCTGCGCCAAGTGGAGTATGGCCGCCATGTTGGATTATTATGATTGTTATTAGGATATTATTAATTATTGGGCAACTCTGCCGTAGTCTTCGTGCACGCCCACGGGCAATACCGCTAGCCGTTTTTACCATGAGAAAAGCAGTTGACGGGTTATTCTAGGTATGGAGCTCCGTTACTATAGCAACAACATAACGGCTGCAAAAAGACTGTAAATGATACTGATAACTCATATAAAAAAACGTGACCGGTGACCCCATTTGTTTTACTACCGGGACAAAAATAAGCATGATAAGACGTAACTTTATGCAAAGTTCAGAAAAAAATCGTAGGGGTGGATTTTGACAACATTTAAAGGTGGCTCTCAATCAGCTGTTACGATTGTTGTTTTTTTAGTAACAAAATAGAGTACTAAAGTGATGACGTCAAAAAAACTAAGTTTGTGAAATTATGTGATTTGTTCTGATATTCAGAAAGAGCACGATCAAAAAGACCTACTTGCCAAAAGTCAGCATTTTCTTACAGTTTGAGAGCGAGATATTAGCACCGTTATGTTCTGCTGACACCATACAAATCCTTCTCAGTTTTACTCAGTTCCTAATGTTAAGAAGCGAGTCAAATTTGGAAGGATTTGTGTGGAGTCAGCAGAGCATAACGGTGCTAATATCTCAGAGCCAAATTGCCTTTAAATGCTGATTCTTGGCAACTTAGTATCTTTCATAGTTCTCTTTCTGAAAATCTCAACAAATCCCATAATTTCAAAAATTATGATATTTGTGACGTCACACTTTAGCACTCTGTGTTGGATCTCGACTTGGTAAATAACTTACTGTTCAAAATAAAAAAGGTGGGGGAGGGGGGGGGGGGGAGGGGTCACCGAGCTCGTTTTTCAGTTATTATGACTTAAGGCTAAGGGTAGGGGTGTTTCTAACACGTTATACTGTTGCTATGGGAACATTATGTTAAGAAAATCACAATAGCCTGTTCACCAATAATTGGGAAATGTTTTATGCCACAATCGTGGACAACTGGTAGTGGTAGTATCTATCCATCAAAGTATGCGTGCTGGAAATTGTTGGAACTGACAGGTCATAGGCCAAACATGCATGCAAGAAGAAAAGATGTAGTCTAGTCGGAAGGTAGGGTTCCCATGCACCCCTATGATGTATTTTTTTAACTTACATTTTCGTAATCCTCAAGATGCACTGAATAGGAATTTCAATGTTCCCATCCCATAATAGGTTACCTAAGCCTCGTTTTGGTGCCCTTCGTGGCGGCCATCTTGGCGGCCATCTTGGATTTTCAACGAAAGTCTATTATGGGCAATAAGCTTAAATATAAACATCAAGAGATGCAAAAACGCCTCATTTAAGTATCCTTTTGATTAAAGGAATGAATTTAAGTAATGGTTCGCGTAAAAACTATAGAAATACCGGCAACGCAGCGGGAACTCATCCGGTGGATGTTTCCAATTAACTAATTAAAATACGGCTTCGTGATTGGCTGAAAAACTAAAATATCGAAAAAATGGCAGTAAAATATTCAAAAACCCCATTTTTCTGTTCCATATTTGGAATATAGCTATTGTTCTACATGTCTTGTTCATTTCAAGACAAACGTACGTGGGGAACCATAGTAACGAGCAGTTCCGTAAGATTCCGCCATCTTGGATTGTTGTCATTAGCCGACAGAAGTTGTCAATATATGTCTTGTTTTTCGGGTGATTTCGCTTCTTTTTCAAGAATCTATATATCCTTGATGTATTATGTCTTTCGTGGCTGTTTGTTGCTGTCCTTTCCATTCCGAGTGGGGATTCGGTGATCCACACGGGTCAACGATCAAATTGAAGGCCGCAAACAAAATCCATACCAGCTTCTGCGGCATAAACAAAGACAAGAAGCATAACGATCGTAAGAGGAAAATCTGTGTTGCTTGCGCTAGCAGAATTGAAAATGAAGGACCAAGTGAAAAAAGACTTCAAGTGGAGGTAAGCCGATCTAGATTATGTTTGGTGTACTAGGATTTTGTCCAGAGACATCGCAAAGATCTCTTCTGTTGCCTCATGTTCACACGTTTATCTCCCGGGAGTTATCTTGTGATCTGCCCGCTATTCAACTTTCTGTTTTGTTTTTAAAAAAAAACGTTCGGATTTTTATAGCGCTTGTAAAGATAAGGCTCTCTGAAATTATTTTTTTCGGTTAAAACTTTGAGATCTGTGACGTTTCCGCCATTCCTTTAGGGATTACATGCAGCTTTCTTGCACATGTATAAAAAATTACATTTTACACGGTAGCGTGTAGAAAGAGATTATTACGACTGGAAGGCCACACATCTAGTTTACGTTTCCCCAGATAATAAGGAATTTTTATGGTTGTGGAAGGATTTTGTTGGATATCTGCACTGCATTTGTCATGATAACTGAAAATGTCAAGTTTCGAATTTTATCATTACCTATGTACATGGCCACAGTTTTTCAGTTCTTCAGTTCTTTATTTTTCTAATAAATATTATTTTCAAGTTGGACATGCCCACAGGGCAGGGCTAGCTGGAATTGGCATCAATGAAAATTATACTTTTCAGAAGGATGATTGACCTTTTATTCGGTTTTTTTGCTTGTGCAACAGGACAGCAATACTGAGGAGTTGGAAGAAACATGTACAGACACTGGCCCCTTGACAAGCCCAGAGATCCCCACCAAGACCTTTGAGCCATGTTTCAATTCTGTTGCTGTCCAAATACCTGAGCTTCCCATGATGCCCTATGCTTCTTTGCAAGATCGTAGGCAGCGCTTCTATAGACAGCAGATAACTGATATGTTCAGTGATGCTGTCTCTAAGATTGCTGGTCCCTCAAAGGAAGAAATGATGTCATTTTTACGTGACATTTTCCATTCAGCCACATGGAAGTCGAAGTTTGGTGATCTGAATGATTATGGCTTTCGCACAGATGACAAGATCCTAGACGCTTTGGTGAGAGATTACAATCTTACCAAAGATAAAGAGTCGTCCAAGCAAATGAGGCAAAAGAAAAACACTCTGAAAGAAAAGATAAAAATTGGAGACTCACTGAAAAGCAGCAGCATCACAACTGGCCAATCAGGTTCCATGAAGAGCAGAGTAGAAGCAGCACAAGCCATGACCAGAGTACTGACTAAGTAATGACTTTTCCTAATGTGTATTTGCAAGAGAAGTTTGGATGTTCATCGAACACGATTACAGCAGCAAAAGTTCATGCAATTTTATTTGGCCGTGGAGGTGTTCCACCAGACAATTTAAAGTTTACACGTCAGCGAGTGAGCCATGAGGTGTTAGAAAGCCTGACGGATTTTTTGCATCGAAGTGACATATCGAGACCATCATCCTGCAGAAGTGTACTTGTAGATGACACCGAGACTGCAGTCCATTACTGGCTTGACACTGTGAAGGCCACCATTGATCAGTACCTCTTGGAGTTCCCTGACGGAGTGAAACGTACCTACATTTACACTCACCTACCAGTTAACTTTCGTACCAACACCATGCTTGCTGGGCTGTGCAACATATGCGACGAGTATGGACATGGAACCTTTGATTCCATGAAGCAACTTGTGCAGCAGGTAGCAAGCAAAAGTGACAAGATTGTTGCATCAGAAGTATTGAAGCAGCTAACGACACTTTTCCAATACTTCAAAAACAAGTTCAGAAAAGAAGCAAATGTACACTCTAGTGGCATGGAACTTTGTTTATCTTATGCATTTGGGAGCTGTACCAAAGATCATCCACACACCAGTGCTGAGCTTGATTCATTTTACTCTACAATTCATTTGATTGAAGAAGGTATCCAAGATGTGCCAACACCCGCTGAAAAAGCTGCCATCTCTAAGCAACTGGATGAATCACTGGCTAATTTTAAAGTTTATCTGGGACACCTTTTGCGCACAAAGCATCAGGCCAGCTATTACCAGTTTGTTCTTTCTAACCTAAAACCTGGCGAACTTGTAGTCATTATTGACTATAAAATGAAATTGGAATTGGGAAAATACAGCCGGGAAACACAGGGAATTAACTTAGCTCAAAGCCATTGAATTTTTCTTCGTGGGTAGTGGTTGTCAATTTTTACTCCCCAAACCAAATTTCTACTACTCCTGCACTAGTGGACTACCGCTAAGGTCGAGCATTTTCTTTGTTATTTATATTGCAATGTAACAATGTGTATAATTTACATGTGAATGTAGGTAAAAAGGAATGCGATAATGAAAACTTGATGATGTATGCTACCAGCAACTCAAGGAGTTAAAATGTACAACTTGTATTCACAGCTTCTAAATACACAGTAAGGACGTGAAGGTCTCTTAAAGCACTAAATTATAGACCTAAAGAACTGAACCAAATTTATTACTTTTGAAAGATGAGACCGAATATTCAAAAGTGTCGTTGTGAGCGGAGTTGTGCTTTGTTATATTTTTTGTTCTTGCTCAAGTGGCTTTTTTATGTTGTGCACAGTGGAGGCTTTACTGTTATACATGTACAACTCAGGTGTGAATTGGGACGGGTCCAATTTTCTAGTGACGATACTTCATTGGTGGGTATTTCCTAATTAGAACAGGAAAAATAAACTTGGAAATTCTTAATGTAACCAATGATTCCTTTGTTTGCAGATAATGGCCCTCATTATCACAATACTGTAGTTCTTGTGTACCTGGCTGGAGTCTCTGCATCTTTTAATTTGCAGTTGATTGAATATAACAACTTTGAGGCGGGGGAAGGGAAATCGGCACTGGATACCCACTTCGCCCATGTGAGCCATAAAATCACTAGGTGGGTACGCGTGGGAAATGATCTGGAGACTGGAGAACAACTGGCTGAGCTTGTCAAGGTACAAAGTGTCACTGCTTTAAATCTTGCTATTTTCTTATCTTTGTAATTTAAGGACCAAAATGAAGTGACTTGAAACCAATATATACAACAGTATAGTTGTATTTCTCATTGTTTTTAGATAACAATAACTTTATGATGTTTAGCAATTTTCTTGAATCTTTGTCTCAGAGGTACAGATTTTTTGGCAACACCAGTTTAATCTGTACTTCCTTTCAGCACAATTTCTCTTAATTTTCTACAGTCATTTTTAAGAGACCATGTAGTCCTTGTTAACATAACTTCAAGACATTGCTACAGTGCTACTGGGTGTTTTGTTCTTGAAACTTTTTTTTACTGTCTTTTAATTATTCTTTGTTTGTATTGACAGAGTCTGAAGAATGTCAAGTGTCTAAAGCTGGTTATCGACAGGACAAAAGCGCCAAAGAAAGTTGGAAGTCTAAAGGACATTTCACTGTTTGGAAGCTTTGAATTTCCTACAAATGGGATCTTTGCTGGGGGACTGGTTTGCAGGTCACTTGCTGGCTTGGGGAGAACACTCTCAAAGACAAGAAGTCAAATGGAGAAGCTTTCCTCTTCTCCGTTTCCCATTGCTGGAAGGACAGGAGCAAGGACAGAATACATGGAGCTGAGCACAGAAGAGAATACCAGCAGAAGTGTTCAGAGTGCCTCTGGTCCCTACAGTGTGAAGTTTATACAGCATGCTGATCATCAAAGCACTCCAGTTCAGTCTACCCTGGTCATCCCTTCTGATGCTGCATTGTCCCAGCAGCCAGACACAGGATTTGCTTTGAAGCAGACAAGTGCAAAGCGAGTTCTGTTCAGCCTGGACCAGAAGCAAATCATGATTGCTTTTTATGAGAGGCAAGCATCTACTGGTGTCAGGGCCGAGCCAAGAGATGTTATCGTAGAAATGCAAAGGAGGGGCTTGACTCCTTTGACTGAGGCCCAGATAAAATCCTGGTGGAGCACATACCATCAAAAGAAGAAAAGGCAAATGCAGAACCTTCTTGAAGAGGCACAGCAACTTAGACAGTTGTTTCATCTAAACACTCCACCACCACCAGTGCCATCAGCTTCTGTTCAAGTTACTTCATGTGTGTCGACAGCAACCACTGCTACTCGTGGTTCATTCAGTGTTCCCATGGCTATGTGTACATCAACTACTCCACATGTTTCTACAACAACCACAGCTGTTCAAGGTCCACTCACTGTTCCCACAGGTTTGTGCACAACAACTGCTTCACATGTTTCTACAGCAACCACAGCTGTTCAAGGTCTACTCACTGTTCCCACAGCTATGAGCACAACAACTGCTCCATTTGTTTCTACAGCAACCACAGCTGTTCAAGGTCCACTTACTGTTCCCACAGCTATGAGCACAACAACTGCTCCATGTGTTTCTACAGCAACCACCGCCACTCAAGGTTCACTCAATGTTCCCACAGCTATGTCTACGTCAAATTTTCCATGTGTTACAACAGCAACCACTGTCGCTCAAGGTTCACTCATTGTTCCCACAGCTATGTCTACACCAACTGTTCCATGTGGTTCTACAGCAGCAACTGTCACTCAAGGTTCCCTTGGTGTTCCTGTGGTTTTGTCTGGTGTCCCATCCTCTACTGCAAGAACATCTGCTCAACCAGCCCCAACTTTCAGGATCTCAAATGGTGTTCTTGAATGTTCTTTTCCACCTGAATTTAGTCAATCTAGTATTGATGGACGCAATGGCAGTAATGCATGCACATTCATTGCTTTGTGCTTTGGCAAATTATTCACTGAGCAGAAACTACCTTTGCCTGTGAACTCAACTTTGAACAGCTGGATTGCTGCACTTCATTATGCTATAGTTAAAGGTAATGACACTCATGATGCGTTATTTGACAATGATGCCATTAACCTCTCTGTGCAAGATGCTGTGGAAATGGCAGGAGATGAATTCAGTGTCAAAGCCCTTGGACAACAATTTGACTTTTTAGGGGCAAGCTTACCCGAAGATTTGACAGAATACATTCAGGGACTTGCTCTAAGAAAAGAGAGGCAGTGCATTGGAATTGTCACTCCTGGGAGAACAATGCTGCTTGTTATAGATGAGCATCAGGCAGTTGGACTTGTTGATAGTCATCAACACGGAGGCAAGGTTGGAGCAATCATTGCCAGTGTGCCACAAACTGGTGAGAGGCAATTAATTGCATGGTTTATTGCCACGATGAAAGAATTTTGGCACTGGAACTTAAATAGGTGCTCACTTACAGAGATTCATTATTAGTTAGTAGTTTTTAGATTTGCTATTTTCTGGGGCGCTTACCATTTACACGTTCCATCCGGGTGGAAATTTAGGTGTATATCTTCAGTGCTGCGGCTTGTCCAAATGCAAAATGAACAAATCACAAAATGTACTAGTGTCAACTGGAAAGCTCAAAAAGAAAAGAAAACGTGCGTTGATTAAGCTGATGGCCTATAATTTCTGAAAAGTTCCAAATGGAATGGTACAGTGTATCTACCATTTTGTTTTCCAACCAGAATTTCCCGGTATTCCGTGTAAATGTAAAGGACCCCTGATATCCAATTTTATTGATCATAATGGAATGAGATTATCAAAATACAGTAGTTTTGCTCTTCCTAGTTTGACAGCATACAGCTGTAGCTTTTAACTTCTTTGTCCTGAATTAGTGAAGAGGACACATTTAACCCTTTGACCCCGTGGAGTGATCAGTGTATAAATTCGCCTTACATGTATAATAAAGTAGTAGACTGGTGATGAGAATTTATAAATTATCAACTAAGAGATGTTGTCTTTTATATACTTTTAGACCACATTCTCTGAAATAGCCTACAAAGAAATGTATTTTCTTCAGATAGGGGAATTGACTTTTAGACCGTGGAATTGAAAGGGTTAATGAAACTATTGCTGTAGCTGTGTTATTGGAGGGTCCCTCTTCATTAAAGTGCACATCACCGTTAGCCAGTTTTTAAAGAAAATAATGAGATTGAAACTGTGATTTTTAAAACACAATCGAAGTCAGGGTTTTCGAAGTTAAAACTGCACATGAAACAGACTGGCGTTAGTGACAGATGTGACGTCAACCCAGTAGCTCCATGACAAACAAACAACTAAAACTAAAAGCGATTCATTGTGAAATCCTGAGGTCTTCACGATCCTAGCTGAAAAATGTCTGAAAGTCAGTCTGACTGCGAGACAAGCGCTTAATCTTATGATGAGAGAGAATGACATGAGAATGAGATAGTTAGTTCCCAGTCTTTCGATTGGTCCTTTTTGAATTCAAAATGGCAGAAAATGAGCCGTTTTAAGGGACTTTGACCTCTGATAAAAAAAACAAAACACCGAAGGTCAGAATACGATTTGTTTCTTCACAAAATGTCTTTGGTAGACTTGAATTATCGGAATTTCTTGTCACTGGGTGGGTGATGGGCACTTTAAATTTTGGGGACTATTAATTTTATTGAATGTGCTTACATGTATTTTAAGAAATTGCCTGATTTGAGGAAATGTGGTAACTCTGTCAGTGAATTTTTAATTTTTCCTAAATTTTAGGTAACATCATAATATTCAAAACATGTGTTCTACTTTCAAAAGTACTTGTGATGTTGCCTCAGCTATGTTGGAGTTTAACTTTACTCTACTTCCACTCAAATTGTTGGAAAATATTGGATATAGTTTTACACGCCAGCATAGGGCCCTAAAGCATCATGTGCAGGGTTGTAACTCTTAGTTGATATTTATAATGGTTGTTGCACTGCATTTTTCATTAGCTCGCAAGAAATATTTTTTTTCAGAGTGGGGAGAATGAAAGGGGTTTAAGCTCAGGTGCAGTGATCATAGTCTTGTAAAAATGTGAATTGTTGGAGACTTTGTTTTATTCAAGACTGAAAAGGAACAGTCATGTATTTCTGGCTCGGTTATAATCTTTTATTATAAAAATAAGTCAATTCAATTACATCGCTAGATAAACTCCGAACCACTACGAATACACTTCAATCACGCTTTTTATTATTGCATTCCCTTCAACAAGGTTCCTCGCATTCAGAAATGAACAGAAACGAAATAGGGAC
>JAEMWC010000109.1:1000000-1067500 GCA_016490735.1 Pachyseris speciosa
CACTGCAAGCAGATACAGCTCAGTCAGAACAACGACTATCACTTTACTTTCTTCAAATAACGTGGAGAAAAGGCAAATCAAAACAGTCTCTGCGCCACAAGCATCGTAAGTTACTGTCACGGTCATCCGCTTGCATCATTTCAAGCACACGGTTAACCACGCTTCCTCCCCCGCTTATGTCACTTCATTCACAGCAATAAAAATACTGATTGCAACCAACAACTGCATTCAGGTCAATATCCAACTCCCCTTCAAACGACATATAAAACCTTCAGGAACGTCAGCTACAAACATCTTCCTAACTGCAAAAACGAGCTTCAGCATCTCTGTTAGCATGTGCTATCCAAATTAAAACGATGAAAACGTTCCGTTTTGTCCAATAGTGTTCATCTTATTCCACGAGCCGTTCTGTCATCCGGGCATTTTCCACGGAATCCGATGCTCGTTTGGCATGAGATACAATGAATTGTTTTACGCTTACCAGACTTGGAACTATACTTGTTCTTGTTACGATGTTTTTTTCCGGGAGAATTAAAATTACAGTGTAACCGACTCATACTTACTGTTTTCACGTTTACCCTTTCAAATACCGCACGCGTGAGTATGAAATAGTACCGTTGCCACTTAATATACCACGCGTTTCCTACAGTTGTGTCTCAGTCTTCAGAAAAAAAGTTAATAAATCACAGGAAGCTTAGCTCAGAAAATAGGCTCTCATTTATTTACAACGCAGACCAAACAACCCGATTCACACTGTAGCAAACCACTGGGAAGTGGCATTTTCTTTTCCAACTCAAGATCAGACAACCGTGGACAAAATTCCTTGGGACAGTCAAGCAAAACAGGTAATTTTCGATGATTTCACCATCAGTCCAAAGCAGTGTTGTCAGATATAAATGTCTGTTACAGGTCCCCCCTCCCCAACCCAATGCAACTTTTAAGGTCGGAAAAAATTGCGGGTACAGGTTTTCAGCAATGGATGTGGGCTAGGGCGAGGGCCTGGACACGTGTACTTTGAATCTCGCATGAATTGTTGTTTGGCGCGTGTGTAAAGAGTTTCAAGTGATAATATTCACCAAGAATTTCGTCCATGGTTGTAGGCCTGTCCCGTTTGGAGTAACTTTTTGCAGTTCTGGCAAGCTGAGCAACTTTTTCTTTTATGAGTTACTTTTGAACATAATATAGGTTTGCAGCACATACGAAGCACGAAAAAGTGAACAATGTGATATAAAACTTCAATTTATGCGAATTTGTTGATCTTATATCAACGTTTTCGGGCTGTAGCAGTCGACAAATACCCAAATATTACAGCTGATGCTCGGGAAATATGCTGTGTTATACAATCAGTTAATGGCACAGGAAAAAGCTTGTATCCAATTCAATGTCAATGTCCAATCTCACAGCACAGTACGAGCTTTCAAAGCTTCGCGCCTCTGTTTACCCTGTACAGGTGCAATCCGACAACTGCGTCACTGGAAGAGTTGAGAAATTTTCCTTTTCTCGGCCAATGATGACGCTACAATAGCTAATGTGGCGCTATAACTTCCTTTGCATCTTGCTGTAGCTGATGGCGTCACAGTCACATGTGAGGATGACAGGCTGACTTGGTGGGCAAATCACAAAGCCACCCTCCCGCACTGGTCTTTGCTCGTTTCAACACTCCTGTTGATTAGGCCGAGCTCTGCATCGTTAGAAAGAGTTTTAAGTCTTCTGCCCAATGAATTTGGCTTACAGAAAGAGCCTGCCCTTGGAGATTATCTTGAAGCGTTTGTCATGCTTCGATGTACTAAATGCAACGAGGGTTTAAGGCCCGGTTTAAACGTCGAACTTCACATGTGCCGAATCTAATGCAAATGAGCGAAAACAATAGATTTTTCTCATTTGCATTAGATTCGGCACATGTGAAGTTCGACGTTTAAACCGGGCCTAACAATCTGATTTTGTTTTATGATTTAGACTATGAGAAAGTAGAGTCAGCAGAACATTACTGAATGCATGAGAACATTACAGAATGCAATCGGTAGAGTTTTACTCAAGTTCTCGTTTAGCAGGAAGTCAAATGAACCATGTTTTGTTTCTTTAAGTTTCCGAGAAAGTCTTTTAAGCTACGTTTGAAGCTATTTTTTCTTGAGCGTTATTAGCAGTTTTTGAGAAGGACGAAAAATAGAGTTTTCAATAAAGGTTTCTTTAAAAACATATTATTTATATCGAGAAATTTTTAGGTAGCAACTTTTGAAATATAGGTAACGACGTTTTGGATTTTTGGAATCTTTCAGCAACGTTTTTGTACTCCAGTGAGCCATTTTAAAGCGAGTTCAATTGGGAGAGGCCTAGTTTAGCCACCCTCGAGGAAATTGTGTTTCCGCTGCCATCACTTTCACACCCGATTCTCCTGTACCGATTTTTCCCAATCCGAGTCTTCAGTTGTTCACCAGCAAACATCTTTACGCTCTTCAAACAAGGTAACGTACTTCATACTATTGTAAAATGGCTCTATATGATATCAGAGGATATCTAGTAGTAAGTGGGCTCCCATGATCTGGCATGGTTTGTCTGTACGGGCTTGCTCTGTTTGGATGCCTCGTGGCTAGAATCACACTGATGACACGCTAGCTTATGGCATTATCAAGAAGGCTGAGTAACCTCAGTGTCTATCTTTAGTTTGGCAGGGATTCTGTTCTAATGTAGCCTTCGTAGCAGGTTCTGGGGAAATATGCAAGCGCTTGCGAAACGCAGTACAGACTGTGGCTTGAAATGACAAACGAGAGTGTAGAATGTAGTTTGAACTCCTGCAAATCTTACGGCAGGTATCCATCAAAAAGGCCGCACGGTCGGGAAGATGGCACAAAATTGAATGTCAATCGAATTTTCAGGGCAATATTACTTTGCGTTCAACGTGAAGAGAACATGTCATCGGGCCTTACGGATGTGGCGAATTTTTGCATTGCTTTATGTAAACTAATCAGTCCGGGATGGTTATCAAATTTGATAACCATCTTATGTCATAACATGGCGACTATTTTGGAAATCGAACTTTTTCGTATCCTGTTCGTGTTGTTCGTCTATTATTCGGTATTGCTGGCCTTATGTACCTATAATTATATTGGGAATTGATGAGAAGAGTCCTTCGAGTGTACAAAAGATGGTGGATGGCGGATTGAAAATTGGCAATTTAGAAGATTAACCCTTCTTGGGAAAATAACAGTCAATAAGAGCCTGCTTGCCACGCATATACATTACGTCCCCTATACCCACATCAAATGAACACCTAAAGGAAATAAATTATCTTATGTATACATTTCTTTGGGATGGTAGAGGTGATAAAATACAAAAGGTTGAAATTATTAACGATGATTTGAAGGGAGGACTTAGAATGTCAGATATACGAAATTTCATAAAGCTTTGAAGGCAAAATGGATTCAAAAGTATCTGGATCCAGACAACAAAGGGAAATGGAAACTGATGTCTTTTTAGGAAAACATGATGGTAAGCTACTCTTCTCAGGTAATTTAAAGTTAGAAGATGTTGCTTCTTTGGGGATAGAGGACCCTTTTACCAAAGAACTCATCGAAGTGTGGTCTCTCCTTAACTTTAGACCTAAACAACAACAATTTCCCAATTTCTCCTCAACACAAATCTGGTACAACTTCTCTTATACGCATTGCGGAAAATAGACCCCTCTTTTATAGGGACTAGTGGTTGGCAACCTCCTCGATGAAGACCAGCACTTTTTACCTTACAATATTTTTAAGGAAAAGTACCTTGTGAAAGTTAAAGTGCACCTAACTCCAAAAAATTGTTTTCGCTTAAATAAATCTTTGCACCTGTACGAAACGTATTGCGCCGTTTTGAGCCTTTTAAAACCAAATATTGACTTTTTATAGGCTGCAAAAGTTACGAAATTTAGCCATCCTCTGTCCCACGACAGAGCTAGTAAGGGGCATGGGTCTATTCCTTACCTGACGTCACAAACCGATTTCCATCACATTAAGTCTTTGTAAACATGCATTCAAAGCAGTTTGTGACGTCATGTAAGGAATAGACCCATGCCCCTTACTAGCTCGGTCGTGGGACAGATGATTCGTAACTTTTACAGCCTATAAAAAGACAAGATTTGGTTTAAAAAGGCGCAAAAAGGCACAGTGTGTTTCGAACAGGTGTAAAGATCTATTTAAGCGAAAAAAATATTTTGGGGTTAGGTGCACTTTAACTTTCTTCAGAACTTTAGCGCAGTAAGCGAAATCTCCGATGCGAAACGAACCTGTGCTCACCCCTACACGCCATCCTCTGAAAATGACACAAAAAGTTTTCTAAACTGGGATTTAATAGAGCAGTATCCATTACTGAGAGAAATCTACAAGGATCCGCCTCTCATATCGTACAAAAGAGGGTGATCGTTCATAAATATCCTCGTACTCTTTATTTTTGTAGGGGGCCTAACTTCCTAGCTTCAAAATCTACCTCTGAGCGAGACGTTTTAATAAAATTTTCTGGCTAGCCTCTCTTTAGCAAATGTGCCGGATTTGCAGTTTACAATTTTCTCTGCCGATAATTTTTTTGGAACAGTATGTTCTGAGAAATCTTGGAACCTCTCCTTTTGTGAAGCTTTTTTTAACTTCCGGTGGGTGGGATAAACTGAAATGTGCATACTGGAACATCTCAGTAGGCTTGGAATGAGTACGCAAATCAAGGACTGCGTCTTTTTCGAATCTTTTGCCTTTATAGATGCTGGTATCCAGGAATGATGTTTTCCTTTCGGAGATTTCAGCCGTAAATTTAATCATGGGGTGATGTCATTTATTGTTTGCTTGTTCAATGAATGACTGCGTTATTTCGTCTCTGTTTATGACACGCATGGATGGCTCGCATGGCTCGGCATGGCTCGCTCGCTTGCATATTGTATTAATGTATTCTCGTTATTTTCTTTGTGACTATGGGCTCAGGTTTTATAAGCCTTTTGGTTTCTTGGCCTTATACCAGCCTACACGAATTATTGTATTCAATTATGTACACATGTATGCTTCAAGCATATACATGTGTACATAATTGCATGTGAGTTCAATGTAGGGTTTAATCTGTATTTATTTAATGTCTTATAAAGTTATAACACATTAAATAAATACAGATTAAACTCTGCATTGAACTCACATGCAATATCAATATCAATTTACTTTCTGTATATTTTTGCCAGAATGATAACTGGAAAGCCAAGAACAACATAAAGGATACCGGTACATGTAGATCAAAAGTGAAAAAAAATTCAGGCATGGCGGTGGAGCCTTTATTCCCTGTACAGTGAACAGTATATTTTTGAAGTGGAGAGAAGGCTCTCACTAATTATATCATGAATGGGAGAGGAAGGAGCGCCAGGCGCTGTAGTCTAGATTTTCCAACGTTTTACATGTTGCGAGAAGCTTGAATTATATTCAAAGCCAAACTAATTCACGCGGCTTGGCGCGGCAAATGAGCTAAAATTTCAGCCTTATTTATCCTCAGGGGCCAGGAGCCCGTTTCTCGAAGCTCCTGGTAATTACCGCGTCCGTTAAGTTGTTTTTTGTTCCATTCCATATGGGAGGAGAAAATTATACAGTACGTTTTCAGCTAAAGAAACAAAATGGACTTCATTAGAGGTCAGAACACACCCTACCTTTCTTGAGATTTTCATTTCAAAATATAGTTTCGGGCCCGATAAGTTACCGGGACTTTCGAGAAATGGGCCCCAGAACCGCTTTCTGGCGCACGATTTACAAGTAAAGTAGCAGTATTACAGAAACTATACTTTGTCAATATTTCTTTTATACAGATTGTTGGGCCCGTGGTAGCCGAGACAAGGGCTGAAAACCTGAGAGCTTCTCAGTCCGTCAAGAAAGCAAAACGCACACTGAGAGTGACTGAAAATGATTAAGATTGAGAATGATTAAAAAAAATGATTAAATAAAAACGCTTTGCTTGGTATTAAACGCCCCCTGTCTACTTTTCATTGCATGTCACTTTCATTGGAACGTATCAGAAGAATACGAAGAACTGGCACCCAGGGTAAATGAGAAACAAGAAATAATTCTGTATTCCAAATCTACTAAAGTCCGAATCTTTTCATTTCTATTTAACAATGTAATGTACGATTACAAATTCCACTAAACTCAGTCTGCTTTGGCCTTTGGACGCCATGATGATTTTAAAATTGTTGCGGCAACAACATGTCACGTGAACTAGAATCTGAGCAGCGATTGGCTATTTGTTTGTTTTGGTCTGGGTTATCAAATTTGAGATCGACGTGTAGGACGAAAGGAAAGCCACTCCCAGGTCTTCAATCTTCTGTAGAGAAGCAACACTGAAACTAGAAATCACCTCTACACTGCCATTATTTCCTAGGAAATCATACAAAATACACAAAGATAATAAATAAATAAATAAATAAATAAATAAATAAATAAATAATTACTTAATTATCCTCTCCCCATCGGGGCTGTTCAGGGATAATGATACAGATACAAACTGTGAGAAACAAATAATTCAAGTAAACATAACATGATAAGTATCCCAACTGGCCGGAGGCAAACCAGTTGGCTATTTACAAGGATGACCGAGGAGTTTAACCAGGGACTACCCAGAACAACACTAGCTAGCGGCCAGAGCTGGATTTGAACTGACCCGGCGCAACCGCATTGAAATCCAGCGCCCTAACCGCTCGACCATTCTGCCTCCAATCCACGTTGAGGGAGATATAACTTACTTCCCAATTTAAAGCTATAATTGATCATTTTTAGACCTCCTCTTTTTAGAAGTAAGGTTAATTTCCAGTTAAAAGTGCATGAATCGACATCAATTTCAAGTTTTTGGGTGGTGGCCTTAGGCGGTCTGTGAAGGAACTCTCTCAGTAGAATGAGTACTTTGTAATTTGCAGTCAAGATACACAATTCTTGACGACATGGTCGATCAATAGATTAGCTCGCGGCATCGCTGTTTGTATATCACGCAACGTGCTACGGAAACTGACTATCGCATAACTCTCTGTTTGACCGTTTGTTTGTGTTAATTTCATTGTTTCAATTTAATTTAACTATGGGCAGCATAAGCTGACATCCCCTGTTCCATGTTGTTTCATCAGCCAATAAGAAATAAAACATGACAGCGACAGGTGGTTTAAGAGATATTTTAAATAAGACGAAATAATTCAGGCTTCCCGTTCTGCGAGAACAAGAAGCTTCAACACTCAGCTTTAATTTTCTCTCTCCGTGTGGGTTAACAGCACATGATAATCTACGTATTTTAAGAGCAGCCTTTACTTACGATTAAGACCACGTGTTTCATTCTCCAAAAAAAAAGTTCAGGCTTGCCGCTGTTTGAACAAGGTAAGGTCTGTATTTTGTTGCCATTTTTGCAGGACTGGTTTCATACTAAAGAGATTTCAAAAGAGCCTCCATTTGTTTTTTGTTTTCATCTTTAGTTTGTGTGTTTTGTGCTCAGCGAAGAGGTTTTTGATCGTTTTAGACCGAACACTAGATGAAAATGTTTCAAAATGTCGTTGTTTATAGTGTTGACGGAGCCTAAAATAAATGCACAGAGCCGCAGGTGCGTATACACAGTTCAAATTAACTAAAAAATATACAGGCCGGCATGATCGTTTTTGCAATATACATGCTTTTCAAACAAGCTTTTCTGAACATTTGCCGGCGTCCGAGGCCACTGAAATGTTACTTCATTCCTTATGTCCCCGTGTTGCAAAGCGAAAAGGAGCAAAAAAAGAATTGGTGAGTTTCTTTAGGCTTGGTATCTTCGTCTTCTTTGTATTCCTGTTTTTCACGTTACCATGTTACCACCAATAGCGTAGCTCCATTTTCTGTATATAAACCATACACAACCCACAATTCCTCGATTCGCTCCGACGAAGGGCTAACGCTCGAAACGTCAGCTAATCGAATCCCTGTACGGTGGTCCATTTACATTATCAACTCCGTTGATAAACCAAATTTCCATCTCTCATAAACCAGTTCGTCCATATCTGTTTTTCGCAATTCTGTTTAATGGCGATGGACGCAAAAATATTCCTGTACCTGCCAAAAGACGTTAACAATTTTTGTGAGTTTTCCTGTTTGCAAATATTAATTAATCAAATGAAGAATGATCCTCGCAGTTGTGAACGCAATTTATGCAATTGCGAAAAGAAGCCTGAAAAAATTCAGGACTTCAACGGGGTTCGAACCCGTGACCTCGCGATTACCGGTGCGATGCTCTAACCAACTGAGCTATGAAGCCACTTCATTTCCGCAGTTCATGTATGATTTATTTCATATATCATTCACACTCATTTCTTTCACGGGAACATATGAACCCACAATTGACCTTCTCACAACGTCAGTGGCTTCATAGCTCAGTTGGTTAGAGCATCGCACCGGTAATCGCGAGGTCACGGGTTCAAACCCCGTTGAAGTCCTGAATTTTTTTTCAGGCTTCTTTTCGCAATTGCATAAATTGCATTCACAACTGCGAGGATCATTCTTCATTTGATAATAATATATAAATCGACGAAGGGGAGTAAAATATGTACTATAATTAAAGGACGACTTCGTAATTTAGACTTAAGAGAGGCGGGAGGAAATTTGGAAATCAGCGAAGAAGAGGAAATAGAAAACTCTTTCAAGTCGGAACTAAGGTCATTGAAAAGTTTGGTAGCACTATGGGCCAATGTGCGTTTCCCAGAGTTGCTATGTGAGAATGGCACCTTTAAGTCGTAAAGGGAGGCTCTTGTAAAACGGCCCAGAGGTCCACGCGAATCAGAAAGAAATTGAAATCTGTTCCTGAGCAGTATCACGTGACCGTATCGTGGGCTCAAGTTTAATGCTCATCGACGTCATCTGTGTTTTGAAGTTGTCCGCTGACCAGGTACTGGTATTCGATTAGATCGAAGGCTTAAGGGGGGAATAACTTAACTACAAAATGAGCTAACGTTGTTGCTATGGAAAGTTCCCAACCCTCATATCTTGGAAAACCTAGACTTGCACAGGCAAGCTGTCTGGCTATGGTTTTACAATCAAAGAGGTTTACAAGATATTCGAGTCACAACCATATTTGGTAAGTCACGTGACCAGAACAGAAAAAGGCCTAAAACTCGAGTGGCGTACACTTCTGGATATCGAAAATGGTGCCAATGGTTAACGATCGCCAAGGTGCAAAACTCTACGTATCGATTTTTGGAAATTCGCGTTTTTGCGAGATTTATGACGTCATAAGCACGCAAATTCATACCATTTTGTCATTATCATTACAGTTATGTACGTTAACAACAATTGCTTACGTAGGCTTGTAAAGAAGGCTGGAATATCTCCGATTAGCAAAAAAAATCGGAACTTCACATAATTTTCTCCAAGTTTTAGGGATTTTTCTCTCTAAGGCGCGGTTGGGGCCTGGGGCAAGTTACGCATGCGCAATAGCAATTTATAAATTTTACATGTTCACCTCTTCGCATGTCTCACCAATATAGTGGCAAAAACACCGAAAAACCGTGTTTTACAAATACAATCCGTAAAAATCCCTTGGCAATAACGCTAAGTCTGTAGTTAAGTTAGTCCCCCCTTAAGCCTGGTGTGGGTTACCCAAACCAAAACGAGGATTAATTTTTCGCCCGCTTTCTGCTTGCGCCTAACCTCCTTCGCAGGCTAGCCTGCGGCTGGAAATTTCCCATTCAGTTGGCTTCTACATTTTGAGCGAAGCAACTTCATCTTCTTGGAAGTTTGTCTTTTTATTCGCGTAAAAGGCGTAAAAATCAAGAACTAGTTTAACGATACTCCGGAAGGTGAATTTTCAAGTGATAAAAGATTTTTCTCAGGAAAAGCTCAAAGATTGGGTCGACTTCATGGCGCCGGATTGTGTGGTCGCAAAACAAAATGATTCAACGCTTCAAGGGCTTTCGCTTTACCGCAGCAACTTCCAGCTCAGCGAGAAAGGTTACTTAACAGCTCACCGACTTTAGCGGGAGAAACGAGTAGCTCGAACTTATTGGAAGAAGTTTTTTCTTTGGACAAACTGTGTGCTATTTTTGGAGATACGTGTTTTTACTAAATTGGATGCGTATTTTAAGTGGTAGAAACGTCTACAATACAAGTGAATTAAATAAATTGAAGCTTAACATTTGGTTTAATTATTGATACTTTTGTTCAGGAATGAAACTTGTATTTTTCTCTCGACTGGATAAAAATAACAATCATCTATTTTCGTTTTGGAGGCAACGAAGTAGTTGAATTGTTTGTTTGTTTTTGTTGTTTTGTTTGCAAGCGAACAAGTTCTTTTACTCCGCTTGACTCACTATTTTTTGACGTCGGTGCCTCAACAGCGTCAAGAAACTTTTGCCCTTATCCTATTAAACACGTAATCGCAATGAGTCCTCGTAAAATTAAGGATTAAGCCTCGGCTAAACGATCAAGCACTTTCATCCAACGTCGTTTTGGAGGATCATGTTTGACCATTTAGCCGTTTCTCTCAACTTTGCATTGAAATGGCTTTCCATGTTTGAATTAGATCAAACATTTCATCCAACATTTCGATATACCAACAAATCCAATGAAGAATGATCCTCGCAGTTGTGAACGCAATTGATGTAATTGCGAAAAGAAGCCTGAAAAAAATTCAGGACTTCAACGGGGTTTGAACCCGTGACCTCACTAATACCGGTGCGATGCTCTAACCAACTGAGCTATGAAGCCACTGACGTTGGGAGCAGGTCAATTGAGGGGTTCATATGTTCCCGTGAAATAAATGAGTGTGAATGATATATGAAATAAATCATGTATGAACTGCGGAAATGAAATCAAATGAAGAATGACCCTCGCAGCTGTGAACGCAATTTATGCAATTGCGAAAAGAAGCCTGAAAAAAATTTCAGGACTTCAACGGGGTTTGAACCCGTGACCTCGCGATTACCGGTGCGATGCTCTAACCAACTGAGCTATGAAGCCAGTTGTGAACGCAATTTATGCAATTGCGACAATTGACCTATTACAGTTGTAGGTTACAGCTATAAGGCTACTTTTTTTTTTTTTCTGTATAATCATTACCTTCAGTATTTCTGGTTCATAATCTTCGTCTTGTTTGTTTTTGATTTCTCGGCGTAAAATGGCTTGAGCAAAGTGTTATATAAGTTCAACGGACTCATAACTGTCGATTTCGTTGGTAATTCCCTTCTCTAGACATCACGTTCTCCAAACAGACAGCCAAAAAGCAGTGCTTTTCCCACTTGCTTGTTATAAGAGCTGTTTTCAGCTCCTCTGCGAAAGAAAACCTGCTCAAAATGCCGGCCATTGTTGTTTGTTTCAACGCGGCTCAAACTTACCGCGAAGTTGTTGCTATAGAAACAGCTACGATTTGATTGGCTAATTCAAATGTCTATTGTTTCTAAACCAATCAAAATACATTTGTAATTGCATTGTGTTACAACTTTACACTGATGTTACACGTTTTTGCACTGTGTTACATCAAAACTGCACTGCTGTTTTAGCCAATCGAGTTGAGTAATTGTTTCGTGTTATTATTATATATGATAAAGCACTGGGCCGTATATTAAGAACATTTAAAGGTTTTATTTTAATTGATATACGCAAAACACATTGTGAAGAAATCTTAATTCATCAGGGGCGGATCCAGAAAGACAGGCCGAAGAAATAAGTAAAACCGTCTGATGCACAGTCGGATGCATTGTCGGTTGGTTACAGAAGCTTTTTTTAAAAACTGGAGGGAAAAAAGGGGTGGCCACCCCTTAATCCACCGCTTTTCATTTCCTATTTTAGATAGGAAACAAAATATGATACAATGCGTTTTCATTCGCGAATAAGATTTAGTAACAAAGGAGTACAACAGTAAGAGAAAAATAAACAACTAAGAACGACATTTGGCTCCATAGTAGCTGTCAGAACGAAGTTATAGTAAAAATAATACTCTATAAAGTACAGGACTTCAGAGTATGGATCCGCCATCTTGGTATCCCTCAGAGGCCGGCATAAAAGTCAGTAAAAGAATAAGTATTCTAAATTTCTTTGCAGAATTGTTGAGATGGTACTTATACAAAAATATTTAAAAATTAACAGTGAAAAGTACCTCTGACCGAGTGCCCTTAGTGTACGTTTTAGAAATTCGATCAAATCATGAAAGCAGCAACACCGTATACTATTGTAACTACACTAATAATAATAATAATAATTTAGAACTTATATAGCGCATTTTCCATCTGTATATGATCAAATGCGCTTGACAAGCAGATGAAATTGGAATTTGGAAACGCTGGTTTTTGTGGAGAGGGGAAAACCGGTTACCCGGAGAAAAACCTCTCGGAGCAGAGAAGAGAACCAACAACAAACTCAACCCACATATGACGTCGAGCCCGGGAATCGAACCCGGGCCACATTGGTGGAAGGCGAGTGCTCTCACCACTACGCCATCTCTGCTCCCCTGTCCCAACAGTGATGTGCGAAATATCTTGAGTAAAAACGTGCTAGATTAGGTTTGCCTAGGTATTCGTTACACAATTACCACCACCACCACCGAAGCCGCCGCCGCCGCCACCACCACTACTACTACTACTACTACTACTACTACTACTATTACTACTACTGCTGCTGCTGCTGCTACTACTACTACTGCAATTATTACTGATGCTGCTACTGTTGTTGACTCGATCTTCGAAACTTTTGCAAGAACGTTTCGGTGTTGCGTTCTCGATAGGGCAAAAAATTAGTTCCAAAATGAGTATTCTTCGTCTTCTCAGTCGAGTTAAAGAAACTAAAAGCAGCTCTCAGAAGAAAAAGGTAACATGATTGGCGACAGTTGACCTGAAGAGCGGTGGTCAGCAGCGATAAGTTCAAGACTGAAATTACCGAAAATGGCTTGAGTTGTGTTTTAGAGTTTTATTTTGAAAGGGTACGAGAGTGGAATAAATTAAAATTTAACGTTAGTTCAGAAATTGTGTTGTACGATGAATCATTGTGCATAAAAGTTTAGTCTGAACTTGTGACTTTCCGGTTCACAGATTTCCCATAGAAACATAAAATCACGAGACAATCAACACGTCCCACAAATTAAAATTGTTGCTAGATAAATGTTAGCAATATATCCCTAAGTCTGCTTTCTTCTTCTCTCACATTTGAAAGTTTCTAAAACACACGCACGGTATTATGCTGAGTGGTGAAAAATTACAAAAATAATAAACAGTCATAAGTTCAGTCTCTCCGGTGGCTTCTGCAGCCGAATGGTATAACGTCTACAAGGAGTCGCTGGTTTGCTAGATACTAGCTACTTGTAGTGCTGTCAGGAATCAGATGCTGCTAGGTTTGTCAGTATCACTCGGTGTAGGTATCTCTGGTACTTTACTCCCAACACTGCTCATTAATTGTGGCGTTGCCACGCATGCTTCTGGGTTTAGTTTTGGCACTGAGTCTTCCTTGTTAGAGACATCAGTTATAGAAGAATCTCCGAGTTGATCAAGTTGTCGCCGCCAGACAGTATTTGGTGAAGCTCTGACCTCATAAGACAGGGGTCCACTTTGCGGTATGAACACTCCAGGCACCCACTTGTTTCCTCCACAGTATTTTCGGGAAAGTCAACAGCCTCTTCCAAACACCAAGGGTCCTTGTCTGTGCACAACATACATTGTTAAGTCCTTTACCTGGTTGTTGTGTTCCACATGTTAAGATGGCTAAAGTTTAGACCTGGGGTGTGTTTGGAAACATTTCCTTACACTTCTGGTAGGGAGGTGGGGATATGGCTGAGCCCGTGTCCAGTTCCATCTTTACGGTTTTGCTGTTAACCTTGGGTGTCACCCAGATAATTTTGCTATCACCTGACTTCTAAAGATCCTGCGAAGCTCTAATCGTCGCGCTCTTCGTCCACCTCAAAGGCATGTAATTTTAGGGTATCTTCCTTTGGTTTTCCTCGACTGGTTGAGTCGACGGCAAACTCGTTAAATGTGTCCCTTCACTCTCCTACATTTTCGGCAGGTTTCAGTCTTGAATTAACGCAAGTACTCTGCTGATGTAATAGTCCTTGGAAACACTTCGATAACACCTTCACTCGCCCCTTATCCTTGTCCAATATGTTAACTTCAGACTCTTTCCCTTCCCCTGCAACTCCAGTGCCGTTGTCTTTCGCTGCTCCTTCCATCGCCAAGGCTATTTCCGTCACAAGTCTATCTCTTAATGAGTCATTCAAGCTAGTTCCGAATTGTTTAACTCAGCCAGGTAAGCATTTACGGTTTCACATTCGAGTTGGTTTCGTGGTAGAAACGCAATCGCTCCGCTATAAGTAGTGGTTTCAGGGAAAGATGTTTCTCAAGAGTATACACGATACTCTTGAAGGAAAGATAGATAGCTAACGCAGATTTAAGCTGATAGTTTTCTCAGTAATCCACATGTTTTGCTCCCCGTTAGGCCAAGTCACTGCCACTCGTTTGTCATCTTTAATTTCATTGGCGATGAAGTTTTGTACCACCCGTTCAGCGTAGGCATTCCAGTCGTCGTTAATTTAGTCGAAGGTTTCTATCTTGCTAATCGGCATCATGGCGAAAGTTCAAGCTATCTCCTTGCACAGTGTGACCGTGACCGTGTGACTCCAGACTTTGTTAGTTTCTTTATCCACTTTAACAGGCAGCAATATAAGGACCAGTTTCCACCATTGTGTTGGTGGCACTTCACCTGATTGTTCCTCCCGTGGTCCAGTTTTGATAAAGAAGACTTATCGAACAAAACCTTGACAAGGTTTTATCGTTCACAAGAGAATATAAAATTTTCAATGGCAGATCATGATTTTTGATTTTTTGAGGAGACCCAAAGTTGTAAAGATAAATATAAAGTTAAGTATTAAGTTTTTTCTTTTCTCTTTTAGACAAACCTAGCAATGCTGGGAACAGCGGAGTATATCAGCCTTGCCACAACGTTATCAGCCATGATTTTGACAAACCTCCTTGGCAATACCTTGGTTATCGTTGTGGTATTCTCAAAACGTAACATGCGCACTCCCATGAGCTACCTTCTAGTCAACCTCGCTGTAGCCGACATGTTGGTGGGGATCTTCATCGGAGTCCTCTTCGTAATCAATCCCACATACCACCACCCCACTGGAAAATCTGGTCAATTCCTCTGCAAGTTCATCACTGGAGCGACCCTTGCGTTTACAGCCTCAGTTGCGTCAATATACAGCTTAGTAGCTATCTCTGTTGAACGGTATTACGCCGTTTTGCACCCTTTTCGCGATCAGAGGTTGACACCAAGGAACATCATTTGGTTATGTCTGGGAATCTGGTTGCTGTCGGCACTGTGGGTAACCCCTCTTTACGTGGTAGTGACCTACCGGGCGGACATTCAAACCTGCGGAGAGCAATGGCCCAATCTTCTACTGCCACGAATCTACAGCTTTGGCTGGAATGTTGGGGCTGGAGTTATTCCTATTTGTGTTATGAGCTACCTGTATACAAAGGTTAGTGGAATCTGTTCTTTATTGTGGCTCACGCATTTCAGTGCTATCCAGGATTTGTGCAGGTTTCATTTAAAAACTAATAATAAAATATAATGACTTCTCTTGTTTCTAGAGGTAACTGAATTGCCGGTCATCATATCACACTTTCTAACAATTTCTCGTCGCACCGTCTCACATGTCTTTGCAGAAGAAGTTTTTGCAGAAATCCTGTTTTATGTTTCTTATGGCGTCGTACGTTTTGCCGTTTCTTCTTCTTTGTTCAATTTTATCGTAATTTTCGCTGTGCCAGCTTTTGGTAATTATGCATTGATCATTCTGATGTATCTATATGCAGGTGGTTTACCGTTTATGGTTCAGACGAGAGCCAAACGCCGATAAAACTCAAAAGGCCATGCTCCGCTCGAGAAAACGTGTTACTAAAATGATCCTTGTCGTCAGCATTGTCTACGTCATTTGCTGGGTTCCAACGCTAGTGGTTTACTTCCTGGCTTACGTCATACCTGACAAAGAGTCAGTTCATTCATTGAACCACAAGATCACCATCACTCTCGCCACTTTCAATTCCACCATCAACCCGATAATCTACAGCTTTCAGAGCCAACAGTTCCGCCAAAGCCTGAGGCAAATTTCATGTCGCAGACGAAGAAGAGGAAACCGAGTTGTACCAATAGAGAGTCAGCGGCAACCTATGTCTTATTTAACGAAGGCAACGTCAATGTTTTGAGTCGAGGACGCAATCATATAAAGCTGAGTTCCTTTAATTTCCTCTTTTAGCAGTCCAGTCAGTAAATACTAGATAACAAAGGAACGGAATTGTGCCGTTTAATAAAATGTATAAAATTTACCGATTGTCTTCAAGAATCGACCAGAATTAAAATTTAAATAGCCAGGTAAACGTTCTAACTCAGTAGCTTGGGAAGCTACGGAGTCAAGCGGCTCTTAAGAACAACGATACAAACGTCTGCCATAAGATTTTGGAAGGTTCCTCTCTTCATGTCATTGTTCAAGCTAGGATTATAAGATTAAAGCGCGTCAGGGCCCATTTTAGCATCCCTCTTACACCTTCATGTCACCGCCAACAATTCGTTTCGCGTTTCCCGCGGGAATAGCTTACCAAGCCAAGGGAAACTAGAGCCCGATCGCAGGCTATCCCAAGATTGGATCTAACAAAATAATCAATTTAGCTCTCGGAATTAGGTATCTTGTTACGTCTATCTTGGGGAGCAGGGATGGCGTAATGGTGAGAGCAGTCGCCTCCCACCAATGTGGCACCGGCTTCGATTCCCGGTGACGCCATAAGTGAGCTGAGTTTGTGTTGGTTCTCGACCCTGCTCCGAGGGTTTTTCTCCGGGTACTCCAGTTTTCCTCCCTCAGCAAAATCCAGCGTACGGCTTATTCGAGCTGGCTGTAGGCTGTGCTCCAAGGTCATACATGGACCGTACAGCGGCTGCCAGAGGCGCCTTGTATATGCTTTCGGTTCGACCTTGTTGAGCTGCGTCCTTGCTGTACTTTGCGAGGACGATTAGTTCAGACAGTATTATTATTATTATTATTATTATTATTATTATTATTATTATTATAGACTATTTACTCTACTCACACAGATCCCAGTATTAGAGATTATAATTCTTGTAACTATTATATTCCTTCAAGGCAGTGTACTGGACTCACTCTTTTCTGTAGCTTACTTTTAATACAGCTGGTTGTAGGCTGCCGCAAGCATTGAAAGGCGGGGCTTTTAGCAGATGACGTATGTGTTTATTTAATTCTTCAGATCAAATCTTGCGTGTTTCGAGCCTTGACCAGGTACTAATATCATGTACTTACTTTGGGTAGCTTTCATTCGCTTTCTGGTATAACAGAACTGGCTGCCCTTTTCAGCAATTGCCACGTTTGCTGTACTCTCTCTCTAAAGTATTCCCGGTAATGATAATGTACTATTGACACGGAGTGTGTATTTGCTCATAATGCACATGACTAAACTTTTCAAGTCAGGTGCTTTGCTTTTGCAACCCAGAAAACACATAAGCCCTGGCTGGACGATGAAACAACGTGCACCATAACAGCTCTTCCAGGCTCCTCAACGAGCACTGCCGGCGTTACGACGTTGGTTACATCTCTACTTTCGACCGAGTTTGCAGCACAATCTGCCACTATAGTGGCAACTTAATCTCTTAATCTTACTCCCCTCGCCGAGTACCGGTCATTGCTTTATGGCTCTTGTGATTGGCTCAAAGCACTAGTAAGGGGACAACCGACATATTAATATTACATATTAAGCTACATATTAACCTTTCTCACTGTGCAATAATACCAGAAGTGACTGAAGCTTTCAACTCTAACGGGTTTCTGTTCATTTAATAGGGAATAGCTTTGCGAATCGTCTTGTACTGGAGTATAGAATCTTGTCAGTAAAGTTGATTTCCTTGAATTTTATTTTAAAAAAGAATTTCTTAAAGAAAAATAAGCAATTATAAAATGGCGAAAAAAAAGCAACAACAACGCGGTTTGAGTTGTCGTTGCAGATGTTTCGTTCGCTTGTATTGACGTCCGCGGGAATATTTTAAGATATAAGACAATTCAGACAATTCTACAGGAAAAAGACGTCTTTAATTTTTAGTTGGATAAGTCAACCAGAGCGAAAGTCAAAGCGAAAAAGAGCCATACGTCAAAGCGAAAAAAATCATGAACAGCCATATTTACAATGTACATACTAACTGTAAGAACAGTAAAACAAACCGAAACAAATTATAGCTAGCTTGGATTTAGAAATATGATTGTTTGAAACAAGTTAATAACACTCGTGTAAAAGCCAAGAGACCAACTTAGATTGCGGCTTGCAACTGACTCCTGGCACTTCTCATACACCTAACCCCAAAATATTTTTTGCGCTTAAATAAATATTTGCATCTGCTCGAACTAAACGCATTGCTCCTTTTTAAACCAAATGTTGTATTTTTGTATGCTTTAAAAGTTACGAAATCTAGCCATCATCAGTCCTACGACCGAGCTGGTAATGGGAACGGATCTATTCCTTACTTGACGTCGCAAACTGATTTGCATACATGTTTATAAAGACTTACTACGATGCAAATATTTGGTTTAAAAAAGGCACAAAAAGACACGATGCGTTTCGTACAGGTGCAAAGATTTATTTAAACGAAAAAATATCTATTTTGGGGCTAGGTTCACTTTAAAATTTACTTTTGATTGCGCTAAACCAAATGATAATATTCCCTAAAAGGTTCTCAAATAAGCATCGTATATGAAATATCAACAAGACCTAGTTTTCATTTCTTACAAAAGAAAATCAATGCTAATTAGAATTAAATTACTTTCTCTAGCTTCTATGAGTACTCAAGCCCCATCCATTAAATCTGAAGAAATTATAAAATTTTTGGCCTAGTAAACTTTAAATTTAACAATATTTATGTATAAATATCATAATCGACTATTACCATCTGTCTTTCTTTCTTTATTCACTAAAATAACACAGATCCATGACATCCACAACACAAGGCTTGCTGCAAAACAGTCTCATTATCTCCTAAAAGCAAGAACAAATTACGGAGTATTCAATATAAGACTGATTTCAAGGCCCATCAGTATGGACTTCCATCCACGAAGATATGAAATAATCTTTACTGTCTTCATTTGAAAAGAAAAGGAAGCACCACTTTATCAAAAACTACTAGATATCCGTACTTCGCTTTTTCTGGATAAAAATTCTGTTTTGCAATATTATAATCTTAGTCTACTGGTAGTTAACTTAATTCTGTTTATATCTATTTGTATGTGCATCTATGTTTGTATGTTTTCGGGCCCCTGATCTAAAGATGTAAAATATCTTTTCTCAGGTTATTTCAGGTAGCCAGCACCCCCATCATTTGATATAATAATGTAAATCAAATAATAGGCTGACATAGTTAGTGCTACGTCCTCTAACTAAGCGTGAAGCAGTTATTTCGGCATCTGCTAATCTTTCCTTGCCACAATTTGTACACTGATAACGGCAAGGATCTTAAGTGTGCACTTTTCTCTTGCAAAACGTTAGAGTAATGCTGAAAATTAACACAGATGTGTTAGAGCAATGCGTTTCTTTTTTTTTTTTTCGAATTAGTTCGGTCTGTAAATAAAATTGCTCTCCATCAAACACAGTCTTGGCATGAGAATTATTATTATTGGTCAGGTTTACACCCTACTATTGTTATTCAGTAATGCTGACCACAGTATTGTTGATTGAGCCGTAACAGTTGCAACGCTGCTGACTCACACCCTTTTTGAGTCCAGTCAATCATTTTATTTGAGTGTGAACGCTATTTACCACACATGTTACTAAGTGGGGACAGCATCCAGATCCAGCGAAAACTCAACCCACATATAACACCGAGTCCATAAGTCGAACCCTGGCATTGGACACCCTCGGAGACCCGGGCGCAGATAGTCGGGATGGGACGAACAATTCACGGGTAAATTCGGGATTAGCGAAAGTTTACAAGACGGGCGAGAGAGCCCCTGGGAATGGAACATTTCTTTAACGGACTAGTTCCAGAAGCCATAGAAATCCAGTGTTCTGACTCGGCGGAAATTTTCTACCAAGGTACTTTTTCTGCCCAATCGGCGATCAGTATATGTCGCACTACCTTCGTGACTTCTTGCACCAGCAGGTAAATGGTCAATCTACTGTCAGCCATAATTTTGATCCCTTTACTTTTTTCGCTTGTTCCTCAGAGTATCCTGGAAATTCGTGTCCCAAACAAAGCAAACATTTCAAATTATTTTCAACTGCAAATTCTGAAAGAATTTCTCCAAGGCCAAGGTACTCCCCATAATGGCCTACACGGGGAGGCTCCACCCGAAAGGGGTACCTTTTTTACTCTTCAGGTATATGAAAGGGTGGGAATTTCACGAGTCGAAGTATATGAAAGAGTAGTGAAATCTGCCATTGAGGTATTTAGAAGGGCCTTTCATTAAAATATTTCAAACACACATACGTTATGACTGTGCCCTTTTAATTTATTGAACGCTGCATGAAAATGACAAGAAGACCTCCTGTTTTAGGTATAGGAAAGTGGTACCATTTTTCAATGGAAGGCATACGAAAGGGGTACCTTTTCTGTCAAAAATGGTATATAAAAGGGTAAGGGGTCGGACCTCGGGGCGGAGCCTCCCCTTATTAAAATGTTTTTTGGTACCCACCCCGGGGGTCTCTCTCGAAATTGAGCTGAACCGATAGATTGCAAATTTCGATTTCGGGAGCAAAATAAAAAAAAATTATTAAACCGCGCTGAGTGAAAAAAATATTACTTGGTGCCATGTACTCACACGATCGGCAAACTTGTCTGGCCCGTACAAAAGAAATCCCATCACCCCGAAAGGTTTCAGGAGCGGCCCATTGCCAGTTAGTAAACCAGAAAAAAGGCCCATGCCAAACAACAATGATTGTAACAGAGAAAGTGGCCGGGTTGCATCCAATTCTTTATGCGAGGTTTATTATACATGAGATCCGTCTTCATCCCGATTTTCCTAATTTCATACAAGTGAGATTTGGCTAAGCACAAGTTAAATTTGTCAATTTCTGGGTTTTGTGTGCCCCTTTCCACCAAACCTTTCATCGTAGGATACTCTGTGGAACGTGCGAGATAAACAGAATGATCAAAATTAATATTATGGCCGACATCAGATTTACCATTTATCTCATGGTACAAGAAGTCACGAAGGTAGTGCGATATAAACCTGTCTCTCTTGCCGTTCTGCAAGTGGATTCCGTGACCTACCAAGGCAATTTGGGCTAGTTTTGACGGGTAAAAAAGCTCATTGATGCAATATTTTGCTGGTAGCAGAGGGTGGCTCAACACTTATCCAATAACTATGAAATGAACCGAAGGAGAGTTCTATGCTGTTGGTTTAGGAGAATTAACCAGAATTCTTTTCGGGCGTGAACGAGGCACGTTGAGACACACGAGATTGGCTATCAGAAACGGGCTGAAGCCTGGCTGGCAGAAAATGTGAGAGAAAACTTTCATTGCAGCTGCCAAGGAGAGAGCTAGAGGTTTGTTGTGAATGTAGAATTTGATATTTGGGCAATGTTTTTGATCAAAAAGTTGACCACAAATATGTGTAATTTTTGATGTTATTCTTTGGCCAAAAGACTAGCATATTGGGCTTTGCTGCCAAACGAACGGTGATATGCAGCGGAATTCGGGAATTACAGTCGGTTTGTTGGCTGTGATGATTGCAAAGCACACCATTTGGTGCTATTGACACATTATCACGAAGTTGTGACAAAAATTTAAACTAGAAATAAATCATGAAAGCAAAAGCGGTATTTTCGACCCCTATATGCGTCGTTGATCCGTTAAGGGTTACAGAAATATTCCCAGGGGCTCTCCCGCCTGTGTTGTAAACTTTCGCTAATCCCGAATTTGCCCGTGAATTGTTCGTCTCATCCTGAATATCTGCCCCTAGGTCTCCGAGGATGGGCATTGGAGGGAGCCAAATGCTCTCGCCAATGCGGCTTCCCTGCTCCCCTGTATTCAGTTAGCATAAAAATGTCAATTTTGCGAGATTGTTAGAGTTACCAAGTCAATGCGTTTTGGTTACCATCAAATTTAAACGCCACGGGGAACAGAATTTAGTGTACTGTATACTAGCATACTAGCAAGTATTTGTTCAACTGCCACCCGACTATTTCCTCGGGTTAACTCGGGCACGGAATTTGTGTTAAGCAGTTATTTAATATCCTGAAATGTTCATAACAGTACAGGGGCGTAGCCAGGATTCTCCAATGGAGGGGGGGGGGCACACTGTGGGAAAATGGGTGTCAAGGGACCCCCCTAGCTACGCCCTTGCAGTAAAAGTAGACCGCGGTTAAAACTTGAAAAAGTCCTTGTATAAAATTGCATGACAAACATACATTTTAGACAATTGTCTTAGGTTGATTCTGCCATTTGCAAACCAACAACTTACTAAAGCCTTTTCTAAAGTCTTCGTTCATACCGGCATATAAAAGAGGATTCACACAGCTGTTTATATATACCATAATGCTGCCAAACGTGAGAAGCTTGTTAAAATGTGGCCAGTTTTCTGTGGTGCCAAATTCGTACCATAACCACACAACTTGATTGGGCAGCATACAAATAGCGTAAAATACAACAACGGTCACCAGCATCTTCGTGACCTTCGTCGTCCGCCTCAGCCTTTTGACTTCTTTTTTGTCGCTTATAGGCGGATCGTTATTCGATGAAACAATTTCTTGTTTTGTAGGATCACTTGACTTTTTGCGTATTTCTGAAAATCGCTGTGCTGGAGGGGAGGATATCGAGAACACCTCGCTAGCTGTTCTCGGCTGAAGGAGATGGGCATCCTTGCCTAGGGTGTCGTACAATGTGTAGATACCATTGGCGGCACGATTTCTCGCGATACGAGCGGCTTGGTCACGTAGCTTCTTTGCGACCATGACATACGCGAAAGTGATGATCAGAAGAGGCAGAGCATATTGGAAGATAAACAATCCCATTGTGTAAACCTTAACAGCAGCGGGAAGTGGCCAATCTTCATTGCAGTAGCCATCTTGGATTTTAAGTACAAGTGCATATGGCAGCACAAGGATGAATGATATTGACCACGTGAACACAATGATTGCAGCTGTCTGGCGTGAAGTGAAGCGAGGCTTCCAGGGATGCACTACGGCACGATACCTAACAACAGGACAGCAAAAAATGATGTACTAGAAATTCGCAGAGGATCACAGGATCGCGAGCGACTCTTAGAAACGTGTTTCCATATGATCGCAGAACTACCTGCGATCGTCTGCGATCATATGGAAACTGGGCTTTAAATCAACAATGGCTATTTTAATGACAACATGGTTAAAGAGCCTATGAACCAATTTTTTTTCTCGAATTTTTGAAGCTTGTTGTGTCTTGATTACGAAATGCCAAAAGAAATTTGAGAAGATCAACTAAAGCCGAAATTTTTCGCCCTCCAAAGAACCTCAAAATTCCCTTAATCGTGTCCAGTGAACTGGGAACGAATCTTTGCTCAGGGCAATAATGATGACATGGGAAATGCCACAACACTCGTGTCTTCTGAAGCATTTCCGGCGTCACAGCTTTTGTAATACGATCGTTTTGGCCGCGTGCGAGATGAAGACCCTTTTGGCGCAATTTATTCCACTTTGTGAATGTATTACTGCCTAAAAGCTACATATTAAGAATCAGAAAACGATAAACTATCATATTAGAGCGACATTTTCTTTTTTACTTCATAGGCACTTTAACTCCATTTACAATACAATCATGTATTATCAGCAATACGACCGCAGGGCCGGCACAGCAAGTTTAATTTGCAACTGGGGTGAGAGGGGAGGGGGGGGGGGGGGGGGGGGGGGCTCGCTTCGAACGTGTTAGCGTGAGTCATCTAGGGGGTTTTAAATTAAAGGTCTCTGAAATGGCTGGAAATGCATTTAAAACTAACATGGTGTGGTGAAACTTATGTTGAAAGTAATCAGTTTTTCCTTTCTCTAGGATCTTTTTGAATTTTTACGTCGTTCTTATTCTTTGTGTGTGCCGGGACTATTGCAAACTTCCAAGGAAGTTTTATCAAATAATTTCTGGAATGTCTACAGAATACTTGTCCACTAAGTCAAAAGGCATTCTTTGTTTTTTTCCCAGAATCTTTTAAGGTTCTCTGTTATATTTTTGAAGCGTTTATTTACATTTCACTTAGTCCCAAAAGACGTCTGAAAAATTAATGTTTTCCATGCTTGCGTTATAATAATTTTTCGATGATGTAGTCGAGTTCTCGTAATTACATTCACTGACACTGTCGACCTTAATTAAAATCCACTTTAAGTTACAAATTGAATGTTCTCGTCGATTCTGTATCATTAACACCATTACAGACCTTCCAATGTTTTTGAAAATGAAATATAAGGGGAGTGAATTACATTCATTAATTTTGGCAATTCTGGTAGTTGATGGTGGAAACATTTTTTGAAGCTGGTCATATTGAAATGTCAGCGGCATATTTAGTTCTCTTAATTACCAAAAGATTTAAGTAAATTAAGTTTCACTTTACATTTAAGAGATTAAACTGTTATGGGTTAGCGAAATGTTACCAGATTTGATGCTATTACTTAATTTTGTAAAAATGTTTCGTTTAGAGGCTGATAACGACTAAGTTTCTCAAAACTCGAAGTGCAACATTTCTTAAATGGGAAAAATATGTTGTTAGATGATAAACTTAAGAGGTAATTTGTGTTAAGTGATTTTTTGGCAAATTCAAATAACCTCGAGTTTTGGTAGATCAATCTTGAGATGATGGTTAAAAACAAAAGAAAAACATAAACACATCTTATATGCCGCAATCAGTACCAATGAATATGGCCAAACCTACCTTGGCAAATTTAATGACCCTTGCGGCTATGTACCTCTTCACGAATATCGATTATCCAGAAAGTAAAATTCAACACACAACGACTAATAATACATCATGCTTGATGTTTGTTATGTCGGTATAAAGATGACAAACAAGATGCTTTTTACCTGTCTAAACTTATGGCAGCAAGTGTCGATGAAGAACAATTGGTCACCAAAGTCATGGCTGGCCACAATATGTTACACATGGCAGCTCCTAACGGCCAGTGAGGAGACGTAATCTTGAGAACGACATCAAATGGTATACACAGTAATGCTACCGTGAGATCCGAAACAGCTAAATTCACTAGAAGGTAGTTTCGAGTAGTTCGCATGCGCGGTGTGTTAAAAATTACTAGGCAGACCAGAATGTTGCCAACCACACTGATAAGAAAAACCACAGCGAAAATAGTGTATTCTGTTATGTGTAGCCAACTGAATAGACGGTCGGCAGTGCTGTTGAGTACCGAGTTATTTCCCATCTGACAGTGAAATCGCGTAGAGAGGTCCAAAGAAAAATATGATACGTTTCTTTAAGTGATGCGAGACGCCATGGCTAATACTACTTGTTGGGGTATTTAACACTCTGTTCTTCAAAAATCATTCAAATAAGGACCTGTTGAGATATAAGATAATCAACATCACAAAGATTACAAAAAAAAACTTAGTACAGAAGTAACAGCTCTTTCAAAATACACTCTATATCTATCGTTCTCTAAAAAGTGAATTACCATTACCTTACCTACTGAGAATCGCATTTGCTTCTGACAGGCTTCTTAATTCTTTTTAAATACACGTAAACTCAGACCTGGCTTTATTACAACCTTACTGATGACATTAAACTGACCTTTCTTCATAAAAACGATCGTTCTTATAGCCATGCCTCGCAACTGCATTTACTCGGGAGATCAAAGAACAGAAAATGGCCCTGAAGTGGTTTATTTCTGCACGATAGCCGCAGGGGACAAATTTTAATCAATTTTCTGTAAGTGTTTTCCCTCCGTATTTGCCTGTTAACAGCAACAGATACTACTTGCTCTTTGTCTACAAGAAACTATGAAAGACTGCTGTCGGCCATACAGATTAGATAACAATGCTGCTGGGCGACATTTATATATTTTCACTAGATGTTCGTAGCTACACCGGCGGCCTTTGGAAGCCAAGAGATTCACACTGTCGTGGAAAAGAACACGTTTCGCACTGACTCTCCGTCAGCTTAGAAACAGAGCTTTACGAGATCGTTGACAATTTGACTACTTTCCCTTTCAAGTTGAGTGGTTTTGTTTTATTTTCTGATTAATGTTCCGTAATCTTTGTTTCTTTTCAGGAAGCCTTGTTTCTGAAGGCGGGCTTTATTTTCTTCTGGAAATAATGCATCTTAATGCCCAACATGAAGAATATACATTATGCAGAACTTATTGAAGAGATCGTAGGTTAATGTCTATAAAGATATTATGAAATCAAAACAATTTCATCCGGGGAACTGATATTTCCTCCACGGTTTTTCAAAGCAAATCTTGCATAACGTTTTACCTTTAAACCTCAAATAACTAGAGGCTACAATTAGCCTAAACTCGGGCTTGCAAAAAACAGTATTGTATCCCTAATTTAACGCTAAACAAAAGAATGGAGAGAAGTCTGTCTTTCTTAAATCGGACGTATTGCGCTTAGGTTGTGTTCGAGTCTATTTCTTTGCAGTGTATATCCGTAGACCCCTATCAGATCAACATATATCCCTTTAAAATTACAAAATTACTTGACAGCTCAACCATTGAGAACAATAATAATAACACTTGTAAAAATATATATAAAAAAAGAAGAGGAAAAAGAGAGACGGAAAAAATAAAAGAAAAAAGCCCACGAAAGTTGCCACTAGTAAACTAGTAAGCACACTTGTTTTCGCTTCGATTAATATTTCTGTTAAGTGTTTGAGAAAGAAAACGCTTATCAAACGATGAAGGATTTTTTGGCATGAACGTTAATGGAGTCTCGGTGAAATGTAGGAGGAAAATAATCTGTTTACAAATACGTCATTTGAAACATAAGAAAGAGAGTAAGGTTTCTGCAGTCAGTTTCACGTCACGTAAGTGAAACTAAAATTGCTTATCATTCAAAAACTAATGACCAGAAATTGAGATATTATGGAAAAATAGCAAATAAACTACCTGTCAAAGTCTCAGGGGGGTCTCAGGGGTGTGTGATGTCCCGCATCTCTTGGCTCCGTCTTCTCTTTAACCTCTAAGTGAGATTACGACAACTACTAAGCTAAATTGCGACTACTACCAGTTAAAATTATCTACAACGTTCATGACCGAGGAAAAGAAAGTAGTCGAAAGAAAAGCAAACAGTCGAAGAAACTAGTGAATTTCGAAATGCTAGTAACGCGAACGAAGAATCGACTTCGCAACCCGAGTCTACTGAAGAGAATTCTTATGATGAGAACGAAGTAAATGAACAAAAAGAAAAGGAACCTAATAATGGCATAACAAGTTCGACTCTGATTTCTGCTAGTCCTAAAATCGTGCAGCAAGTGAATCGACCAGAAGCTGACAAGAAACTTGTATATATAGCGGGCGACTCTATCATCCAACATATTCAGGGGTGGAACTTGTCCACAAGCGACAGGCAGGTAGCAGTTAAATCATTCTCGAATTGAGGATATGGAAGACTACCTTAAGCCCCTGCTGAGGAAGGAACCTGAAGAGATCATCTTACACATCGGAACTAACATTCGCGATGAATCTCCACGAATGGTGGCCGAAGGTATTGTAAATCTTGTCACTCAAATCGAGCAAGACTCTCCATCTACACATCTGGCAATCTAATCAATCCTACCAAGGTCAGAGAACTTAGAACTGAATGATAAAGTCAAAGAAGCTAACAAGATTCTTATGTCGTTTTGTAGGTCGCGTGGCTTAAAAATGCTAATTAATACTGCTCTAGACCTAACTTGTTTAAACCGTAGAGGTCTTCATTTAAACCGCAAAGGTTCACAATTGCTTTCAAAATGCTACGCTGATTATCTTAGTTCAGACTGATTACCTACTAGTGAGCATGCTTTACCAAGGCTAGGGGTGTCGAACGATTTCCAAGGCCAGAGTTCTCGATTTTTTTTCTACCCCAGACGTAAACCTGAGCTTTAATTTACCTTAACTTAAGGGCTTCAAAATGGCGTTCCTTAATATTGTTAGTCTACCTAAACATCTGGATGAGCTTCGCTTGAGAATGCAATCACAGTTTTTAGATCTACTAGCATTAAGTGAAACTCGTCTCGATGACACCTTAACTGATTCCGACTTGTCAGTTGAGGGCTATGAAATTATTAGGCGAGACCGTAACAGAGGAGGCGGGGGTGTTGCCATGTATATCCGAAATTCAATCGATTACAAAATTAGAACCGATTTGACAGATCACGACCTTGAATTTTTATGCGTTGAGTTAAGGTCATTTCTTCTCTCAAATTGGTATAGACCTCCTAACACCTCTATTGAGCTGTTTGAGAAGTTTGAAAATTTGTTGGCAAAGATTGAGGAGGAAAACATGGAGTCAAATATTATAGGAGACCTCAATTGTGATATGTTAGTATCCACTCCAAATAATGAGACTAGACACCTTAACGAGCTCTGTGAGTCGTACCAATACACTCAATTAATCAATGAACCCACACGAATTACACCAATTTCTAAATCACTAATCGACATATTCCTCACCAATGAGCCAGATAAATTTGCTCTGTCGGGGTTTCCCATATTGGAGTCAGTGACCATAGCTTAATTTACGTCGCTCGAAAACAAGAAGCCCTAAGTCACTTCCGCGAGTCATTAATGCTAGACATTACTAACGCTTTGTACTTGAAAATTTTATGTGCGACATTGAATTAGCATCATAGGCCACGATATAACAAATCACGACCCTATCCAGGCATGGGAGTCTTGGAAACATTTATTCCTGACAATAGCAAACAATCATGCTCCGTTTAAAAAGAAAAGAGTGCGAAATTCATCTTCTGCACCCTGGCTTAATTTTGACATCAAACGACTAATGAGGGAAAGAGATATACTAAAACGTATCTCAACTGTTACCAACGACCAAACCAAATGGATCGAGTATAAAAAAAATTAAGAACCAGGTTAATCACTCTATTATGGCCCGCAAAAAGGACTACTATGACTCCTATTTTGAGAGTAATAGTGGCCAAGTGAAAGCCACTTGGAATGGAATGAACTCGATATTATCTCAAAAGAAAAACACAACCCAGGTGACGAAATTGGTTATAGATGACGAAGATATCAGTGATCTGTACAAGGTCTGTAATGCTTTTAATAGTTATTTTACGGAAATAGGTCCAACGTACCCTGGCCTCAAAGATAAATCCCCTTCGAGTCAGTTTTTGCGATTTTATTAATCCTTCCCATACGAACTTTGAGTTGAAACTAATAACCGTAGATGAGGTATCTAAACTAATAGCCAGTTTACCTACAAACAAAGCTGAAGGCCCCGATGGTATACCAGCTCGCCTTCTCAAGGCATCTTTTCCTTTTACAGCGGTCTCCTTGACCCACGTCTTTAACTCAGTCATTTCTACTGGTATTATTCCCAGTGACTGGAAAAATGCCAGGGTAACTCCAATCTTCAAGGCTGACTCAAAGGTAGATCCTGCTAATTATAGGCTCATTTCTGGTCTTTCAGTAATTGCTAAACTTTATGAAAAAGCGATCTTTAATCAGGTATATAAATACTTGGATGAAAACAATTTACTCTCTAAATTTCAATCTGGGTTTAGACCGCTACACTCCACCTTAACAGCTCTTATCGATATGACGAATAATTGGTATCTCAACACTGAGAATGGATTAACAAATGCAGTCCTGTTTATTGATCTAAAAAAGGCATTTGATACCATTGACCATGATATTCTTCTAGCGAAATTAGAGTTGTATGCTCTCAGAGGTACTACTCTAAACCGTTTTAGAAACTATCTATCTGATAGAACACAGGTTACTGTTTTGGACAACGTCCAATCTGAAATAAATTACATACGTTGTGGGGTCCCTCAGGGTTCAATAGTCGGACCCTTATTATTCTTATTATATGTCAACAACTTGCCCAGCTGTAACCTTTTATCAGATGTAAGAATGTATGCTGATGACACTAACCTTACTTATGCATCAAAGGACCATGAAGAGTTGTTCGCATCCCTGACACGTGACTTAAGCAATCTTAAACAATGGCTAGATTCTAATCGCCTAAGTCTAAACGTTGTCAAGACTAAATGTCTGTTCACTGGGACTCCACATAAAATTTCGTTACTCCCTAGTGACCCAGGCATCTATCTTGATGGCCACCCAATAGAAAGAGTTGACTCCTATAAATGTTTTGGGTTACAAGTGGATGAAACACTTTCTTGGGATCCCCATATTTCTGAGGTCAACAGAAAGGTTGCGAGAGGTCTTGCAGCACTAAGAAGACTTAAGCCACTATGCCCCCAACCAGTACTCATAGTAATCTACAAATCTCTCATTTTGCCACATCTAGATTATTGCAGTGTTGTCTGGGATGGCATTGGTGCTGGCTTAAGTAAAAAACTCGAAAAATTAAAAAACAGAGCTGCTCGCATAATATCTGGAGCTAACTGGAGCGTAAGATCCTCTCAGATTCTTTCTGACCTTAACTGGACGAGCCTTACTGACAGACGAACCAAACAAGTGAAAAGTCTAATGTTCAAAACAGTGAACAAACAATTGCCAGAGTACATATCCGAAAGATTTGTGAATACCCGTACTATCCATAGATACAATCTACGTGACTCTGAACTAAATCTGTTCATCCCTAGACCGAACACAGAAGCCTTTAAAAAGAGTTTTCGCTACAGGGCCGGTGCCATAACATGGAACAGTCTACCTAGCGAGGCTAAGCAGGCCACTAGCTTAAACAATTTTTATGCTTTAATTAATTAAGTATTAAGTTATTTTTAGGACTTATTGTAACATATTTTAACTTGTCTATTTTGAGTAGTAGATAAATTAATCTTTTTTTTTTTTAAGTTTTTTTTAATTGCAAGAACTCATAGTTACTTACATTGTACTTACCCTACTTATAGAATATGACACAGTACTTACTCCACTTACGATACGATACAACACTTACTGTACTTACAGTACAATACAATATTTACTCTACTACTTACACTATCTTTACCATGCGATTCTTACATTACATTACATTACATTACAAGGATACCGTTCTGCTAACGCTGTAAAATACAACATCTTTCACTACTAACCTAGCAACATTACAAAACCGCTTACTTCTAGTAGCTAGCAACCTTTATAATTAATTCCTAAAATTATAATTAATTATTTTAGTACTGGAGGGCGTCCTTCAATGGGTTCCACTTCTTTTTAAAGGAAATGAGGGTGTTACTATCCAGAGCTATCTTCTTTTCAATTTTTATGGAGGTTAACAGTAGTTGTATATATAATTGCAGCTTAGGTAAGGAGTTTTTTAATTTACAGGTATATATGTAGTGTCTAGCAATAAGTAGTAGGTGGCATAGAAGTAGATTCGATACATTTTCAACTAAACCTGTGCAGAAAGAGGGAGAGAGAAAATTGTCTTTCACATCTACAAGTTTTTGGGAAATCCATTCAAATAATAGTTTCCAAAAAGCTTGGGTGTGTTTGCAGTTCCAAAACAGGTGGACCAAAGTTTCAGTAGATTCCCCACAGAAGGAACAAGAATCCACTTGTTTTATGCCTATCTTACAAAGAAAGTCATTTGTCGCAATTCGTCTATGCAGAAACTTAAACTGAAATACTCTGAGCTTTGTTTCTCTTGTACAGAGGAATGGCAGATAGTAAGAGTTTCTCCAATTAACGATCGAATCTCCTATTATATCCACTTCAGAAAGCCATTTTTCTTGACTCTGTAATGGTATAGAGGCCTTATTTTTCTCAAGGCGTCTATAACATTCTTTGTTAATATTTGAGTGTGACAAAAGACTCGCTGTATTATTTGAAGATGGGTTATCTAAGCCTGGTGAGCACATTTTCTTGAATTGTTTTAAGGCTGCTATTACTTTAAAGTACTCAAGGTAGTTGGTTTTAATATTGTATTTAGCGACAAATGCATTATAGCTTAAGAAGGTCTGATGTTCAGTAAGTAGATCTCTAACCTCTTTTACCCCTGCTTTAAGCCAAGATGTATAGAAAATGGGTTGGTTATCTATTCTAATCAGTGAGTTGTGCCATATACCCATAGAGTTAAAATCATGAATTTCCTTTCTGTAGTTTAAACTAGTCCAGTGTTCGAGAATTTCTCTCAAAAAAGGGTCTCTTAGGTTGAGCTGTGGAACATCCTGCGGTCTTAGGTTACTTAAAAACACTATTTTCCCTCCATGCTTCTGGAGATGAAAGTCTACAAAAAGCTTCCATTTACCATGATTGTCGTTATCTAAGTAGCCTTGTACCCACTTCGTTTTTAGAGATTTGTTAAAACTTTGAATATCTATCATCTTAAGGCCTCCTTTATCATAATCGTTGATCATTTCCGTTCTCTTAATTTTGTCCCCTTTGCTGTTCCAGAGAAAATCATACAGAAGAGTATTAATTTCTTTAAGTGCACCCTGATGCGTTGAGAGAGAAGATAGAACATGCACAATTTGAGATACTGCTAAAGATTTTATAATCGTAATTTTACCTAGAAGAGTTAATCTTTTAGCAGACCAGCTATTTAGAATGTTTTTTATTCTCACAATTTTTTCGGAAAAATTAACATAAAAAGCGTTCTCTTCTAAAGTCAAAAACCAGACTCCTAAGGCGTAGACTTTTCCTTTAGCCCATGTTATATGTTTGTTAGAAGACAAGATAGCGTTTGAGTTTTTGAATGAGCCGATCCAGAGGGCTTCCGTTTTATCGTAATCAACTTTTAAGCCGGATATAGAGCCAAATGCGTCAAACAAGTGTAAAGTTCTTGAAAATGAGGATTGTGAGCCATCTAAGATCATCGTTGTATTATCTGCGTATTGCGAAATTTTGCATTCGGTACCCAAGATCTTGATTCCATGAACCTCGTTATCATTTCTTACTGTGCTACCCAATATTTCTGCGCATAAAATGAACAAATATGGGGAAAGAGGGCAGCCCTGTCTCACACCACGACTTAATGTGAAGAACTCCGAGGCCCAGCCATTGTTTTGGATGCAGCTGCTAATATCGGTGTAAAATAGTTTTATCCACGCAACCATGGATGGTCCAAAGTTATAATATTTTAGGCTTTTCTCAATAAAACTCCACTCTACACTATCGAAGGCTTTCTTGAAGTCGACGAATAATAAAAGGCCAGGGATCTGTTCAGTATTTGTGTAATTTATAATACTATCTAGAAGCCTAATGTTCTCTCCAATAAAACGCTTTTTTAAAAAGCCGGTTTGGTCGTAGTTAATAATCTTTGGTAGAACTTTACGTATTCGACTAGCAATAGATTTGGTCGCAATTTTGTAATCACAGTTTAAAAGGGTAATTGGTCTCCAGTTCTTTAAAAAAATGGCCGGTTTGTTCTTTTTTGGTAAAAGCGTGATTAATCCTCTTCTTTGAGTAATTGATAGAAGGCCTTTTGCATATGCACAATTTAATGCGTTTAATAGGTAGTGATGTATGTCATTCCAGAAAACCTTGTAGAATTCGGCTGGGAGGCCATCGCTTCCAGGACTTTTGTTTGGTTCCATTGATTTTAAACTAAATTGTCTTTCTAGGCATTCAACTTCAGTCAGTAGACCTTCACATTCATTTTGTTCCTGTTCATCTAGCATCATAGTGTTTCCTTCTGGAAAGAAGATGTCCTCGTACATATCATCAGCTTGTGGACTACAAGAAGAATAAAGTTGTCGGTAGAAGGATTCTGCCTCTTTCAATATTTCACTGTCTGACTTAATGACACTATTGTCAGCGAGTTGAAGGCTCTTAATGGTTTTTTTTTATTAAAATGTCTTTTTTCCAAATTCAGAAAATATTTCGTATTTTTCTCTCCTTCATTATACCAGCGAGACTTAGATCTTATAATCGTGCCCTGGATTTTATGTTTGGAAATCTCTTCTTTTTGGAGAATTTTAACATCTAATTCATTTAATATGTCTGTTTTTTCTGTTTCTGAAACGTTATTTTCTTCCAGCCTCTTTTGAAGAGCTAATATATCGGCCTCTAAATTGGTTTCCTGTGATTTCATTTTGGCTTTTTTTTTCTTAGCATAGTAAAGCGAGCTTGATCGAATTTGTAATTTCATAGTGTCCCAGAGGAGAATAGCGTCAACTTCAGTGTCATTTTTATAGTCATTCGCTACTTCATTAATTGTTCCCTTGATCAAATTTACATATTCACTTTCTAACAAAAGGGAGGTATTAAGTTTCCAGAAACCTGGACCCCTGGGATTTGTATTGTTTGTGAGGTGTAGTGTTATAAGGGAATGATCAGTTTTGAAGCCAGGTAAAATGTCTGCTTTGGTAATTATTGTACTTAGACTACAGCTAGTCAAAAAGAAATCTTTTAACTATAGATTCTTATTTTACTATTTTTAAATTAATAGGCCACTAGTTTAAACAATTTTTAGGACTTACTGTTATATATTTTTAACTTGTCTAAATTTGAGTATAGATAAATTAGACTTTTTAACTATACATTCTTATTTTACTATTTTAACTTTATGGTCATCGTTAATTTAATAGTTATCGTATTTTTAATGTACGGCTCCATGGGAGAACACTATTTAGTGAAATGGACTCCGTGGATAAATAAAGTTTGATTGATTGATTGATTGATTGATTGATTGATTGATTGATTGATTGATTGATTGATTCAACAAAATGTACAACCGCTCAAAATTAGTTTAGTATGGAGCGGCCACGGGGAAACACGACAGTCTAACATCTGGAGTTAATTTCGATCATTTTAAAAGCTTTCTTCTCACTGTTGAACTTGCAAACATTCGTATAGACACTTCTCTTAACATATTAGTTGTTCAGACTTCAAAGACACAAGGTGAATCGACGTTTTCCGATACGTGACAACAGGCATCATTCATCGGTTCGTGTCTGTTTCTTTGCAATGTATATCCATAGACCGCTATCAACATATATTCCTTAAAAATTGTTTTACAGTTCAACCATTTATAACTTACAATAATTATAACGTTTGTAAAAAAAAATATTTTAAAAAAGAAGATGAAAAAAAAAGGAACGAAAAAAAAAAAAAAAAAAAAGAAAAGAAAAGAAAAGGTGTCGATAGCGGGAATCGAACCCGGAACATCTGCATCACAAGTGGTGAAGATGGTCGCTAGCCCACGGTCATTCAGCACATAATTAAGTAAAAATAGTTTGTTTATTCCAAAATGACCATTATTAGTTAGCGCTTGCGCAGAAACGCCGGAAGTGAGCTTTGTGGATGAAACTCGACGACGAAGAAGAAAACGAAGCTCATTTTCAGACTCGGGCGGCGTTCCTCGCCCCAGAAAATATGCTTGTTGTGACTGTGTTTTGTTTGTTTTACCCAACTGCTTAATTATTCTCTCCTACCTCATACGCACACAAATAAGACCTTCGAATCCGTCACGAAAAATAATAATGTAACATTGAGATTGAGCACTGATCGATAGCTTTCAGTGCCGCATTGAAGACTCAAGCTAAAACCAGTTTGTGAATCATTATAAACGGCATAAGTGACTTCACATCTCGTTGTCGTTGTGACTATTCCACTCGCGAGCGTGTGTGGGATATCATATGACACCGATCATCTCACGTCTAGTACGAGAGGAATAATTGCCGAAGAATATTGCTATTGCCGGGTATAGTCTAATGGATGATATTCCACGCATGCCAATAGAAAAACGTGATCTACATATCCAGTGATCCAAAACCTTAAATATAGTTAAATGAAAGAGGCGGCTTTCTGAACTCGATCACGATCTCCCCACATCTACAGGGTACTTCACCATGTCGTCGCTCTCTGGCAAAGCAATAACCGACAATACCGCCAATTTGAAGAGTTAACATTGTGATCTTTTATTGAATTTTCATTTTCACGAAAAGAAAAACATAAAGTTAAAAAAGGGAATAAATGATTGTATTCCCCACATCTACAGGGTACTTCACCATGTCGTCGCTCTCTGGCAAAGCAATAACCGACAATACCGCCAATTTGAAGAGTTAACATTGTGATCTTTTATTGAATTTTCATTTTCACGAAAAGAAAAACATAAAGTTAAAAAAAGGGAATAAATGATTGTATTCACAGAAATAACTCAGTCTTTTCAAGTCCTAAGGCACTTCGAAATCAAACTATGTTTTGTGTATCTTCGGCTGATAATCGGCTCTGGTTCAGACGAAATAATCTCCTTCCTCTGATTACGACTTCCTGTTCTTGTTACCTAGACCCTTTTAACGCTTGTTTGATTATTATAAACTAAGCAATTACATACAGACGCAAAACAGACATGAGTCTAGTAATCTGAAACGATCATATCATGGTTACTGACCTGAAACACATCCTTTATATATGCCACCATCATTGAGCTTAACCTCAACACACCAGCCAGGAAAAGACACCGTTGAAATTCATTCAGTTCATTGTTTTTGTCGTATACACACCATTGCTTACGCTGACATTATTTGAGAATATCAACTCATTCTCGTTAGTGTACCGTAACATTTTCAGACAGTCCCGTCTACATTACAAAGCCCTATCCATTACTTTTAAAAATAATCAGGCAACTGATATATGTACCTTCCAAAGAAATTCTTCTTGCACAACCGTAGTTCAATTTTGGAGTAGCTAAGAACAATTTCTTAGTAAAGGCATAGTTCGACCTAGTTCAGCTGTTGTTTTCGCCAGCGTAAGCGTGAATGAAAGCATTTAACATACATGCACATTCCTCGGGGTAACTGGGTTTAAATTAAAAGCGAAGCACAATTTGATAAGACCGAATTCTCGCGTGCTTAACCTCATGAATACACAAGTAGTCAGTCGCGATGAGTGAAAAGCATTAAAGCCTGAAACATTACTGTATATGGCTTTATCTCGATTACGTACTAAACTGCGAGGATCATTCTTCATTAAATATATAATCTCTATAGCACCCTGCAAAACCCTTTTCAAATTTTCAGCAGGCTTTAGTTCTACACTCACCACTTCACATTTTCTGCGTGGATTATTTGATTTTCATCATGTTGTTCAGGTCAGCCTTCTCAGTCACCGTGGTTAGGAAATTTACGTTGATCCGCCGAGTGAAGGGATATTCGAGTTGTCATTACTTCTCATCTTTTACAATTATGCCATATGTCAGCAAGTATATAGAGTTTCGGAAACGTAACAGGCGTGAGTTATTTTCTGCAAATTCCTTGCATTCTACAGAGTAGGTACACTAATTTGAGCACAGGTTATCTCCGTCAACATTTTAAAGGAAACAAAGTCATGTCTTATCAAATTGTGATTCGGAGGCAGGGTCGCCGAGCAGCGAGGGCGCTGGATTTCAGTGCGGTTGCCCCGGGTTCAAATCCCGCTCTGGCCGCTAGCTGGACTTGTTCCTTGTAAACAGCCAACTGGTTTGCCTCCGTGCAGTTGGGATTCCACAGGCAGCCCAGGCGTGGTATGTGGGACAACGGGTAATTTACGGATATGAAGCTGTAGATATTTTTGTGGTTTATATCTAGATGATGTCAAAATAAAATGGTATTTATGTTTATTGTATGGTTTCTTCAAGTGTCTTGTGCAGTCAAAAGCCACATTTAGGGGCATTTGCACGTGAAAATTGCTGAGGAATGAGTCGAGTTGGAAGGGCCGCCAAGCGGAGCACCATACCTATAGAAACCCGTCAACTGCTTTTCTCGTGGTAAAATGGCTAGCACTATTGTTCGTGGGCGCGTACGCACGACGACGACGGAGTCGCTCAATAATTTATAATATCGTAATAATAATAATAATCATCATAATAATCCAACATGGCGGCCATACTCCACCTCGCCCAACTGACCAGCTAGTTTACAGCGTACGTCTTTCATACTGGACATCCGTCTTATAGCCAATTGACACCGTCAAAACAAGGTATCCGCTGACCAGTGTCACGTGACTATATCGCGGGCTCAAGTTAAGACCTCACCGAGGTCACCTGTTTTTTTTTAAGTTGACCGTTGACCAGGTACTTGCTTTCAATTTGATCGCAGGCTCAAGCCAGGTATGGGAAACCCAAACCAAATGGAGGCTTTTAAATTTTTCGAGCGCTTTCTGCGGCTGGTAATTTCACATTCAGTTGGTTTCTTCATTTTGAGCAAAACAACGTCATCTTCTTCTTTCGAAGTTTGTCTTTAAATTCACGTAAGAAGCATAAAAATCAAGAACTTGTCAAAAGATACTCCGGAAGGTGAATTTTCAAGTGATGAAAGGAAGAGCGAAGGATTTTTCTCAGGAAAAGCTTCAAACTTGGATCGATTGTGCGGTTGAAAACAGTATAATTCAACACTTCAAGGGCTTTCACTTTACCGCGGCATCTTGCATCTCACCAAGAAAGGTCACTTAACAGTTCACCGGTATTAATGGGAGGAACGAGTAGCTCAAACGCTGTGGAAGAAGCTCTTTCTTTGGAAAAACCGTTTGCTATTTTTGAGGATGCTTGTTTTTACTTTACTGAAGCTTACGTATTTTCAAGTGATAGAAACCTCTACAACACAGCGCAGGACAGTGAGATAAATTAAATAAATAGAACCTTAACATTTGGTTTAATCGCTGTTACTTTTGTTCAGAAATGAAACTTGTATTTTTCTCTCGAATGGATATAAATAACAATCATCTGTACTCGTTTTGGACGCAAAGAAGTAGTTGAATTGTTTGTTTGTTTTGTTACGTTGCTTTCTTTGCAAGCGAACCAGTGTTTTTACTCGGCTTGGCTGAATGTTTTTCGACCTTGGTGCCTCAACAGCGTTAAGAAACTTTTGCCCCTATCTTATTAACACGTGATCGCAATGAGTACTCGTAAAATTAAGGATTAAAGGCGGAAACCCAAGCTCGAGTAAAAAAAAAAAGCCGATCAAATGTATGTGCATGTGCACGCCTCAAAATCTAAAATAAGCTATCAAAATGCTGTCAAAAATGTCAAAAACCAGCGCGCTTCACTCGTCATTTCGGAAAAAAACTTTTAGAGATCTTTTCGTCGAAAGCGGCCTGTAAACAACAATTAAATTTCGCCGTCTATAAATATGTCGTCTTAATTTGTTTGAACCCGCAAGAATCAGCATTTGGATGTTAAAAGCAGCGAAATAGGTTGACTGGCTGGCTGGCTTTGATAAATTTTATAGTGGACGGGTCTGCGAGAGAAATGCTCGTGTGGTTTGGCAAGCGCTTTCTTCGTTAACTGGATGATGTTTTGCCACTGACAATCATTAATTAAAGAAGGTTCTTCGGAAGACATGGGAAGTAACAGTAAAACTATCAAAGGACTTTAGTGTTTTGTGTCAGCCAAGGAAAGATTTTGTGGGAAATGGCTCTATTATTCAGCTCTGTCGCGTTCGAGTGATTGCTGCCTCAGTGATTCCTTTTGACTGCTCTAAACGATCAGGTGCGGACCTCTTTTTTGTCTTTTCTACGGACATTTATGCCAAAATTGCTAAGCAATTTTCCTAGCTTAATACAAGATATTTTTGTTACTTGTGTAATTTCTCCACCGTCTCCAAGAATCTTCGAAGAAATATTATTCGTATTGTGCTTTGTTTTCTTGTAATATGTTTGTTGTTCTGTTGTTTCTGAACCGCAGTCAATTCCTGTTGACTGCTGTAAACGATCAGTTTGTACCCTTGTTTTGTTTTCTAGGGGCATTTATGTCAAAATAAATACTGATTTTTCTAGCTTAATCAGTACAAGCTATTTTAATTACTAGCTAGTCTTGTTTAATTTCTCCACCTTCTCCTTCTTCGAGCAAACACTCGCCTCGTACTTTGTTCGCTTGTAGTGTTTTTTTTTTTTATCCGCTTTGAATTCCTTTACGCTTTTATCTGAAAGAATTTAGGACTCAAGAATGTCTGTCTTTTTTTTTTTTTTTTTTGCAAACGTTTGCTATCGAAAACCCTTCGTTTTCCCTGCTGCTGCTCAATTGTTTGGGACACAAATTAAACTGGCCCAAATAAAGCCATGCGAAGTTGCTCGGTGAGAGTGTGCAGCTCCGATTCTAGGCTTTGCCTGGCTAATATATATATGGCCTTCAGCTTTTCTTTTTTTAATCGCCACATAACAGACTGGAATGGTGTTCCATCGAACATCACGCATGCACCTTCTTTAAGCAGTTTTAAGTCCTATCTATTACATTATTTGTGTCAATTTTAAATCAGATGTAGCTTGTGAGTGACAAGTATGTAATTTAATTAGGTTAGCTTTGGATTGTATTTCAATTTTACTTCTTAACTTTTAGTGTCAATCTCAAATGAGGGGTGACTTGTAAGAGACAAGTATTCGATTTAATTTGATTAGGTCAGCTTTGGGCCACGTTTAAATTTCACCTCTTAGTTTTTAGAATGTGTAATATTTAACAATTATTCACCGAAGATATTACCGAGCCGCGAAGCGGCCAGGTAAATATCCACCACCGACACTGAAGTGAATAATTGTTTTAGTATATACCACACAAGCTGAATAATTAGCGGACCAGAACATAACTTTATGTGTGACAATGTAATCGCGCGCCTGCTGCCCGGAGGTGAATAGTACTTGCTAATCACCTCCGAGGTAACCAATCAGAGCGCGCGAAAAGCACTATTCACTTATGTGGTATATAATAATAGATAATATTCTTTGTATGGGAATTTAGTTCCTCCCAATTATTCTCCAGTCATGCACTTTTTCTGTTTTGTATCAACTTAGTTGTATCCGCATGACAAAGTATTATTAAACTTAAGAATTAAAATTAAACTTAAAGTAAGCTCTTTCTCATCAATGTACACATCCTTTGGACTTCCTTCTCCTGCATACAGTCTTTCAATTAATTTTATTAGTAGCTGGTCTCACCAGTCTTGTGGGATGTTTGGATGACATTTGGCATTAATGTTTAATGGGATTTCTGATGTTTGATGAAGTATGTTGTGCAATTTCAAATGTACATGGAGAAATATGAGACTTGTCCTTATCTTTCTCGCAAAATATAAAATCAAGTTAAGATGGCTAACACGGATTTCCAGCACTTTTGCTTTGATGAATCATCACCTTAAATCCTCATATTACATTGTTAGTGGTATCAACCAAATGCCCAATATTTTATTATCAAGTAGCTTGGTCTTGCACTTGGCTGGCCAGAAGAGCAGCTGGATTTCTTTTTGAAAACACTGTAGGTGCATTGATTGATGAGCTTAATATTAGCAAGCAGTTTTTTTTGTGATAGTAAGGTCAAGAAGTAATTGATCAAAAGAAATATCTTGGTCTTGATTCATATCATCTAAATATTTTTATTGATTTCCATGTATCTTTGTTTCATAATTTTTCTGAGGCATACATATATCCAGAGGATACACAATTTCTGATTTCCAACTGTCTCATGGGAGGCTGTGGATAATTGAAATTGCATTCATTATGAAGTGATGATCTCAATCACTATATATCTGATGTGATACTGATTCAAAGGAGCAATCACCATGCAGGCTTCTCCACCAATTTCTAGTGGCTCTAAACCATAACTAAGTAGCCTACAGTTGAACGGGGAAACAGACCAGTCCTTAGGTATTGCTCTAAGATGTTAAGAAATGTTTTGTTTTAAAAATTTATAGATGCAGTCTAGCGTTGCAGGTTCTTTTTTACACAAGGTATTAAAGATTATTTTTAAAAAACCAACGTCAATATTTTTATTTTGTTTTTTTAACATCTCCAAACTCAATTTGCGAAGGAATTTTTATTACCTTACTCAATAGAACACTTGTTTTTAGGAGGGGTGGGGGGTCCAAATCCGTAAAAGGGGGTTCATATCTGCTAGCATTTCTGGACTATGGGGTCCAAATCTGATCCACAAGCAGATCTGGACTGAAGAGTGAAAATCTGCGGGGGGTCCAAATCCACTGTGCCACTGGCTCAGATCACCTTTCCATACTATTTTTTACAGCATTGGTCTGTAGCTTGAGTGAGGTCAGATGGGTGATATGACAAGCAGACTATATGTAAATGCCAATAGAAAAAGAATCCTTTTGGAGCTCTGTGTTTAGGCTTGGCTAAATATATATATTAGATATTATCGCCGGACTGACTTGCCGAGGAAAAACAGAAGACAATACAAAATAAAGCGTTCTTACCTTTATTCCAGTGTCCCTAGGTGTGTCCTGGCTGGTTTAAACGCCATTTTGCCGATTTCTTTCAGCCCGAAGTACTGTCCACTATAAAATTTTGGAAGGCAGGTGACAGGAAAAACAAACCGTCTGCGTATGAAGGCCAATAAATTCCCAGCAAAAAAACTTATCCGCGTCCCATCACCATCAGAGGAACTGAAGATAAATAAACTCCGATCTAACACCCACAGAAGAATTGTGGTTGTCTAACGTTCTAGTTTTCAGTATAATTCTTGGCCTGAAGTCCATTAGTTTCCAGCAAAGGCGCAAGGAGGTTTCATAAAGTAGTCGAACCGAAGCTATACTTCAAGAAATATAACAAAAAGACCAAAAGCAAACAAACAAACAAACAGAAACAAAACAGAAATAAGAAACCTTCCCGAAGATCAGATTTCGAATTTTGGAAAAAAAATGTAACTGACGATGCGTGACCTGATGTAATCTGTAACTGTGACGTTGAACTTTGCGTGACTTGCGCATGCTTAGTAAAGTTGTTTCTATTGAACTTTCAACCACGTACCCAGGGTCATCGTTCCCTTTGATCAGCGTTCGGGAAATGAAGCTCCGACATTGAATGAACGAAGATGTTGTGAATGAAGATGTTTAATCGACACTTTCTCGCATTAAAAATGAATTACAATGTGTTTACAAAGTTCGGAAAATTACAGAAAACCTTATTGGGACTGGGTTTACAAAATAATTAAAAATCATAAAACCTACAAGAGTTACATAAATTTCAATTATGACTACTAAAAAATTTAAACTAAGAATATGATTTAAAATTTAACACTTAACAATCAATTTTAAAAGATGTTGCGTTTGCCATTAGGACAGTACTAGGGAAAAAGCTTCGCCTAAGACGCTCGGTTTTACATTTAAAAGACGTCCAAGAGTTAGAGTTCCTAAGGGAATAGTCATGGGCAATAGACGTTATCGGGGTTAGATGTTTTGACAAGGGTCCGCCTTTGGCAATTTTAACAAAAGCCCTCATACAGAGTTCATAAATTAATATTGGTTACACAATTGGTTACACTATGGTTACACTAAAGTCTTTAAGGTTTTCAGAGGGAATGTACGATCCACCACTACAGTTAGCTGTGATGTAAAGTCGGTAGCAAAATCATCGGCCGTTGGAGTGGAACCAAGTTCACTACACCAGTCATGTGCAGTCACCCACCTCCCAAAAACGTCAATACCAGACCGGGAGTACCGACGCACCAAGCGCTCAATAGGCTTTGCGTGTGTAACATTTCCCAAACTAGGCAACCATTGCACAATGTTATGATCGCTTGATCCTAGTGGAGCCAAAATACATGGGCTCATATATTTGTTATGCAAATTTGCGTCTATAAGATCTAAAATGGCAGAGCCTCTTGTCGGTAATTGCACAACTTGTTTTAGGTTATGACTAGACAGGAAGTGTGAAATATCAAAATCACTGAAATCACCAAGAACAACAACCCCACAGTCTGGATACTTATTTCGCAAAAAGTCAAGGGTATTAATTAAATATTAATTAAATATTCATTACTGACATGATGCACGTTAAAGAAAAAGTTGCAATTGTTAGTGGCTTTCCAGCGATAGTTGTTTACTGAGTCAATCACGGCGTATGGTGTATGTAACGTCAAACGTTTTACCCACAAAGTGTTTCACCTGAATTAGCCAAACAAAGACTGTAATATGTTATACAGAATGTCCTCAATAAAGCTCGACGTGAGCAAACTCATAAACCGTACTTTAAATCCAAAACTAGCTGGACAAATAGTTTCACTTCTGTTCGCCCGCCCTAGTCTCTTCAGCTTCCTGCTCTTCGAGGTTTACAACCGGAAACACGTGTTGCTGTTGTGAAGCCAGGCAACCATTCTGTTCCAGTTCCTGCTCGATCTGTTGTAACCGTCGGACTTCCGGCTGAACTGTGCATGCTTAGCGTTCAGCGCCGAGTAAGAGCTCCGTTTTACTCCCATTTATTTGAATTGTTTGAAAAAGCCAATCAGAATCGTCTACCTATAGGATCTTTCGAGAGTCGCTCGTTTCGTCACGTCCACGATTATTTGTATGGCCACCGTGGAACTGATCACACACCCTTAGAGACAACCTTGGAGAAATCTATACATCAAGCACCCCTCCTTCTGCAATAGATGAACGAATCCTTATGCACTTTATGTCAAATACATACCAGGCAGTCACCTTGGTCTAGCAGATGCACTCTCCAGAGCGTACTTGCGTAGTGAGCCTTCAGATCAACCTGATGAGTTGAAATTAATATTCCGGGCTATGGACACGAGTCTGAGACCATGCTGTCCAGAAATAGACAGCATAGACCTGGAAGGATCCAGAGCTCCAGCAATTGCACAAAGTCGTCAAGAGTGTCTGGCCATGGACAAAAGAAGAAACATCAGTGGAAATTAGGCCTAGCTGGAATTACAGGGATGAGATCAGCTTCTATCACGGAGTGGTTGATGTTTTAAGAGAGCCGCATAATCATTCCTCACAGCCTAAGACCTGAAATCCTGCAGCGCATACATACCACTCACTTGGGAATAGAGAAGTGCAGAGCGCGAGACAGAACAGCAGTGTTGTTGGCCTGGTATCGACGGCGCAATTGACGAGTTAGTATCCCGATGCATGCGCAGTATCTCTCAGAAAATTCAGCAAAGCAACTAGAGAGATCCCTTGATTCTCCAGAAAGTCCCTCATGGGTATAGTACGAACCAACAAAATGACCAGCTCCAGTTCGTAGAGCACTGCACCGGTATCGCAGGCTTTATTTTAAGTAATGCTTAGGTAGTGTTCATAGCTGCTATGATCATTCACATATTCATTCTTTAATCCGCAGTTCAAATATATGATTTTCATATATTCATTCTCACATATCCTGAAGTAGCTCACCTCTCCCATAGTGAAACAGTCATCTTGGCAGTGAAAGACATGTTCGCAGACATGGCATCCCGAAGAGGGTAATTTGAGAAAACATACCATTTAACTGCTTGAAATATAAAAACGTTGCTAGTGATTGGGAGATTGGGGTGGTGACCTCGAGTCCGCACTGCCCGAAGTCAAAAGAAATATGCAGACAATCAAGCGGTTGCTAAAGAAAGCCGATGAGTCCAAGCAGGATGCATTCCTTGCTTTGCTGGAGTTTTGCAATTCTTCCATTAGTGGCATGGAGGTATACCCAGCGGAATTACTTATGGCCTGAAAACTGCGAACAAGATTGCCCACTTTAAAGAACCTCTTAGCGCCCAAGGCTAGGCCTATGTCTCAGGTCCGTCAGAAATTGTTGTTACGTCAACAAGGTCAGAAAGCATACTATGACCGTGGAAGCCGGCCACTTCCCACACTTCGTGAAGGCGAATCAGTGAGAATGCAACAAGGTTGAGAAAGGACACCTGCGGTAGTCGTCAATCAACACAAGGCTCCTCGTTCATACATAGTGGCCACTCTGGATGGGACGCAGATAGGTCGAAATCGCGTACATCTTATTCTTTTTTAAGACGATGTCTCGCGTCTGAATTAAACCATTTGAAACCTGAACATTATATGTCGCCAACGGTGCTCGCTTTAGTTTAGTTCTGCCTCTTGTTGCATTTATTGTTTCCCATTTCCCAGAGACCCGTTGCGTTAATGCGTAGACAGAGCTTTTAACAAAAAGCGAGTAGACAGAAATCAATTATGATTGAGAGTAAAAGCGGCATTTTGAAGGGAAGATGTGACAATTTTTCAACCATTGTTATACTTTAGCTCAAATACAAACTTTTGAAGATTTGGATTCGTTCGCTTAAAGTGCTCGAAGCATTTGTTGTGGAACTTCCATCTTTAACACCCGACGTTACTAATCGAGCCAAACCGGACGTTAAATTAATGGTACTCAATCAAACTTGATCGAGCCCCAGTCACGCGATTGTGTTTGAGTTAGGTACTCGAACACAATCGACCTCCCACAAAAAAATTTGGCTTGTCGAACGTTCAACTGAGGGCGATTAGGTTCGACCATGTTCTATTTAAGGCTGGTTTGCATGGTCGACTTTGGATTCACGGTAGCCTGCGTGGCAAGGGAAGTAAGAAAACGGGAGGGCGCGGACGCTTTCCCCCTTCCCTTCCGCTTTCTTTTTATCCACCACTCTTTTGCTCTTTTATGTTTCTCAAGGGTACGTTCAATTTTAGAAAATTTCAATTTCACCGACGGATATGAAAGGAAATTCAATATATGCTGTTATATAATGAATTGAAATGAACAGTATGTGTCTTAACTCCCTGAAGACCCGAAGACAATTGTTTTCCCTGCGATGGTTCGAAAACACACCATTCTCATGGAAACGTGGATTCGTTACGTGCAACTTAATTTATAACCACTCAAAACTTATTGACTACCATCGATCAAAACATCTCGTTAACACACCACGTTTATGTAAATTTATTTACTATTAAAACTGACACAAAAGCCGAATATGGAGGCAAGTTTGTTTGATAAAGTCTACGGATGGCGAACGAAAATATAAATGCTTTTAGATATGCAAATTGAATATAACCCCATAGTAGCTTTGCTTTCCTGTGGCAGGTGTATTATTCAGCAAGCAAAAGTGTCTAATACATGCATATTTGAAATAAATGTTTCTGCGCTTAAAATGAAAGGTTGCCAAACGTTTTGTCTCGTTCTAACAAATGCTTCCACGTTTAAGTGGTTCTTCTTAGCTGGAAGACCCTGCACTGAAAACTTTACTCGTTTTGGCGATCACATTTCTGGTTAGTTATCAATGTAAACCTTGTTCTAGCACTGGCAATAAATGTTAGAAACAACTTCCGTATTCATTTCAGCCCAGTATATCTTGCTGATCCCTACCTGAGCCAATGTTTTTAAAGCAAATGGTACTATATTGATACTGAAGGTTTAAAAATTTCATTATTCAGTGCCTTAGCGAATACGCCTTCTGATAACCTGTGTATCCAAATCCAATCGATTATCGGATCGGTTAATCGCGATAGTTTCAGCCCTGTAACTTTGAAAGGTGATCTCGCGTAATGCGTTCAAATTTCTCTTTGAAACAAAATTAAAGACGTCGAAAACGTTGATACAAGTTTACCTAGAGTTAATATTAAAGAAACGAAAACAAATTTTCAAGGTTTACGTACGTGGTAATGCGAATGAAGAGACGAGTTGACGTTGACTTGGGAGACTCAAGTTGAGGATTTTTGTCCAAGTATATTGCGGAAACGACTTTCCTTACATTTACTTTTAAAGTCTATTTATTGAAACAATATCCCTTAAACAGCTTAATGGACCCCGAATAAATAATTCGCATTAGAAGAACGGTTAATGATGTTTCGAGAAGTTAAGGGGCCTTTCATGCAAACTGTTCATTTTTCCTTTGTATCGTGTGAGACGTGCGTAAGATCAAGTTATAAAAGGGCTGTTTACACTCGTACAATTTTTGAGAATTTTTTTAATGTAACTTTACTCGCGCTGAAACTGCTGTTTGAAATCGCGTGAGTAAATTATCGAAAAATTTTCACTAATGTAGTGCAGGGATCTGAATATCATGTCTTGGTACGGCGATGTCGCACTGACTAAGTCGCAGCTGGATTTACACGCCAGGCTTGCGCGAGAGTTTTTAAACATATGGGTCTCACGTTTTTCTCTGAACGCAATCCTTCTTCAGAATGATAGTCTATACATAAAGAAAATCCCGGCTAGGAGTGCCTTTTCTTTGTTGGCAAAAAGAGAGTAAAGACTGGCCGGGGAAAGGATATAACCTTAATCTGTCCAAAAATACAAATTGAGTATATCAAGGACGAACACATTGTTATCACTGTCTCTTACTTAGGGCAAGTAAACAGCATCCTCTGTAATGTTGTGATATGGACTGCTAACTCATGTATCTGCCCGTAATCGATGTGAAAAAATAAAGGAAACAAAACCCACGCGAAACGGATAAAGCCAGTTTATGCATTTGTCGCTTATTGTCTTCAGATAACTTAGGCCGTCTTAATGTAGTTAAAATGATATGTAGACAAAACAATCCAGGAGTAGTATTTTTGTGGGGAACAGCATATGCTGTGTTTATCTGTTTCCAGGCATGGTAACGATCATACTGCTGCCGGTAAAGTACTTGCATGCGTTCATGTCTTCTCCGTATGCCGACTCGTTCGAAGTTTGATTTTCTTTGCGGTAGTAGTTTTTTAAATACGTGTTCATGTACACGGATATCGGGCTACAAATAAGAGAAGCAAATATCAGAAACGCCTTTCTAGTAAAAAAAAAAAATAGAAAATATGGATTCAAATTGTTGCTGCATTGCGGAGTGCAATAGAATGACTGTGATTTCTGAAAATAAGGAAGTATAATATTCATTTTCCAAGTGCAGAGTTCATCATACTGATTAAGAATAAACGAATGTTTCTAACCCTAAAGAGCTTTCTTTTTTCTTCCTATCAAGAAATTTCCACGCCTTTGCAGAAGTTAGTCTGTAGAGGTCGTTGTTCTTGGCGGCGAAGTGGGCGCAAGTGCAAATATCTGAAATTAATTTATGTTATTCTTTACTTAAGGCATTTCAAGTGTTTTTTCAAGTGGCAAAGGAGTGTGTATGATTTCAGGTGGTCACGATTATGACTCTAGTCTGTCTAGTGAGATTGCTTCGTTTTCATTTTCCGTCGATTGCGTATTGGGAGATAGAGGAGTCTAATTTTCCATTATAAGAGAGTTTCGTGACTGGTGGCAATTCATCAGGGCGGTGTAAATTAGCTATCAACGAAATAGACCATTAAAGCAAGCTGAAAAAGTAGTTTGTGGTGACAATTTCCCGTCGTGGTTAAAAAACACTTCCTTATGGGTGGAAATATCATAAACACAAGCCTTGGTATGTTTTCATATTTCGGAACTTCTTCCTCAATCGCGTTAGCATAAGATAAAGCCAGCTTCCATTGTCCATTTATTTAAGTTCTAATTTACATTAAGAAGACAGGCAAGTAAACAAAAACTCAATATTACGAACTCAACTTACTTTCTCAAAGCACCGCCATTAGCTATTAGTTTCAATAGTCCAGTAGATTACCAACGCCAAGTGAAATTGTTGTGCTTTGCCCCCAATTATTAAAGTTGGGGTTGCAGTCGAAGTTATTCCAGTTGAGTCATATACTTCCCGGCTGAGAGAAACTGTGGTATTGTCACTCTACAGCAGTTCGGTGATAGCCACTGAAACAAAATGAAAGGCTGAAAAACATAGTAAACAAAAGAGAATCGCGACTAACATACTCCCCACTTGGCCAAACGAAACAAGAGGGTATCAAGTACTTTGACGAATACATATATCTTGAAATCGTCCTTGTTTTCTAGCGAAGAGCGTTTGCCAGTGATAAAATTTTTTTTTAGTGAGAAAAAATGAAGCCTTGACCTTTCACATTGTAAGACAAACTCATGATTTTTTCTGGCGTTGGCCCTTCATCATTGAATTCGGCGTTGCAATTAGTATTGAGTGGCTGATTCCTTTCTTATTTCTTTCTTTAGTAATTCTTATCTTATCGGAGCTTAGTGCTAATTGAAACTAAGCAAACAAAATTATGCTTAGAAAAGGTATAGTGAAAAAATCTTTTGTTGAAATGGCTTTCTACAAACAACACAAAGTGAATTTCGGATCGAATACAAAGGCTTTCAAAACGGAACAGTATTTGAACGAATGGAAAGGAAATAATGTCTGGCTGAGCATTAAAAGAGGATTCGAGTAATTAATTTGGAAACTCAAACATCGACAATCACGATACATTGAGGCCTGCTTCATCCGGCTTTGATTAGCGGCGTCCTCTGTTGGAATCGCGCAAGATCAAAGAGCTACTTTGGCAGCAAAGCACATCTTGCAGTACATTGAATCTTTGGTGTATTGCTCTAAGAGCCAATCAATACGGCATGTAAGGAAATGGATGTCGTAATTATTTCCAGTTTAAAATGGCCGAAACACTTTAAGACGACAAGAGGGACCAACTTGAATTAATGCGGACGTTCTTTGCGGTATAGAATAAACAGTATTTATCCAATTTACCGAGCCTGGTATTTCGAGGCCTAAACGTTTCAGGAGGAGAACCAATCTACGAATACGACAGCCTGCTCTGCAGGGGTGTTTTTTTGGTAAGAGAGGGTTTATATCAAAAAGTCGTTCGTCCGTCGGGGCGCCATCTTGACCGCTTCCCAATCCCAATCTACATCTTCTTCGTATCCCAAGATGGCCACAGAGCAGTTCGAAAAGTATTTTATTATATAGACACGGGTTTTTTAGTGGAAAATACACCACGCGTAATATTTATATGAAACTACCTCCGGGAACCGACTGCTATTGCCATTGATAACGTCATTTCCCGCCTTTTCACGCTTGTTTGTGCAGACAGTCAGCAGTGAGTGATAGATTCGTGGAGTTCCGTCCAAAGCCAAGGAAACAGGAAAATGATAACACGAAGGAACAAGTAGGAACACTGGATGTTTTCAGTAATTCGGCTCAGAAAAGCTGTGAGTTTGAACAAAAACGTTAAAAGTTAACAGTTCAAAAGACAGCGACTTATTATCAATGACCGCAGTGACGATAGCCAGTCAACAAATTCTTGCATGAACATCTTTTGAAGGCTTGCATTTTATAGTGCTCAAATCGCGGGATTTTATCTTTCAATGCCGATTTAAAAACTCGAAAATTTAGGCTGTATGACGTATAAGGCTGCATAATTGAAATATTAGCCGTTGAGCTCAGTTCCTTTTTGGGGACTAAATAGTTGTCTATATAATTAAAAAAAAAAAATTACCTGGCGGCTTGATCATGATTTTGTTTAACACTCGAAAATTCACTATGATATCTTCGCGCCGTCGTGTAATTAGAAAATAAACCGGAGGATAATGTGAACGGCTGATAGATTGTCCGAGAAATGAACAATTAACCGAGAAGCGAAACTTCGAGCGCAACTGTGAAATTTTGGGGACAATCTATCAGCCGAGGACATTATCCTCCCATATACCAGCAAGCCAGAAAGGGGTTTATTTATTTCATAACCCACCGATTAATTTTCATATCGCGTATGCTCAGTTGAAAGTTAAAATTTACTGAAAAAAAAATGATCTGACGACGATTCCGAATGACGTTCAGTTTATTTTATTGAAACTGTGATTGGATTGATCATTCTTCCATTTGATATTGAAGAAACTTTAAAAAGACTGGCTTTGTTTTGTCTTTTCTTTTTTTTTTACGACCGAAAAATTGCGGAAAAATATCGACGCCTGATACCTGTCCTGCGATTTTATATTTGTACTACGTGATACATCTCCAGTCTCCGCCTCGCCCCAAAATAAGCTCAATCTACAGGCTACAGCCATGACAAAACTCTTTCTTTCTTTTTATTATTTTTTTCTCAAAAAAAAAAACATTGCATAAGAAAGAGTTAGTATTTAACTTTTTCCACGTGAAGTAAAGGATCCGAAGAATCGGCTTTGCCAGCAGATAAATATAACTAACTACTACCTACTGACACTTGTTTGCAAAATTGCTGAAATACTAGCACAAAACAAACGCACACGTACAACGGAAATATTACCCCACCATACACCAGCAAGTCACATCCCCCATTTAGTGTTCCTCCCTTATGTTTTGTACGTAATCCGGGTGCCAAGGTAACATTGTATGGAGGAAGGGGTGGGCGAGAACCAGTGCGTGCAAGTCGAAATATCGCGTTCTTTGCGTGTCGCTTGCGCAAGTAACAATGTCTCAACTACTTTAATAGTGCATGCCACCTTTCTTTCTGGCCGGACACAGGCTCTCAGCTCATATACCTGCTGCGAGAAATATGGTCAATGAACGTCTTACGGCGTTAAACAAATGCATTCCGTAACAAGTAATAATTAAATAACAATATATAATTATAATAAGAACCTTCCCAGAATCCTTTGCAGCTGGAAAATCGTCAATCCCAAATAACTTGGTCAGTTTGAGGGCAGCAAGACCCCCACGTTGTCTAGAAATAAGTCTTACCATAAACTAATTATTGTACAAGACTAAGGGCGATGACGTCATTGGTCACGTGACTTTGCTCACAAGTGCGTTTTTGCTCACTGTGACGAAATTATTTTGTTATTGAAAAAGCAGTCAACGTGGTTTGAAGCACAATGGTGTGAGCCATTTCGGACTGCCCGGGTACCGAACAAAATATAAATATTAAGGGAGGTATATACAATTTTCAAAAAGTGGGAGTCTGGGTACAAGTGCTATCTCGCGTTGCATTAAACGCGAGGAAACAAAAATTTGGTTATTGGTAGATATTTTTATGAAATATACATTTTTGTCATTTTTAATGCTGTGACGTCATCGGTCACGTGATCAGAACGGACCGAAGTTTAATATTCGCTCTAAAAATTTACTAGAACCTTTCTCCAAGAATATTTTTAATCGAAGTTGCAGTTTAATAAATAGTGTTTTAAAAAATGGCCATGATTACTTTTTCCTAAAAAAGTGCGGCAGTAGAAAATCTAACTGAAAAGTTTGTCAGCTTCCTGCTCAACGACCATTTGAGGTAGGAATAAAAGTTAATTTTGCCTAAGGCTTGAAAGTATGCTCTTTATGATGGCGTTGTCAGTTTCTTCTAATTTCAATTGCTTTTGGCGAGGATCGATGTTTAAGATTTTTTTCAGAGGAGAGGGCCTGGAGGAAAGAACGAAAACGAGGCTATACTTTCGCGCGCTTTTTGTTCACTGCGACGCCGCGCCACAAAAGGTTAGCTAGAAAAAAAAAATTCCAAGGACTGGACAACGGACAGGACTTGCATTTTCTTTAAACGGAACTTTTGACGACTTTTTTTAATTATTATTATTATTTTTTTATGGCTGCTGTCTGCTCAGGGACAATGTATACTTGAGAAGGTAAGTTGATACAGATAGTTGTTGCTGTTTGTTAAAAAACAAAACAAAACAAAAAAAGCGCGTTTGTGGTACACTTAAATGCACTTCCCACCTAAAAAGTGTTGTTTAATTCTTAAAATTATAAAACTTAAACAAGAAGTTGCAGCAAGGTGAATGAAATCAAATTAATGCTAACATTAAATGAAACAATTTAAGATGCTTAAGGCAACCGATGCAGGCTCAGTAATTTTACTAAATACGATATTTGAAGGTTAAAAACGTATCTTAAACAGTGACGGAATAAATGATTACTTTATTTTCAACCGGAACTTAAAACGTTACCTTCATTCGCACAGACATCAAAACTTTATTTTATACTGTCCATGAACTAAATTCCCTATTACAATTATAACAAAGTGTACAATAAGGCCATTATTCAAAGTATTGGCCTAAGAAAAATAGTTGCGCATAAACAAATACTGGAACAGTTCGTGCTTTCAAATGGATTACCCTAATGAATTACACGATTCCGACACATAAGTTTAATTTGAGTGGCGAAACATTTTGTTGTATCTGAAAAATTACTGTACTACAAAAAACGTTTTCACAGAGGTTGTAATGCATGGGGGTTCACATAATTTAATTCAATTTTATAAAGCTAAAAATTGTATGTCAAAGATTCAGCAGAAACAGAGAAAAGTTTTAAAATCAGGGCTGTTTGTGCGAGTTCGTGTACGTGCCCGCTAAACGCGGAAAGTACCTAAGCTTAATAACTCTGAAGACGTCAAGTACTTATGTTTATGTCAAAACCGACCAAGAACCAGTCGAAAAAAAAAAACAAAGAAAGATTAGCAAATAATTGTTTTAATAGATTTGGCAGTCTTACAAAGTGTTACGCTTCTGGTTTGTGGCATCTATTTACAATGGTAGTCTGAGGAAGAACCTTTTTACAACAATGTTTAAATTATAAGCTTAAGCTTACGGTAAATTTCATTTGAATCTATTTTTTAAATTGAGGGGAAATTAAAATGTAATTTGCTATAAGAATGGGTCCAACACAGAAATCCTGAAAACCTTCTTCACAAACAAACTGACGATAAACTTGAAAACCAAATTTGAGAGTAGGCTTAAAGGCCTGTCCAAACGGGAAATGTTTGGCGACCAAACACCATCAAACATTGTTTGGTGACCAAACATTTTACCGTTTGGCCACCTTGTTTGGTGCTGTTTGATAGTGTTTGATCGTGTTTGGTCGTGTTTGATAAAATTTGAAGGCCATCAAACATTCGATCAAACAACTTAAAACATTTCTTTTGTTCTCGTGTTTGATGTGCGATGTTTTGTTCGTTTGGACAGCCTTATCAAACATGTTTGGCGCGCGCATACGTACCACGCTTGCTCAATGGCTTGTATCCATAGATACCGCGTCTTGTTTACGTACGTCGCTTGTTCAGTATTTAAAGATGGCGAACGAGGAAGAAGCTTCGATGGACGTTGCCGAACTTAGAGAGAATGAAACCGAAGATACGCCGAGTCGTAAACGAAAACAAAGCAAAGCAAAGGCAACGAAATGGAACGACGAAGAAACGGATCTTTTGATCGATCTATTGGAACAAAATGGATGCCTATGGGATGTATTTTCAAAGGAATATCACTTAAGGGATAAGCGAGATCAAGTATACGAGACGATGCAAGAAGAACTGGGCACTTCTCCTTATCCAGCCCCTGGTCTTCCCTCGTCTATTATTTCTTTTTCCATCCTCCTCTAAAATGTCAAGAAGGATTATAGCCGCTATACTCTTCTTTAATTTGAACCTTTGAATCGCATCACGGGAAGTCTCGCATTCCGCCATATTGAAATCTCACCGCTGAGTGAGGTACGCTGGGTAATTTGTGGCCCATAGTTCTTTGCTTGCGGAGTTTGAAATCTGTGTTTGATCAAACATGTTTCAACCGTTTGGCCACCAACTTCAACATCAAACATGTTTGGTCACCAAACATGTTTGATGGTGTTTGGTCGCCAAACATTTCCCGTTTGGACAGGCCTTAACTTCTTGCCGAGCCATACAAAAGTTGGGCACATAAACAAAGACAACGCTTATCTGGCTTATCGGTTGACCGTAAGTTTTTTGAAGAAAACGACTAAATAAAAGGGCAACGGTAAATACCTTCTCCAATCGTCGAAAAGGCTACATCGAGCCACTGCGTAAATCGCACATCCTTCGTCTTTAGTCATGCTCAAAGCACAGCGGGAAAATTTATGTGTTGTCGAATGCAGTCGCGGCGCGAATACATTCCCTTTCACAACGCTTTAGATACATCCAAAAAGCCGTCCATCAAGCCTTGATATAATTCTTCCCAGAGTGGCCAGTTAAAAATATTTTCACAGTCTAACACATCTTCAGGTGACCTAGTCGAAGTGGCGGAACGAGAGAGTCGAACGAGGTATCGCACAGCGTTCATGTGCTCGTTAATCCACTGACTTGGTCTAAGGTTTTATGACACAGGATGAACCAAATTTCAAAATCATTTCACCGTTTTGAATGTAGTTAAGCTTCGGACTAGAAATTTCCCATTACTTTGTTAAACTTGACCGCAAATACCACTTTCACCACAGCTACAGCGCTGTCGCAAGCAAACCGTCGCTTCGTTTCAGAAGGTCGATTCACTTTCTGTGATTGGTTAAACAAAATGACGTGTGAATCGCGAGGTGTAGAGAATCTACGATTCGATGAAAAACATAGCGGGCAATGTCTTCCTTCGTAATTTAACCAAGAAAAAAATTGCAAAACATTTAATTTTTGGTTTATCGTGAACTAAAAAAACTGTCAGAACAAGAGCGCATAGGCGTGTTTTCAGAGCATCTCTCTCTCTCTCTCTCTCTCTCTCTCTCTCTCTCTCTCTCTCTCTCTCTCTCTCTCTCTCTCTCTCTCTCTCTCTCTCTCTCTCTCTCTCTCTCTCAAAACCATGAGAAGTTAAGTGAGAGAAACAATGTCTTCAAGGTCTAAATAATAAGTCAGTAGTGCATGAATGGGTGGGATAGGGGTTCTGAACCTTCAACTGATTGTACTTTTTTCTTCTTGTTCTACCCCTTACGTAGCAGTATCTACTTATGTCTTAACTTTGTTGCAGAGTCTAACAAAATTGCAAATTCATCACAACTTATCATTGTTCTTACCACCTTGGGAATGCCACTTTTTTGGTAGCCGCTTCAGTACACGTCTATTATTTCTATTTCTGTATTGTAACCGTTTTCTCCATTTTTACTTTGCTTCAGTGTTGCCCCTGAAGAAGGTTAGTCATGTCTCGCCGTAATATAAGGCATCAAAAGTTACCCTTTTCGACCATCATTTTGTTTCTTTGCCTTATATCTACCTTTTTATGGGATATATAATTATATATTGTTATTTCCGGTTTCACTTGTAATAATGATAATAATAATAATAATAATAATATTAATAATAATAATAATAATAATAATAACAATAATAATAATAACAGCATTTATTTAATCACGATTAAAAGTTCAGCAAAGCTGATGTGGTCGTGTACAATAAATTAAACCTCCTAAACTAATCACAATAAAACTAATATAAGAATTCTACGTATTTACAAGATATGTGGCTAAAAAATACTCTTGAGTGACTTTTTAAAAGCGTCAATCTCGCAAATTGATCTCATTTGGTTTTCCAGGGCATTCCACCGAATAATTGACTTGTATGAACATGATTTCTTGATCATATCAGTCCTAGGTCTGGGTAACTTGAAGGTCATTTTCCTCCTGAAATCGTAGCTACTTACATACTTTACAAAAAGACAGTTCATAGGACATGGTAAAAGATGATAATAAGCCTGATGCGCTAAAATTAATAATCGTTTCTCATACATAGTCTCCAAGGTATTCCATTTTGCTGCGGCAAGAACCTCCTTGCTTGGCGTACACCAGTCTAAGTTAAATATTATTTTTGCCGCTCTGACATGTATGGATTCCAGGTTTGAGAAAAAGGTTTGACCACAAGACCCCCAAACCAACATACCTTACGTAACAGAGGGCAGAATAACCCCAAAATAGAAATCAGTTCTCGCCTGTCTAGGCAGGAAGTACAGCTTCTGCGTAAACGACTTCGCTAGTTCCGATACATGATGATCCCATTTAAGAGCGTTGTCTATCTGGACACCTAAGCATCTTGTAGAAACCACCTCTTCGATAACATAATCACCCATCTTAATAGCTTGCTTTGGCCCAGTCAGTTGCCCGCGTCCACTGAGCAGCATATATTCCGTCTTGGTAGGATGGGGAGTGAGACAGTTCTCACAACACCATGTATATAACCTTGCTAGGACTTCATTTAACTTGGAAGCCACCAGATCAAAAGTAGGAGCCGAGACATAAACGGTGGTATCGTCTGCGTACATGTGAAGCTGTGGGTCGCCATCCATTCCCTCAGTGATATCGGGCAGGTCATTACAGAAAAGGGAAAACAGGGTGGGGCCCAGCACCGACCCTTGTGGTACACCAAAAGTAACTGGCATAGCTTGAGATTGACACCCATTAATTGTTGTTACTTGTGTTCTTCCAGAGAGATAATCTTGTATCCAACACCATAAATCCCCAGCCACACCGAGACTCTGAAGTTTTCGGAGCAAAATGGAGTGGGGAATCGCATCAAATGCCTTACGAAAGTCAACGAATATCACACCTACAACATATTTCTTGTCGAGCGCTCGTCTCCAGTCATCCATTATCTTCACTAGCAACAGCTCGGTGAAATGACCTTTTTTGTACGCCCACTGATTAGGGTTTCCAAGTCCCTGTCCAGTGACGTGCTTGTTAATAGTTGACGCCACGACAGACTCCATCAATTTTCCGGGCACACTTAGAAGCGAAATAGGTCTTTAATTATGCTTATCAGTTTCATCGTCACATTTATAGAGAGCTGAAATTTTTGCAGACTTCCATGTAGCCGGTGTAGTGTTGCAGGTGGCGCTTATATTAAATACAGACAACAAGGATGGAATAATTGAGTCACCAGCAAACTTTAAAAGTTTAGGAGCAACACTGTCGGGTCCCGCGGCTCTATCGGCTTTCAATTTAGCCATCGAGCTAACAATACCCTCATATGATAGATTTAGGTTCATAACACAAGGCGCTATGGTAGAAACATGAACATTGCTATGAGTCAAATTGGTATTTGGCAATTCGTTGGCCAGTTTTGCGCCAATAGTTGAGAAATGCTCATTAAATATGTTGGCCTTATCCAGGTCAGAGGTAACAACTTTTCCATCCGCATTTCTGATCCCTAAAATCGGGAGAATTAATTTGCCGTTTGTCGCACTTCTTACCAGTCTCCAGTAGGATTTACAATACTTAAGTATAGTGGTACCTCGATTTAACGAATCTCGATATAACGAAGTCCTCGATATAACAAACTATATATCAGCCCGACCTTTGAAAATGTTTGGAAAAGGACCTAAATATAACGAACCCTAGATATAATCAATCAATTTCCCTAGTGCCTGGCACTTCCTTCGATCGAGATTCCACTGTATTACTATTCTGAAAGTAGACTAATGGTTTAATTTCGTCTGAAATCAAAACGAAACTTAACAACCACTACGTTGGGTGGCATTGAAAATCGTCATTTCTTTGGACATCTGTAAACATAATGTTCATTCCTGACCTTCAGTCGATGCACCATACCGCCCGTCGGCTTGCTCCAAACTTTCAAAGCTGGTCTGTAAATGATAGCTGAGTTAATCTTTTGTCTCACGATTGAGTCACTGCTCTGTAAACATGACAACAATCGATGTTCCCCTTGTTTTGGATATTTTTTCTGGCCTCAGATCCAGTTTTGCGCCGCGAATCAGACACATTTTAGGAACCCTTTCTTTAAGCATAACCTGGATTTCTCGTTTGCTACTTCCTAATTTATCTTTTTTCTGACCAGTCACGACTACGTAAACTGTTTTAATTCGTCATAATTAGGTGAAATTGTGGCTCACTTCCATCAAATTCGCACGTATCGCCGTTGTTTTAATAAATTATACAAACTCGCGTTTCATTGTTTTCATTTTCCTCAGAACATTTGTATTGAAGGCATTCACTTTTGCCAGCACATCGAAAAGCTCTTGGTGCCCTTTTTATTAAATCGTGTGATCGCTACTTGTTTATCTTTTCTGTTTTCAGTTTCTCTTGGTTCTTTTCTTTCACATTTTTCTTCCGATTCTGAGTTATTGTTTCCGAGGAGTTTCTAATGAAACAAATATTCTGCTAGGACTTGCTGAAAGTGAAATGATCATAACCATCTCCGCGCCACGCGCCTCGTTGTTATTTATCTGTTGATACTCAGCTCGCCCTAATTAACACATTTTATTTGGGTCATACTGAGTCACGTGGTGCATTTTATCCAAATGCATGCAAGCAAAAAAACAATACGTTTTACAGTTATATTTTAATTTACAGTGACAGATGTTGTGGCAAGTGTAATCAACTATTCTGGCTGAGCACAGTGTATATGGCCAACTGTCTTCAAAGACAAGGAAGGACATTGGAAGATACAGGAGGCTCTTCCCTATTCTGTAAAAGGCCTTGGAAAAAATAATTTGGAGAAGCATCCTCAAAAGTTGTCCACTACTGACGCCGTCGAAGGAAACCGACCGATCTTACCATGCAGTGTTACCTTGATGTCGTGATTCGTTGGCAATGGAGAATGTAATTATGTTACAACATTAAACTATTCTAAAAGAGGATAAAAGGGGTGAGAAAAAAGTTGAGACTACCCTTAAAGTATGTACAACTGTGTACAGCCCAACTACTTTTTATCTTTTACCTTTTAGCGCCACGTTAGTCGTCGAGTTGATTTCAGTCGACAACATGCAACATACAAGATGCAAATAAGTGGTAATCTGAAAACTGTATATATGACCAGTAGGAGTTCAAGCCTCGATGTTAACTAATTGTTACCAATACCCTGTAGCTCAACTGTCTTATACTTGATGTTTTTTGTGATAAATTCCAAGATGAGAACAGGTGTTCAAGGTAAAACCGCGGCGTTTTTAGACGCCATAGTTAATTGAAAATTCAATTTTGGAGGGCGTTATTCCTAACGTCTACCAGATAAGTCTCTAATTCTTTGAATGTTCCTCGAATTGTATATTTGTTTAGAGGATCCCTATTTCCAGGCATCATTCCTTTGAGTCACTGATTTAGTTCTCTTAAATTAAATAGACAACATCACAAGGATCGACACCATGTTTTGGCCGAAAAAATCAATTTTTAACGTGTCTTTTCCAGCCATGATTTGCTTCTGGATCACTAGTGAGATCAAATCAATTTAAAATGAGACAATTTTTTTTCCAATTTCGTTTAAGACACAAGACCATACCTTGTAAACATTAGCCCGACTTTTTCAAGTTGGCACCATTTTCATGTTGGCTAAGCGTAACGAAAAACACTTAAAAACAGTTTCCACGAGCTAAAATGGCCATTTTGAAGAAAATCTTGCAGTTATTTTTCGCTTGCTATCGACAAACAGGTCTCCTTTGATTTCCGTAGTATATATAATGACATTGCCCCTTTAAATGGTGTCCTGTTTGTTCCATGTTATTGGTCACTAACCGCGTACGCTCAGGTCAAATTCATTGGCCTGAGAAAATTTTGGAAAGGAAATAATATATATTATATTCGACTCTCTGATTTTCAGGTAACAGAGCTCAAGCAGGTCCGAGATGGTTTTCATAAAAAAAAAAATAGCAAATATCTGGCAATTGGGTACAACAGGAAAACGCTGGTGGCATATTTTTTTCGGGACTCGCCGCGCACTTTGAACAATGTGTTTCCGTTGGAAGAATGTTTTTTTTTTTCCGAAGGCCTCATCAGTGAGATATTAAAATGAGAGGAGAAACCTAGATCAGTTTTCAAACTTATCCAACACTTGAAAAGTGGCACTTCTTGTTTTCAGAGGGCCAAATGATCAAGGTAAGGTGGAAATATTAATTCTGGGAAGAATGTTCCAAACTCCGGAACATTCTAGAGAGTTGAATTTTCAGCTACAAACCCAAACAGAATAGTCTGTGTTTCCTGAAATTCAATAAAGAGATCTAGCAACACAGGAAGCGAAATTAAATATATATTACTTTAATGTTCGTTTTGGGTGCAAAAACGGACCAATTCATTTTGCTTTCAAGTGAACACGATTAAATGCTGTTGACTAGTCAATATTCCAGTGTTGCTGTAGGAAGTATCTGAGAGGGACTTTGCTTAGATGAAGAATTGCATTTCTTCGTTTTTCAGTTTCTGTTGTTTCCTTCACCGCTCTAAATATTTACTTCTGTAGCATTACCTTGTAATGTATCCCATCAGTTCATTTGTCCCGCTTCTCAGTCGGTAGTGGAATGAAACTTCCTAAATCTGATCATGCACGTTTGATCACAGTTAAGCTCAGTTGTGATCTGCTCGAAGTGGATGCCGGAAAATCAACACAATAATGCAATCAAAATTTCATCTTAAATATCAATGCTTAAAATTTCAGCTCATCCTATTGACATTTGACAGATATTTATCTTTGTTGTTGCCTTGGAAGAGTGCTAACAAATGGATAAAATCCCTTTGAAAGAAAGTGTTTTGCTTTCAGGCCGTCTCCTTATTTCCTGTTCGGTAAATATTCCAATTGAGTTTTTGTTGCTGTGCATTGTGTTATCTTTGAAATAAATTTTTTGAATATTTTCAATGTGATTTACAACTTCGTTTTATTTGATCAACTCTGATAACATGTTTCATCTGTTGTAAAACTTTTGTCTCATTAAATCTTACACAAAAAACAACTGTATTATTAACAACATCTTTGTAAACACAAAAATGCCGCTTGAAAAGCAATAAGCTTTTTTTACAACCTAAACACTGTTTTATTGTGCGGATGAAACATGCGTGGTGGTCGAAAAGCAACTCTTTTATCAATAATTTTTGCGCATGGGTGCAACCTCAATACTACAAAAGAGCAAATAAGTAGGTTTTCATAAATAAGTTTTAATTCAATTTTTAGCCCCTCTTCGGGTGGGGTACACAGAAATAAAAGTGGTAGAAGGGGCAGAGAACTTCAAAGGTGACCTTGGTAAGTGCTAGGGAGACTGCAAGAAAAACAAATGGACTTTTTATCATAGTTAGGAAAAACGTAGACAAATAAACAAAGAAACTAGCTAAGGAATACTTTTTTACGCTTTCTCATCACTTTTATGAAATTATGGTTTTATCCATGCCCTCCAATCACATTACATTCACAGGAGTTCAGGCTTCAGGAGTAATCATCGTTTTATTGCGACAGTGCTGTTTCGTATGGTTCAAAATTATATGACCACACTCATCAGGCAACTTCAACGATTTAGTCTAAATCGTTGAAGTTGCCTGATGAGTGTGTTATCGAACCTGGGTCTCCAGATTACCGGTCGGATGCCTTAACCACTAGGCCACTGAACCAACCACACTGGGAACACATATTTTTACTGTACAACACATACACAGTGTGGCCTTATTTTTATGGTAAGGTCAAAGGAGAGAATTTCACACATTTTCTGCAACCAGGATCACGTCACTACTCCCCGGTCAATCGGCGATGCACGGCCAAATCCCCCTGGAAATTAATTAAGTACAGTAAGGTAGGGAGAGGATATATTAGCAACTGATTGCCTTAATTACTTAGGATCACCAGCCTATTCCCGTTTGGATGGCGATTCATTAGGGATTTCTGAGAAATACAAACAGACAAGGTTAATTTGGGAACAGAAATCAACAACTAAGTAATTAAGTCCTACCTTACTGTACTATATATATATATATATATATATATATATATATATATATATATATATATATATATATATATATATAGGCTTAAAAAGGCTGGTGATCGTACAACACATACACAGTGTGGCCTTCTGATGGTAATGTCCAAGGAGACAATTTCACACATTTTCTGCAATCAGGATCACGTCACTACTCCCCGGTCGATCGGCGATGCACGGCCAAATCCCCCTGGAAATTAATTAAGTTCCGTAAGGTAGGGAGGGAATATATTAGCAACTGATTGCCTTAATTACTTATGATCACCATCCCGTTTGGATGGCGATTCATTAGGGATTTTTGAGAAATACAAAAAGACAAGGTTAATTTGGGGACAGAAATCAACACAACTAAGTATTAATTAAGTGAAAATGTCTAGTTCTATTATTTTTTGTTATTTCGCATCCTGTTAATCTACCGTAGTTGTTTCATACTTTTTGTACACCTATTGTCTTTTGTTTCATTTTCGTTACCACTATCATTGTCTTAGTTACGTAACCTGTATGTAGTTTGTAATCATTGCTGTAAAATCGTATTTAAGTCTTAGGTTTTTAACATTCTGTTTGTAACTGACGAAGGTCGAGAGACCGAAACGTTTCTTATTCATAAATTTTTAAATTCTTATCTTTTTTGAACCAAAAGTTGTCCCTTCTCGGTCTCTTTTTAACTGGTTTTTATTATTCGCCGAATCAGGACTGTGAATCATCAGTGATCCTTTTGGTTCTGCATCTTTCGTTGGCTCAGGAAGCGCTTTCAACCGTCTATATAATATATCCGTGGGGATAGAGGTTCCTATCTATGTAAGGGGTACCACAAGCAGACAATCCGAACTATTCGAACTATCCGAATTATTAAATTGGTATAGCGACGAAAAATAATTAAGTGTAAATTATACTGTCAGGTTATTTTTATTTTGTTTAGCAAATAAAAGCTGGTTGATGCGCTAAAGAAAACACGCCGAGCCGCAAAAAGCGTTCAGCCGTGGAGGTTGTTTTAATTGCATGCCTTGTTGTTAGTCTTATACTATTGTCGGAGGCTTCAGCGGAAAGCGTCTCAAAGCGCCATAAAACGCAAAAATTCACACTACGAGCATGAGGTAAGTGATCTTCATTCATCAGGCTTACATTATATCTACATTTAGGATTAAGAGGTGTAAATTCGGTATTTTACGGAACATTTCTCCCGATCACTTCAATCAAGCCGAGAACAGCCGTTTCAAAATAGAAAGAATGTATGAGATCACATAGCGTGCGTGACGTGACACAGTTCGGATTGTCTGCCTGTGGGGGTACCACGACAACTCAGCAAAAATGCAAGCATTCTACACAGGAAATTTCTTTGCCCTTGTTATAATAACTATTTATACCTTTATGCATGAGCAGTGGAATCAAACTTTGCCATTTGTTCCCGTATAACTCGCCTTAAAACTGACTATTTTAATTTGCCATTGTTTTTAGACTTTCTATCATTTAACCTTACTAAAAATGCCTTGCTTTTGATATAGACGAGTTCATGGAAAACAGCGAAAAATCCTTCATAACGGAACAACTAATTTGGCTTTATATGTTCTATTTCTTGTTTGCATTTCTTCAATGTCCGCATGACGTAGTTTTATTTTGAAATTCATTTAGGCTCATGACCACCCCTGTGAATTTAAAAAGCCTTGGACACAAAGAATACACGGAAGGCAACTGCTTTAACTACCTCGAAGTCTCAATGTTGGTTCATTAGTCCTATTCTTAAGTTCGTTTATATGGTTTACTTAACACAAATACAACTCCAGGTGAGTAAAATAATAAGGTGCGATATCTATTAAACGGGGTTTTTTATGTATTCGATCAACCCTATACAGACCGGGCGGATTGACTGCCCATGCGTTCGTTTATCTAACCTCGTGACTTTTTAGAAAATTGATATGGAAACAATTACGTTCGGTAGGTTAGTGGTCATTGAATGTTAATTATATTTTGACAGGCAGATTTTGCAGAAACTTAAATTTATGTTTTAGCATTCCAGAAGAAGAACGTGAAAGTTTTTCTCTTAGCTTTAATTATATTTTGGTAAAATTTTAATGTATTTCTAAGGTTTAGCGAGAATCGTGATAACGAAGATATTGGACGAACACCAATTGGAAATCGTGACGCATTATATTTCGCCATCACTTACAGTTGTGGACCTAATAAGAAAAATCTTTGGACGCACTATTTACTCGCCGAGAGATTTGTAACAATTATTCACCGAAGTGGAGGTGAATAGTGGTGGATATTTACCTCGCCGCTTCGCGGCTCGGAAAATATCCACCACTTTCACTGACACTGAGGTGAATAATTGTTTTAGTACAGTATACCACACAAGCTGAATAATTAGCGGACCAAAACTTACTTTATGTTTGACAATATACCGACAAGCCGTCCGAAATTGTAAAATCTCGCGCAGCCTGCTGCCCGGAGGTGAATATTACTTGGTAATCGCCTCCGAGTTAACCAATCAGAGCGCGCGAAAAGCACTATTCACTTGTGTGGTATATACTAATAACCGTTATACTATGGGATGTCTGGAGGGAAGAGGGGCGGAATGGGTCCCCTGCAGTCTCAAAGGGCAAAAAAATACTCGGTCTGGATATGGAGCTATATGGCTAACTTATCATTAACATAGCATTATATATCACTTGTTGATGCTGTTCAGTTAACAGGTTTGTATCGTTAAAATATTTCAAGTAAACGTTCTCGTGTGTTTAAGTCTGCAGAATTATCAGGAAACTGCAGACTACTGCCACTCAGGTGCTGGGTTAAAATTAGTAACTGGTACTCAGTAATTGTTTGTCGAACGCTTGCACCGACAGCGTAAAATAGCGAGGAATCCACTTCGAAACTCATCATTCATGCCCGCATACAGCATGGGATTAACAGAACTGTTCAGATAAACCATGGAACTACCCAAAGTTAAAAAAGACTTAATATAAGGTGATTTATATCCTGAGCCAAACTCGTACCACAACCATACCACTTGATTGGGTAACATGCAGATGGCGTACAGGAGTACCACCGCCACTAACATCTTGACAATCTTGGTATTGCGCTCTAACCGCCGGATCATCTTCCGAGGTCCAGTGGCGGGGATAGGGGGAGACAAGGCCAAGCGAACATGACTTGGCTCACCGATTATTTTCTCTTCCGGAAGGGGTGATCCTGATCCCGAGGGCAAGTCGCTAGGTTCTGGTGTGAGAAAACTGGTGGATGGAACTGTGAGTGTGGCGATAGCTTCTGAGACCTCTGTTTTCCTGGCAAAGCGTAAGGCTTGATGGCGCAGCTTTAAAACAACTTGGGTGTAAGCGTAAGCAATCATGGAAAGAGGAATCATGAACTGGAGTATAAAGAGACCCAGAGTGTACGCACGTCTTGCAAAGTCACTCGGCCACACCTCTTGACAATAGCCATCGTCTATCGCCAGCACCAGGAGAAACGGTATAACAAGAACGATGGATACGGACCATGTTATCCCAACAATGAGAGCTGTTTGAAATAATGTGAAACGGGGCTTCCAAGGATGAACAACGGCTCGGTACCTGTGTAAAAACAGTGCCAGGAAGTTACAATACCATGAGTGAGTGGTTTTCAATCGAGAGACACAAATCAAAACATGAAAATATTTTCACTGGCAAAGAAAATGTATTTCATGCCACGGGCTCCAGCCGTGTGCAAAACAGCTTTGGTTTCCCCTCTCTCTTGTCGAAAAATTGGCCAATGGCCTTGCTAAATCATCATTACAGGCTTAAATTATTGTTCAAACTCAGTTGATAGGCATTCTATCAAAATGCGTCAATGACATCACAGTCTTTCAAGCTACTGCTTTCTCCATTAAGCAACCTTCAACTTACGTTGCTTGATAACTTAATTAACCCTAATTAACTTTCACTCAGTCCTTTACTTGCTTATTTATTTACTTTCTTTTTTGTAATCTTGGTAAAGTAAGACTCGTCTGTTTTAATATGTCTAACTTTATCAAGACAATCAGTTCTTTATTATGAAAGGTGTACGTCATCGTGGTTTCAAATGATAGCTGAGTTAATATTTTGTCTCACGATTGAGTCAGAAAGAAGTGGATCGCAACGTTTCGACCGCTATACTGCTGGTCTTCATCAGGCGATGGTGTCGACTGGCTGCGTGTGAGTATAAGAAGCACCGTGGCTGGTGATGATTGGTTCGTTTCGATCCTCACTTAGGCTGTTGTTGATTGGAGGATTTCGATCCTTGTCGTTCAGACTAGAAATTGTTCCCTCAGTGGACCGCTTTGGTACTGATAGGCTGCAGGAAGACGACTAGGTGACCGATTCCGAGAACATCTTCGTGATGTTGAGAAAGATGACAAAGACGCATCCAAACCTGTCGCTCGACATTTTAATCTCCCTAACCATTCCAAACAACACATGTCGATCTCCGGCCTTTCCCTACATCAAGGTACCACGGAAAGCCGTAAAAATCTCGAGCAAAAACTGATCTTTCAAATTGGCACTCTTAATCCCCACGGTGTCAACGAGCGCTTTTCATTCAATTAATTTATTCATGTTTTTCACGTTACCATGTTACCACCAATA